>JAGFNQ010006710.1:0-64121 GCA_024364735.1 Boesenbergia rotunda | reverse complement strand
TCTCCGCCACAAGGAGATTTTCTGATTGAGCGTTAACCGTCTTGGAAGCAACGACCAAGTTGCAACCAAGTTTTTCTTAAAGACGAGTGCCCTCTTGTTTTATTTCTTAACCGTCTATTCACCCCCCTCTAGCCGGACCAACCCGATCCTTCAATTGGTATCAGAGCCAGGTTGCCGCAGAAGGACTAACCGCCAACTGCAGCAAATCTCAAGAAGATGGTTGGACCAGTGATATACCCGCCTAAGTTTGAGGGGGAGTTCACGGCATGGAAACGGAAGATGCAGGTATTTTTTGTTACTGATTATGAGTTATTAATTATTATGAAAAATGGCTATGCAGCTCCAAAAGATAATGAAGGAAAGATCAAGGATCCTGACTCCTGGAATAAGAAGGAGCAAGTAGACGCAGTTGCTAACGGAAAGGCAGAATTCCATCTGCTGACCGTCCTCCCAGAGCAAGATGTCAACCGGATCGGTAAGTACGAATCGGCGAAGGAACTTTGGGAAAAGTTTCTCGAACTGCACGAAGGCACCTCGGAGGCAAAGCTGGCGCGATGAGATGTTCTTTGAAACCGACTAACAAATCTCCGGATAGAAAATGGAGAATCTGTGGCGAGATTGCATGCTAAGGTAAAAGAACTAATCACAAGCCTCGAAAATCTCGGAGAAACGGTGACCAACCGCGATGCACAAAGGTATGCGCTAAACGCATTTCCGAGAACCCCGGAATGGACCTTGATAATCGACGCATATTATATTTCAAAAGATTTAGAGGTAAGTATGTTAGAACAGTTATTTTCTATTCTAGAACTTCATGAATCTCGTTTTGTAGAAAAGAATAGAAAAGCAGACAACGTCGCACTGAACACAAGGAAGATCCAACTCGACGAAGAATCTTCAGCAGACGATGAAGAAACAGCACTAGCGGTAAGAAAGTTGTATAAATTCATTAATACTAATCGCTCTAAAAAGGTGCAGAGAAAGAAGAAACGTACGATCCGATGTTACAACTGCAACGAGGAGGGACACCTGAAAGATCAGTGCCCCAAACTCAAGAATCAGCCAAAGAAGAAAAAGGCACTGAAAGCTACCTGGGACGAGACTTCGTCAGATGAATCGGAAGCCGAAGAATTCGTTGGACTTGTACTAATGGCAAGTCACCAAGATGAAGATGAAGAAAGTACCTCAGAAGAAAGTAGCAACGAAGGCAAAATCCCTAACTTCGAAACTGACCCAGTAAGTGAGGTATGCTTACTTCCACCTGCTCGAATTTACTCTATACTAAAATCTATGCTAAAGTCGATGAATAAATTAGAAATAGCAAACTCTGAATTAAAAGAAAAATTAGTCACTCCATGCTCATCTGATCTATCTGACCAACTGAAAATAGTGAATGAAAATTTAAAAAATTTAGTAGAAAAATTAGAAAATGATATTGCATGTTTAAGAACTAAAAAGAATTTTTATCCTGAAAATCTGAATTGGTATGTTAAAAATCACAGGGGTCAACTTAGAAAAGTGACCAAGAACTATATTCCTCCTAGATTTTTAATTAACCCTGTAGATAGGAACTTATTTTGGGTTCCAAAGTCTATTTTAAGTTGATTATTTTTCTTTCTATTACATATGCGCTTATTATCTGACATTTTTTTATATTAGGAAATTTAGTTTGATTAATTGTTACTAAATAAAAATTGTATCTCTAACTTTTCCAAATGCATAATCTTGTTGTCTATATACGAAGAATTTTTTTTCAGATTTTTTTAACACGTTTCGAATTTTCATGATTTTATGTTCAAAATTCGAATCTTAAATATTAAAAATAGAAAACAAAGTTATTTTCTCAGATCTGATTTTTCCATGATTTAGATATAATTAAAAGAATTTAATAAAAATTTTATTCGAATATTTGAAGCAATTTTGAATTTTTAAATATTTTTTCTTCAAAAATTCTATTCTGTTGGGTTTTAATTTATTTTTAGACTTGTTGATCGAATTTAAGATTAAAAATTTTTTTTACAACCCCATATACCTATCATCGTTGTATACAAATATTTCAGATTTGTTAATTGATATTTCAATTTTCTATAAATATTTTACTAAAATCAGATTTTTATTTAAAAAAAATCGATAGAAGGATATTTTGACCAGATCCAAATTTTTAGAATCTTTACATCAGATGTTGAGTCTGTCAAATGTTTTTTTTAAATTTTAGAAGTCAATTTTAGAATTTTAAAAATTAAATTTCGAATTACTAAATCAAAAGGTGTTTGATATTAATACTTTTCCTTTCCCTAGTTTCTTTCCCTATTTTTGCTGTGATCGAAGGGGGAGAGTAGCCTGAAGTTCAGGGGGAGATGATAGTTTTGCATGTAAAATTTTTTTCCCATGCTTAACTGCTTAATTTAGTTTTACTAAATTCCTTATTTTTTGATTTATCCCTAACTAAACTTGAGTTGATGCACATCAAAAAGGAGGAGATTGTTGGTGCCCCGGTTGGTTTTGATGCGATCAACCAAGTTAGGTTAGGTCCTGTTGGTTTTAATCCCTCTGCTAAGTGTGCAGGAACTTAGGTACGGAGGAAGTCGAGCGTAAGACGCAGTGGACGAGAAGGATTGCGCGGGGAAGTGAGCCGACGGGCTCAGTACAATCCGAGGGACGCGGAAGCTGCGGAAGAGTACACCGGTGGAGCGAGAAGGACGTGCGCGGTGTCCGAGGAATGAGAAGCCGGGAGGAAGGACGCTCGAGGGGCGACAGGCCGGAGTCGGGTTCGGGTGAGCCTAACTTCGGTTGGCCGGAAATCACACAGAAGACGAAGAATCAAAAAGATAGTCCAAGCGCCCAAAAGAAATGAAAAAGATATTTGGTGCCAAAGAGGATCGAACCTAAGCCCTCTACCAAACATACTAACCCACTTACCAATTGGGATGAAGGGCGATGGCAATTAATTGTTGGCGCTATTGCTACTTATAGTTTACAACATCGATATGGAGATTCCCACAACATACTCGAGCGAGATAAAGTTTTAATTAAAATAATTAAAACTTAAAGGATAATGTTACATTATCCTTTAATCAAATCCAATGGATGCAGTTTAATCCCATCCAAGATCAACCATCCAGATTACATCCATGGATCAACGACCAAGAGAAAAGTGATCAACAATCAACAATCCAGATTCATTCTCTTAGGCTATAAATAGACTTAGAGGTTTGCTTTAGAATTCAATTCTTTCTATAATTTCTTTATGTCTAAGTGTGCTTCAGTTGTAAGGCTTCTCCGCCACAAGGAGATTTTCTGATTGAGCATTAACCGTCTTGGAAGCAACGACCAAGTTGCAACCAAGTTTTTCTTAAAGACGAGTGCCCTCTTGTTTTATTTCTTAACCGTCTATTCACCCCCCTCTAGCCGGACCAACCCGATCCTTCAGCAACCTCCTTCTCGGTGGAGAAACCTCTCCACAGCGTTTCAAACAAGAATATAGATTTAAGCTTAATGAAACACAAAGAAAACTCTTACTCAGCACTTAGCAAGGACAAGAACACAGCAAGCTTATCTCGAGCTCCACCCAGCGACGATCTCACGCAAGGACTCCCTCCTTCGTGTCTTCTCACTGTTGGACTCCAAGCTCCTTGTGTTGGTGCAGGAAGCACCATATCGAACCTTGTTTTGATATTGGCAAAGGGTTCAAAGTTAAGTATTATTTGTGATCTAATGTTGTTACTCGAGTGTGCAGGAAAAGTCCTAGCGAAGGGCTGCTAGGCACCTGGCGAAGGACTGCCAGGATACAAAGTCCTAGAGAAGGGCTGCTAGGCACCTGGCGAAGGACTGCTAGGATACAAAGCCCTAGCGAAGGACTGCTAGGCACTGGTGAAGGAATGCCAGGGTACAAAGTCCTAGCGAAGGACTGCTAGGCACTGGCGAAGGAATGCCAGGGTACAAAGCCCTAGCGAAGGACTGCTTGGCACCAAGCGAAGGACAGCTTGGGACTGAAGCCCTAGCGAAGGACTGCTAGGCATCGGGCGAAGGACAGCTCGGTATCCAAGACCTGGCAAAGGACCGCTAGGCAAAAGTCCAACCAAAGGAGCGGTTGGCATCAGGTACATTCTCCCGAGAGGAGTAGGTGAGGACGCGTTCCCCGTCGAGAGGGAACAGTAGGCGTCGGTTCAACCTAGGGCTCCATTTTGGAGGCCCAAAGTTAGAACCAAGACAGCTAAGGCTGTATAAACTAACATATTATTATTTTATGTTGTTTTGGACTAACCCTGGATGCAGGACCAAAGGAACGAGTGTCTGCAGCTCAGAGAGCCTCAAAGGAGTGAGGCAGTGGCTAAGTAGGGCGCCCGGAGTGTCCCGGGCGCCCCCAAGGTGCATACAAAACAATGTAAGTAAGGAAGGCTTCGAACAGCTGCTGGGCGGGGCGGCCCCGTGCTCCCGGGTGCCCTCGCTGCTCCCGGGCGCCCCCAGCATCCCGAGCGCCCCCAATAGCAAACCATCGAAGCAGAAGCTAGCGAAGCCAAGGGATAAGGTTTGACCCAGTCAACCCGGGCGCCCCCAGCGTCCCGAGCGCCCCGGTCAAGATCTGATCCCGAGTTTGAAGGGATCAGAAGCTGACCGAGACCGAGACGGATCGAGTGACACGTGGGGGCGCCCTCGACGTTCCAGGCGCCCCCAGGGCCTATAAAAGGGCCCTCGACCCCAGGCTTCAGGGATCACATCTTCCAACGCTGTAACGTTCTTCTGCTCCTGCGCTTCGCTCCAGAAACCTTCCAACTCCACACGAAAGCGCCGACAACGTCCCTCTGCTCCGAAAAACATCCCATATCGGACGTCAATAACGAAGAACTAATTCTTTATTTCCGTTATACTACTACTGTACTAGAACTGTAATCTTTTGTAAGAATCTTTGCACGATTATAGAATTGCCCTCAGTAAACGGTCAACGACCGTGGACCTTGGAGTAGGAGTCGACCCAGGCTCCGAACCAAGTAAAATTGATCATGTCTCTGTGTGATTTTGTTTTCTTAATTTCCGCTACGTACTTGCTCTAAGTTTTTCCGAAAAACGTTAACGATATTCACCCCCCTATCGTTTCTCTCGATCCAACACCTTGTTCCTTCCTCCAAGCACTCATGTAAGAGTTGGTTGTTCCTCAGATCTCAATGACTTGCTCAAAGAATCAACAGCACACGCACACAGCAAGTCAAGTGTGGAGAACACAAAATCACAGAAGAACTTCAGCAAGCTCGAACACTTCAGACTCTTGAACTCTCAAACTCTGCTTCAACCGAAGTCTTCTACTCTCTTTTGTTTCTCCACCAAGCATCAGATGACACCATCCCTGCAGCTCCCAGCTGCTCATCTGCCAACGCCAGCTACCACTGAGCTATCCCTGGACTCCCTGAGCTTCCCTCAGTCAAGCTCCAGTCTCAGCTCCAGTCTGCAGCTCGGGCGTTGCAACCTGAGATGGAGAAACGGACAAACCTGCTCCAAGGAAAGCCTCCATTGACTTCTCCTTGAGTGTTTGAATCCTCCTCTGTCACCTACAGCTTAATCAGAGTGTTAGAGCAGCATATCAACTAGCATATCATGTATCAGACGTTAAGCGCAGAGAATCGGATACGTTCAGACGCGATTAGAGCGTCTGACAGTGCAATTTGAATTAAAGTGATCGGTCACCGGACCGATCAGAGAACCTCCTGATCGATCACCAGACCGATCAGGCTGGGTCCAGACCGATCAGGATCCGTTCTGATCGGTCCCCAACGCTCGATTAGAAATCGCGATTTCTTTGAGACTCTCCTGGATCGGTCACCAGACCGATCCCAGGTTGTGGATCGATCATCGAACCGATTGACGGGCCCAAACTATTAGATTAAATTGTCACGAATTGTGGAACCATCAGAATTTAAATGTGAATGAAAGCTGGAAACCCTTTTACAAATCAAAAGTATGAAAATGTAATATAGGGGCCATAGGTCGTATTTTTCTCAGGGACTAGTTGACGGTTTGTTTGATTCGCGCTTGTATTTAGGTGTCGTTTGTGAATTTGGGTTTCGAATAAGTAATTGGGTTTTGGGTTGCAATCATGAAATTGAAAGCGCAATGAAGATAAAGGAAACTTAGCTAATAAGCTAAACAAAGTAATGGCAAGTTATAAATCAACCCAAAGGACTTCTTAAATGCAACTAAGCTCAATTTGGAAAAAAACACATCAATTATGAAATCAAAACAGTTTCGATTGATACTAATGCCAAGAATTGCTTATGAATTACCACGCCAAGACCAAACTAATACAAGACAATCAAATAATGAACTGATATAAAATCAGTGCCGAACTTCACCTGTTACAAGCACAAGCAATTTAGCAAATTTGATACCAAGAATAACTAACTCATGGGCTAATATAAAAATCTGATACTTAGTGCAATACATGGACTGATCAATTAGTTTTGTAGAACACAACAAATGAAACCAAATTTCAGAGACTAAACATGATGTGCAGAATTTTATCCTAAGGCAGAACTGATACTACCATGCATAACAGGAATGAAAGTTACTGCACGCAAGAATAGAACTGATCAATTCAGAGACAATTGGAAGAAGAATGGAAATCAGAAACTGCAGAACAAGAATGGGAATTTCAGCAACATTCAAATGCAGAAATGCCAAATAGATTGCAGGAATTAACATGCAACTAGATGCAGAAATGAATCACAGCATGAATTGGATACAAATTCTAACAAGACAATTGATTTCAGTTGCAATAAAAGTCTAAGATGAAACTCAACTGATGTAACTTCAGAGCCATGACATGTGACTTGCAGAGTTGGAGTTAGCAGAAATGGATTCAAGTTGCAGAAATAGAATTCAATGCAACATGCTGAATCGAAAATGCAGAAATAAATTCAGCTTGCTAAACAACTCAAATCAATTGAGTTAGTAAACTAAATGTTGTCTTAAATTGTAGGGATTAAGCTGGAATTAAATCGGATTGGAAACAAGCTGAGAAATTCAGAAACCAAACTGAAAATTCTACAAAACAGGCTGATACAAACTGAAAATCTGATACGCAACGATTTAAACCAAAAACAATCTGAAATTTGGATGTACCAAGCTAAACAAGATTCAGAAATGAAGCTAAGATCTAAACAAACTTAATCCAACTAAATTAACTCACAAAGGAAACAAACTGAAAATTCTGAAACTGAAATTCAGTTCAGAAATGAATGACACGCAAGGAATAAAATGGCACGCAACAATTAAGCTACAATTAAACTGGAATTTAACTCAACTATCACTAAAAAGTTCCTAAATACTAAATTGAAGGATTAAAAGCTAATTAAGCGAACAATAGAAACAGATTAACCAATCTGAAATTCGAAAACAGTAAGAACTACAGCAGTAATGAAATTACAGCTAAACAAACGAATTTAACCAAGAAACTAAACTCAATCACTCCCTAAGCTCAAATTTCTTGGTCGTCAATCAAGAGCGGCTTCGAACCCCTAGGCCAGCAAATCAGTGGAAATCGTTTCTGAAGCGATTCTGTTCCAATCTACGCTTGGTGGAAATTTGATCCGATCCTCTTTCTCGTTAAATGAGCTCGATGATGATTGGAAGCTTCTGAGACCACTTGAGAACCCCTACAAATGGCTCGGAAGCTTGGAAATGGATTGTGGAGAGAACATGTCGACTGGAGGAAATGCCGAAACCCTCAAGCAGCCCTGTTCGGCGCAAATGGACAGAATTCTCAGGAATCGATCCCAAAGACTCAGAACCGATCAAGGAGAGATTGAGTGGACGCGCCCCTTGGATGAAGAATAGCTAAGGAATTGAAGAACGAGCGAAGAAGACGAGCTAACGGCGAGAACGCGACACGGGGCTGCTGGGAAATTTTCCTTAATAATAACCAATGGACGGCTCAGATTTAATTGAGAATCCAACGGCTGATCTTGCTCTGATTGATCCAAATTTTATGATGATGATCTGGGGTCAGGATCTGCCTCGTGGTAGCTCGGATCCTCCAAATGTGCAACGGATGGTCCAGATCAACTCAATCTGTGAATGGATGATCTAGAGCCTCCAGCTTGATCCAACGGTTGATTTAGCTCTGATTGGGATGAAACCTTCAGATCTTGATCATAGAGCTTGATCAACCCTAACCCTAGCTCGGATTGCTTCAGATCGTCCCGGATGGCTCAGATCTAGCCGCTCTTGAATCGGACGGCCCGGATTAATTGTAAGCTTGATAATTCGATCCGGTTCACATCCGACTCAAGTTTGACCCAGTATGCCCTAGGTCCAGGATCCTTTCATGCCTACAAAAATATATCAGAAAATTAGTGGCCAAATAATCCAAAAAATGTGTAATTTTGCAATTAAGTCCAAAATAAGAGAAAGTTCCAAAACCTAGGGTAAAATCACAATTAAGCAATAAAAACATAGGTCAAACATGGATTTTAACAATTAAAATAATCAATAAAATGGTGCTTATCAACTCCCCCACACTTAACCTTGAGCGTCTCGCGAAACTACTAAATATGTATCCCCTAGATTTCCTTAAGCATAATTAGAAGCAAATGAAAAGAAATTACCTAAGGTTGTCAATTCTCATAAATCTAAGCTCTATGGATTACTATCTTGTCCTTAAATCAACAACTTAGCCTTTTCATCCATCCTGAGTCATTGAGATGAATTTAAATCACTAGCCTTTCATGGGAAGTTTTGGTGGCTTTCTCCTTAAGTTCTAACTTGATGGTGGAAGTGGAGCTCACTCATACACACATGCTTCTTGCACTACCATAGGCTTGCTTATTATCTAAT
The DNA here is from genome assembly GCA_024364735.1 of Boesenbergia rotunda. Taxonomy (NCBI): domain Eukaryota; kingdom Viridiplantae; phylum Streptophyta; class Magnoliopsida; order Zingiberales; family Zingiberaceae; genus Boesenbergia; species Boesenbergia rotunda. The sequence continues at coordinate 55,295 of JAGFNQ010006710.1, read as the reverse complement.
CTCCACCATTAATCATGATTAGGATCAACATCTACAAAAACAAATGAAAACATGGAAAATGGTAAGAAATAGAATAAAAATCAAGGAAATGGAAAAATTGATGGAATGGAGGACTTGGTGCTTAGGGATGTTTCCAATGAACTTTGCCCTCTTATCAGTCCTCTAGTGATATCCAAAAGTGTGGTGAAGTCCAATTTGAATAATTGCCTTTGATTGGGATGAAGAATAACTTGTTGGTGTCATTGTGCCAATTTTTCACTTGCGTGCCAATTCTTGCCTCCTTCCCTCTTTTCTGATATTTTTTTTTCTTTTCAGATCAGATTCGTATCAAAGAGCATATAATATCAAGTTAAATAGATACTCAACATAAAATTTTCACTCAACAACCCTTGTAACTCACTCTTGATACATGTCTTTCCAAGTTGGCACACTACTTTCACTTCTTCTTCTTTCTTTTTTTTTTCTTTTTCTTCAGATTCCAGCTCCAGTTCAGATTCATGGCATCTCTGATTCTTCATCCTTGCAATTCTCTGAGTTTTCAAGGCAGTTACATCCCTTAGAAGTGGAGAATTCCAATCCAAACCATTTCGGATTCCATTTGCTGCATGCTTCCTTCTTTTTTTTCTGTTTTTTTTTCTCTGTTTTGATTTATCAGTCTTAGAGCCACATTCCTTCCAATTCTGATCAGCTAAGAATGCACTCATCACTTGTTGACATATTCCGATGCTTCATTCTTTGATTCATAGCCCAGGAAAATCTAAGTTTAGCTTCAACTTGACACAAATCTGCACAAAAAACTGCTTGTATGAAAATTTCTGCACTTAAACTTAGATTTGTTCCAGCTGCAATTCAGCTCCCATTCTCAACCTTTCAGCCTTCAATTCAGACTTTAACATGATGTTCCCGATCTACATTTCTGTTTGATACAATCTGATACAGATTTCAGCTGCAATTAGCTGAAAATTCAGCTTGTTTTCAGCTTAAACTGGTTTTGGCACAGAATTTTTCCAGCCTTCTTCGACACTGAATTAGCATCAATTGAATTCATGCTTCCTAAATCAGCATTTCCTTGTCGGTTTCAAACAGAATTTGCATGATGGGTTGGCTGAACTCAATTGGAAATTGGCACAAAACTCCCTTACTAGCCTCTGAAACTTCTGCACAGATTTAATTCAGCTTCATTCAAACTTCTCAGCCTTCAATTCAGGCTTAAACAAAGGGTTGTCAATAATTCTTGGTCCACATCATTTCCGATCCAAGTTAGCTCCTCAAAACCCCTTTTTTTTTTCTTCTTCTTCTTTCTTCACTTTGGCAAATAAAATTTCATTTGCGTGCCACTTTAAACTTGAATGTGCAGATATTTTTTTTTTCATTGACACTCGGATCTTCAAAGTATGATAAAGACTCTAGATGCTCCACTTGCTTCCATCCTCTTGCTCATTTTTGGAATTCAAATTCAACTCACTTGGCACCTTTTGGCTTCAACTTGGCAAAAAAAAATTTCTTTTTGACATGAAATACATCCAAAACTTTAGTCATTCCCCCACACTTAAATCTTTGTCCGTCTCGGGCAAAATAGTATCAAGAAAACATCCCAAACAAACAAGCCCATAGAAAAGTGAGGGTAAGAGTAAGAAATAAGGAAAGACAAATAGAATAGACATGATTTTTGCCAAAATTGATATGGAAAGGTAAACAAAGTGATTAGTCTCTATAGATGTGATCCAATCATTGAAATATGATTTTGAAAGAACCTAAGCAAGTTCTAGAGTACAATAACATGTATGTGTCACAAATATAAGGCTAAACCTCACTAGGTAAAAATAATCCATCTCAAATCATCAATTAAGAATCTAAAACAAAGTAGTACTCAAGCATCCAAGATTTCATCCATTAGCTCAAATCTTAAGTTTTAACAACCAAATTTAATTTATTTTCAAAAGACTCTAAAATGACATGAAGATAACCTAGAGGGATACATTTATTCCTAGTCATGAAAGAAAAAGTGCTAAAAGAAAAGACATGGTATTTACAATGTCTATTTATTCAATTTACTCTAGAAAACATAAAAGTAAAAAATGCGATAAAAGAAAATGCAAGAAAAAATAAATTCCCCTTTATTCGGGTGGGCGGAGTCTATCCAGAAGTAGCCTCCATCTTGGTAGTGGAGGAACATGGGTGGCTGAGAGATTTCTGACTCCCCCACACTTGAACTTTACAAGAAATATCTCCGGTGGCCGAAGGCGATTCGGGTATAATAGCCATTGAAGGAATGGAGGGCTATGGATTAAAGTAAGATCTTCTCCTCCTTCTTTATGCCTTTCAGAAGTCCTTCTAGGAGGCTGAAGTCTGTTCAGTTGGAGCACCCACTCCTGAAGTCTTCTGGACCCTGCAAAATAATGTAATACCTCTCTCAAGTGTGTTGGGTCAGAAAGAAATGAAATAATATCAGTCTCTGCATAAAATGAATCCAAAATTGCATCATATCCAATTAAATCAAATTTTGGTACCTCAATGAAATTTTCAAAATCATTTTCTACGAAATTTGCATCCAGAAACTCATCACAAACAAAGAACTCAAATTCTGGCACATCAATAGAAATTTCACAATTATTTTCCATCCAGGGTATATCAAGCAATGTGTCACAGCCAATCAAATCAATATCAGGTATCTCCAAAAGTCTTTCACATTCATTCTCAGCATATGAAATAGCAAGAGATTCATCAAAATAAATAACATCAATTTCAGGCACTTCTAAAAAATGTTCACTAGCCATATCCACAAAAGATGTATCAAGAGATTCATCATAACAAACTACATCAATTATGGGTGCCTCTAAAATTATTTCGCTATCCATATTTACAAAAGATGTATCAAGTAATGCAGTACGATCAATGAAATCAATGTTTGGTACCTCTATTGGATTTTCACAAACAATTTCTACACAAGGTATATCAATAAATTCATCAGAATCAATAAAGTTAGCACTAGGTACCTCGCTGAATTTTTCTGAACAAAGAGGAGAAATACTTACCTGAGCGTGCTGGAGAATACCTGAAGGCTCTATAATAGTAGATGTATCTGTGGCCTCCTCCTGGTCAAGTTCATGCTCCTCTTCAGCCTCAGGTGGACAATCAACTGGTGATCCTTGGGTGCTTGCTTCCACCATGCAAGTCCCTACACTTTCTGGTTCATTCTCTGAGTCTTGTGGTGGTCCCTGGGGCTTAGTGCAATCCCCTACACTTATGGAATCATCTCCTCTGCATGCTTCTCCTATAATATCTGCAACAACAATATCAGAAAAATTAGGACCACTAATAACACTATCATCACAAAATAAAAGACTAGAATGGTCCTGTGGAGCTTCAGTTTCTTCTTCTTGAGCTGAAAAATTTGGCTATGGATTTTGAGTAGGAATCTCCGGAGGAATGCATGCTGTAGGTGCCCTATATTCAATGATTACTTCATCTTCTTCTTCTAGTAACCTCCACATTAGTTCACGATCATACCCCTTAAAATCCTGAGTACCCTGAGGAGATGGTTGGCTTGATCCTTCAACTTGCATCTGATTCATTTGACTAGCAATTTGTCCAACGCCTCTTTCGATGTCTTGAAGCCTTTGTTGCTTTTGATGATATTGTACAACTAGTTGAAACATCTCCTCCATTCTTTGTTGTTGAGCCTCATTCTCATTAAGATTCTCAAAGCCTCCTTGGTTAGCATAGCTCCTTGACTGATTTTGAAAGGATGAAATAGGCTGAAAATTTTGAGCTTGCTGATTTGGTTGAAAACATGGCTGTTGGGGCTGATTAAAGGACTGATTGGGCTGTTGATAGGGCTGATTAAAGGGCTGATATTCTTGGAAACTTTGCTGGGAGTTGTAGCCTTGAAAGTTCTGATTTTGGTGTGGAAAATTCTGTGGCAAGGGCTGAAAATTCTGATTTTGAAACCCTTGGTTGTAAGGCTGAAAATTTTGATTCAAGGGCTGTGTGGGCTGATAAAATGGCTGGTTTTGAGGCGGATCTTGCTGAAATGTTTGACACACTTGCTGCCCCTGTTGATAAGGCTGAAATTGAGGTTGAAATTGATTATTTCCATGCTGAAAATTTTCAAAAGGCTGCTAGAAATTTTGGTTGAAATGCTGAAATTCTTGCTGAAATTGTTGGAATTGTTGTGGTGGCTGGAATTGTTATAGTTGTTGAATTTGAGGCTGACAAAACTGATTTGGTTGCTCAAATTGGGGCTGATAGCTCTGAAATGGTGGCTGCCCGTTCTGAAAATTCTGGATATTTGGTAGACTTGGCTGAAAATCTGGCTGAAATTGTTGGAATTGCTGTGGTTGCTCGAATTGTTGAAATGTTGGCTGAAACTGAAAGTTTGGTTGCTGAAAATTAGGATAGGGCTGCTGGAATTCAGAATATGGCTGCTGGAATTTCTGGAGAGGCTTCTGGTAAGTAGATGACTGAGCTTTACGTTTTTGTTGGTAGTCCAACTCCTTTAACACATTTCTTAACCCCGCCAATGCATCTTTGAGCTCTGTATACTCCTCTGGTGAAAACATTTGGATTTTACAGCCCTGTCACACAACAACAAGAAAAAATGGCAGCAACCGTATATGAAAGATAAAGCAAAATAAAACAGAACCCAATGATATGTCTAAAGAAACATACAAGCAAAAATCAAACAAATCAACTAGTTGCTTCCCCAGCAACGGCGCCAAAAATTTGATAAGCCCATTCTATGTGTCACGAATGTGGGCCTCAAATTTAAATATATATGAATGAATTGCTGGAAACCCTTTTTACAATCAAAATCTGAAAATGTAATATAGGGGCCACAGGTCGTATTTTTCTCGGGGACTAGTTGAAGGTTTGTTTGATTCGCGCTCGTATTTATGTGTCGTTTGTGTTTTCGGGTTTCAAATCTAAATTGGGTTTTGGGTTGCAATTGGAAATTGAAAGCGCAATGAAGATAAAGGAAACTTAGCTAATAAGCTAAACAAAGTGATGGCAAGTTATAACTCAACCCAAAGGACTTCTTAAATGCAACTAAGCTCAATTTGGAAAAAACACATCAATTATGAAATCAAAACAGTTTCGATTGATACTAATGCCAAGAATTGCTTATGAATTACCACGCCAAGACCAAACTAATACAAGACAATCAAATAATGAACTGATATAAAATCAGTGCCGAACTTCCCCTGTTACAAGCACAAGCAATTTAGCAAATTTGATACCAAGAATAACTAACTCATGGGCTAATATAAAAATCTGATACTTAGTGCAATGCATGGACTGATCAATTAGTTTTGTAGAACACAGCAAATGAAACCAAATTTCAGAGACTAAACATGATGTGCAGAATTTTATCCTAAGGCAGAACTGATACTACCATGCATAACAGGAATGAAAGTTACTGCACGCAAGAATAGAACTGATCAATTCAGAGACAATTGGAAGAAGAATGGAAATCAGAAACTGCAGAACAAGAATGGGAATTTCAGCAACATTCAAATGCAGAAATGCCAAATAGATTGCAGGAATTAACATGCAACTAGATGCAGAAATGAATCACAGCATGAATTGGATACAAATTCTAACAAGACAATTGATTTCAGTTGCAATAAAAGTCTAAGATGAAACTCAACTGATGTAACTTCAGAGCCATGACATGTGACTTGCAGAGTTGGAGTTAGCAGAAATGGATTCAAGTTGCAGAAATAGAATTCAATGCAACATGCTGAACCGAAAATGCAGAAATAAATTCAGCTTGCTAAACAACTCAAATCAATTGAGTTAGTAAACTAAATGTTGTCTTAAATTGTAGGGATTAAGCTGGAATTAAATCGGATTGGAAACAAGCTGAGAAATTCAGAAACCAAACTGAAAATTTTGCAAAACAGGCTGATACAAACTGAAAATCTGATACGCAACGATTAAAACCAAAAACAATCTGAAATTTGGATGTACCAAGCTAAACAAGATTCAGAAATGAAGCTAAGATCTAAACAAACTTAATCCAACTAAATTAGCTCACTAAAAAGGAAACAAACTGAAAATTTCTGAAACTGAAATTCAGTTTCAGAAATGGAATGATACGCAAGCATATAAAATGGCACGCAACAATTAAAGCTACAATTAAACTGAAATTTAACTCACTCTATCACTAAACAAGTTCCTAAACTACTAAACTTGAAGGATTAAAGCTAGATTAAGCAGAAACAAGTAGGAAACGAGATTAATCAAATCTGAAATTCGAAAACAGTAAGAACTACAGCAGTAATTGAAATTACAGCTAAACAAACGAATTTAACCAAGGAAATCTAAACTCAATCACTCCCTAAGCTCAAGAATTTCTTGGTCGTCAATCAAGAGCCGGCTTCGAACCCCTAGGCACAGCAAATCAGTGGAAATTCGTTTCTGAAGGCGATTCTGTTCCAATCTACGCTTGGTTGGAAATTTTGATCCGATTCACTCTTTCTCAGTTAAATGAGCTGCGATGATGATTTGGGAAGCTTCTGAGACCACTTGAGAACCCCTACAAATGGCTCGGAAGCTTGGAAATGGATTGTGGAAGAGAAGACAGTGGTCGGACTGAGGAAATGCCGAAACCCTCAAGCAAGCCCTGTTCCGGCGCAAATGGACAGAATTCTTCAAGGAATCGATCCCCAAAGACTCAGAACTCGATCCAAGGTAGAGATTGAGTGGACGCGCCTCCTTTGATGAAGAACTAGCTAAGGAATTGAAGAACGAAGCGAAGAAGACGAGCTAACGGCAGAGACGCGACAACGGGAAGCTGCTGGGAAATTTTCCTTAAGTAATAACCAATGGACGGCTCAGATTTAATTGAGAAAATCCAACGGCTGATCTTGCTCTGATTTGATCCAAATTTTTATGATGATGATCTGGGGTCAGGATCTGCCTCGTGGTAGCTCGGATCCTCCAGATGTGCAACGGATGGTCCAGATCAACTCAATCTGTGAATGGATGATCTAGAGCCCTCCAAGCTTGATCCAACGGTTGATTTAGCTCTGATTGGGATGAAACCTTCAGATCTTGATCATAGAGCTTGATCAACCCTAACCCTAGCTCGGATTGCTTCAGATCATCCCGGATGGCTCAGATCTAGCCGCTCTTGAATCGGACGGCCCGGATTAATTGTAAGCTTGATAATTCGATCCGGTTCACATCCGACTCAAGTTTGACCCAGTATGCCCTAGGTCCAGGATCCTTTCATGCCTACAAAAATATATCAGAAAATTAGTGGCCAAATAATCCAAAAAATGTGTAATTTTACAATTAAGTCCAAAATAAGAGAAAGTTCCAAAACCTAGGGTAAAATCACAATTAAGTAATAAAAACATAGGTCAAACATGGATTTTAACAATTAAAATAATCAATAAAATGGTGCTTATCAATACCCAGTGATGGATTTTGTATATATAGTTGTTATTCGTATAAGCTATGAAAGTGAGATATTTTAAGACAATTTGGATATCAAGCAAACAATTAAAATATGATAATTGAATCATTAGAGAAGATAATTTACTTTATGTATGGTTTGACCTCATCACAGATTAAGAGTATGTATATTCTTACAACATCGTATTCTTGTTTAGTTAACCATCTAGAAACAGATGCGCCCATTGGCTTACCAGGAAAGTTGAAAATAGAAAGCATTGATGGGTCATTCGATTGAGCATTATCAGAATTTCTAGGACACTTACGATGTCTATTTTTCACATTGTCAGCAAAATAATAGGAATAGAAAGAAGATTCTTCTTCAACCAGATAGGCATTATATATTGACCCCTTAACTCTTGCTTTGTTATGAACATTATTCTTTAATTTTCTCAAAAATCATTCGAATAGATACATCCATCAGTACTGCACAGGACCAGCTATTTGTGCCTCGTATGGTAAATGTACTAGTAAATATTCCATTAAATAAAAAAAAATTGGTGGAAATATGCGCTCCAGCTTACTTAATATAAGAGGAATGTCTATTTTTAGCCGAAGCATATCATCCATCATAATACATCTTGATGTCAAATCTTTACAAAATATACTTAATTCTGTGAGTGTTTGTCAAATATTTTGTAAAGTAAGTCACGAAAAACGACTAGAATAAGTCTTTACATGAATACATGATAGTCGTGACTCTTTATTCCAAACATCTTCAACTTATTTATATCCATGCATCGAGTTATATTTGAGGCTTATCCATTAGAGAATTTTATTTTTCTCAACTATTTACATAAAATTTTCTTACGATCTTTGTCCAATATATAATAAATCTTTGGAAATCTATTGGTTGTTTGATTTATATGTAACTCTGGTTTGTTTACTAGTTCTTTTAATTCCTCACATGATTTTGCAATGTCTTTAATTCTTCCAGGCACATTCATCACAGTGTTACAGATATTATCAAAGAAATTTTTCTCAACATATATGACATCTAAGTTATGTCGAATGAGAAGATACTTCAAATATGGTAACTCCCAAAAAATACTCCTCTTCTTCTATCCATAGTTGCACATCCTAACAATGTATTTATTTATCTCATCGGATCCAGGTTGAGATACTGGTTGAAAGTCATAACTATCTATTTGTTCAATAATTTCTTCACTTGAAACATAGACTGGAGAAAGTTTTCTGACTATAATATTATTTAGGAAATTTTATTTGTTTCGCCTAAAAGTGTAGTCAATTGGTAAAATTTTTCGATAATTATCAAACTAAGATACCTTCTCACTATGAGGTAGTGAAAATGCATCAGAATCTATCATACAGTGTGGGCATACTAATTATCCAGCTGTGCTTCATCCAGATAACATTGAGTATATTGGAAAATCACTGATTGTCCATAATAATGCAGCATGCAACTGAAAATTTATTTTAATTGCAATATCATAAGTCACCGATCCTACATTCCAAATTCATTCAACTCAGCAATTAGACGTTTGAAGGAAATATCTATCTTATCTTTGGGATTGGTTGGACAGGAATTAGTACAGCAAGGAACATAAATTCGTCTTTTATGCACACCCATGGCGGTAAATTCTACGGTGTCATTATAACTAACCAAGATGAATATTACTGTCCCGACTGACTAAATGGCTGAAAGTCATCTACAGAAAGTCCTAGACATTATGAGGTTCCATTACAAATGAAGGATATATGGTATTAAGATGTTTCCATGCAGGGAAATCATAGAAATGACACATAATACCTCCTTTGTGCTCATGCTCATGATGCCACATCATGTCGCATGTTGTAGCGGCAGATACATATAAATGTTGTAGTCTAGCAGTTAACGAAAAATAATATATGACTTTCCATGTAATATTTTCTTCTTCTTTCCTAGTATACGAGTACGATGCTTATAACACGGGCGACTACAAATTTTATATTCACTCAGTTCATTGTCTTCATTCCAGTAGATCATTCAGTTATTTATACAACAATCAATCTTCTCTACAGGCAAACCTATGTTGGTGCAAAGAGCATCAGTGATGAACAGTCAACCTCTAGTGTTTCGATATTTGATAATATACTAAGGTTGGTCAAAGTGATCAAGGGTTAAGCCAAACAGGATCTAATGTTTGGTAGGATAAACCCATGTTTGATCAGGTTGACAAAGGGTAGCCAAACATGACCTGATATTTGGCAGTGACAATACACTTAGGTTTAGTCAAAGTGATCAAGGGTTAAACCAAATAGGACTTGATGTTTGGTAGGGTAAACCCAAGTTTGATCAAGTTTGACAAAGGGTTAGCCAAACAAGATCTGATGTTTGGCAGAGTTATAAGAACTCAGGGTTGGTCAGTTTGACCAAGGGATTAAACCAAACTGGACTTGAGGTTTGGTATACTTACTTGAAAGGTTGGAAGAAGTCTAGTCAGGATTAAGATGACTAGAAACGAAGTGATTATGGTGAAAGAAATCCTAGTGAGTGAAGCTAGGTAGAAGAAATCCTGGTGAGTGAAGCTGGGTCCTAATGAGTGAAGCTAGGTGGACGAAGTCCTGGTGACTGAAGCTGGGCACGAAGTCTTGGTCTAGGAGACTAAGCATGAAGTCCAGGTCGGGGATCGGGCAATAGAGTCTATGCCGAGCGAGGAATACGGATAGAAGTAGAGACAGGTCGAGGTCGGACGTCTCGAGATTCGGGAGTCTCGGAGGTCGAGCATGAAGTCTTGGTCGAGGATCGAGCAAAAGACTTAGCTGAGCGGGGATCGCGGACAGAAGTAGAGATAGGTCGAGGTTGGACGTCTCGAGATCCGGGTTCTCGGAGGCTGAGTAAAAGTCCAACCGGAGGTCCCGGTTGGCAAAAGGTAACTTCTCCAGGGTAGAGTAAGTGAGGACGCGTTCCCCGGGAAAGGGAACATTAGGCGTCGGTTCGACCTAGGGTTTCAAGTGAAATCCAAAGTCAGAATCAATTAATTAAGACTTAAGATTATTTGTTTTGTTGTGTGTTTTGTTGTCTTGCAGGTACCAGGAGTTGGAGGCAAGATAGGAGAGCAAAACACAAAACAAACAATGACCTGGGAAAAGAGCATCCCAGGCGCCTGATAGGTATCAGGCGCCTCAGTAGGGTTTTCAGTAGATTGGGGAAGCTGAGCTGGCAGGCTTGCCACGTCAGCTTCTCTGGTGCCCGTGAGGCATCAGGCTCATGAGTACTCCTAGGCGCTTGGGAAGGGAACTTTTATCCCTGCACCGATTCATCTACTATGGATCACTTTTTGACCATACGTGGTAGGCGCCCAAGAGCCTTGAGGTGCCCGGAACGCAGTATATAAAGGGGTTTGACCCGTCACTTTAGGCAATCAATTTCCACATCCGTTTATTCATTCTATGTGAAGCAAAAAGCGCTAAGTCGAAGCTCTGCAACCAAGAAAGCTCCAGAAGGAAGTGTGCTGCACTTCAGACTTCCAGATTGGTCGGATCTTCATTTTCCGTTGGTTTGCTTTCTCGTTTACAAGTTGTTCTTAACTTTATTCTTTTGTACTTGTAAATCCAAACTGCAAGATGGGTATTCTCCACCTCCGAAAATTCCAGAAAGGAGACCAATAGTGGGCTCACGCCGAGTGCATAGGCCTTGGATGTACTGACTCTGGGGGGTTGGGAACCAAGTAAATAAACACACTTGTCTGCTGTTATTTTTCTTTCTGTTTATTTTATTATTCCGCTGCATACTAACTTTGATAGAAAGATGATCGAACAACGAGATTCCGCAAAACGTTCAAGTCGATATTCACCCCCCCCCCTCTACCGACGACATCGATCCCACAACCTAAACCTTTAACCAATTTCTTTGTATTGTAGAAGATATCAGTCATTATGTTATCAGTAGGGAACAACTCTGACATTAATTGACATATTTTATCATAACAACATTCTGAAAAATGATGTTCTGCTTTCATATTTAGCAACCTCGCAGTAGTTGATAATTCGGAATGACCAGAAGGAATGTCTTCCCACAATTATCTTTCATTAAACTTTAACATTTCATATCATTGCTGTAATTTATCGCATCGTGAACCATTGATTGCATTGCAATATCATTAGTTGATGATTCAGACGGCACAAGAAAAGTGTCAGATGATGAACCAACAGAAGGCCTAATTAGTTCACATACATAAGGTTTTTCGTGATAGTACCAGTTATAGAAGTTTGTCACAAAATTATTTCTACATATATATACTTTTACAGTATCCTTATCATGGTAGTTTGTATTTCTGCATTTTATCTTATTATACAGACACTTTAACTTAACACCATCCATACATTCTAGATCACTCTCAGTAAAGTTTATAAATTTTTCAAGATTAGTAATAAAATCATCTCTGATAAATTCATTATTTAATCGATTGTACATCCAAGCTTTGATCATATACATTATTGCCTAATAAGAATAAAATTTAAAATACTAATAAACTTTTATAAAATAAATGAATTACATAGTAAAAGTTAATTAAATATTATAAATTATTAAATTTAGCCAGAACATCATGAGCTCAATTGGTTCATATTAATTTTTATTTTAATATTTATTTAATTTCTATTTATTATAATAATGTGAATTTCAGATTTAGAATGATAATATAAAATTATTTAAATTAAATCAAATATTTAATATATTTTACACTAAGTACAATTTTTATAAGTTTATTATTAAAATTTTTTTAATTAAAGCAAGTATTATGGTGACAAGTAAGATAAACCTAAATAATTAGTTCTAAATATTACATCTTATAATTAGCTCTAAATTATAAGATATCCTATATTTCATACTAAACAAATAATATAATGTTCGAATATCACTAAAATAATAACAAAACAATTAGCTCTAAAAGGCACCTTCTATAATAAGCACTAAAATAATAGTAAATGCCAACTTAACAAATTTCTAACCTAACAAAAACATAAAGATGAATTATATATACCTAAAGATTAGTAGTGGAGAAGAGTAGCAACAACAATAAGCTATCAATAAAAAAATTATACATAAAATTAGTTATAATTATTCAAAAATAAATAAAACATATAACTATACAAATCAAAATTAATAGTAATTTAACCACAAATCACGGTCGCAAACAACGCCAATCACGACCGTGGCTAAACATCACCGGCCGTAGCCAAACATCGCCGACCGTGGCCATATATCTTCAGTTGCAACAAAAATGGCCGACTGCGGCTACAAACGGTCGGCCGCGGCCACATAAGGTCGGTCGTGGCCACAAACGGTCGGTCGTGGCCTGACATTACCGGTCGCGGCCACACGAAAGCCGATCGTGGCTAGATCCAACCGGCCACGCCTAGATCCGGCCGGCCGACAGGTTGCGGATACAAAGAGAAGACGGAGAATGAAAAAAAGACGCTTACCTTCACTGGAGAATGAGATGACGAGGGGGGAGGAGCAGTTGGAGAAGAAAGGGAGAGGAGTTGTTCTGCGCACGATGAAAAATTAGGGCTCGCCCTGAGTCCTAATTTATTCGTAATTCTCGACGGAATTCAAATTTCGTCCCAACGGAATAGAAACTCTATCGGAAAAAGTAGTCAACCCCGTTGACTGCATTGTAAAATTTCCAATGGAATTCAATATCCGTGGGAATTCATTCTGATGGAAATAAGATTCCATCAAAAATTTACCGAGGTTCTGACGGAATTTCAATTCAATTCCGTCGACCGTCAGAAATTGCTGATGGAAAATCAATTCCATCGACAATTACCATTGGAAAATCTTACCCGTCGGTAATCCTGATTTTTCTCGTTGTGTGCCATAGATGATCCACCGTATGTATTTACAATTTCAGATTTCGTTTATGTGGTTCGTGCAGTAGATTCTAGCAATGGTATAGGAGTGATTAATTAAATGCATGATGGATCTCTTAAATTGAATCTATCGCTTTTGCTTATGCATCTTAAGACTATCTGTGCATCATGAGATGCCTGTAGATAGATCTGTGCAAGAATGTATGTATGATATGCTGTAGGTTTATTCGAATGGTATACATGATCTGTTCATCGCCGGAGGAATAGCCGACGGAGTTTGCTTCGTTGGGTTCTGCCATTGTCGGGCCCATCACAGGGGACCCTCGTGATATGCGGCCATCACCGAACCCCGAGCACTGTGGCCAATGAAGGGGTCAGTCCGACAATTCTAGTCGATAGGTGAATAGGGGATGCATGGGGTTGATGACACTGGACTGTGAATTTCGTTAATTGGGTTTGGACAAACGTAATTTTATGAGATAATTTTAAAAAATTTTGTATTTTTTTTTTTTTTTTTTTTTTTTTTTTTTTTTTTTTTTTTTTTTTTTTTTTTTCTTATGAGATTAATTCTTATGACAATATTAGATCATGTTAATCTGTTGGACTCGGTTAATAGCGTGACTTGGGTCTATTAAGTGGGTATGCCGGCCGAGTCGACATCGAGATGGGCTTACTCAGACTCACTTCAACTTCAGGAGTTTGGAGTTTGTCTTCTCTAAGACTTGTTGGCAGTGACAACGTTATGACCATGGATCGATTCAGAATAATATTTTAATTTTATTTTATAATATTTTCTGAATTGTTAGGATTTTTAAATTATATTTTTCTTTGTTAAAAATAAATTTAAATGAGGAAAAATTATTTGTATTCAAGTAAGCAAAATTTAGAAGAATTTTCTCTACATATTGATTGCCTTTTGTGTTATTGGTGTATTTGTTCTGTGTATACTTTGAATTGAATTGAAACAATTGTATTACTGGTTTATCAGTTGTTACGGTATCAATATCTCACCACGTTGACGTGGTGACAGAAATCCCTTTTGACATAAAGAACGATAATGTCGAGCAGACCTTCCCCTATGCTTCTTCCTATAGGTCGATGATTTCTTGCGGATAGTAACAGACATCAAACGATTTGTTGGGAAACTCGGTGAGACCCATCTGATGCCTAAATTAGCATGGAGACTTGATAGAGATGAAGCATAAAAAATATTAGAAAATGCAATGAAAAAAATGGTAGTCGAGCCTCCCCCTATATAATCCTTCATTCACGAGCATGGGAGGAGCAAATGGAGCATGAAGACGAGTATTAAAGAGCATTAAAGTCTCATTAAAAGGGATTTTAAGGGAGCATTTATCGAGGGCCTTATAACTTTTATGTTGACCGGGTCAGGACCTACCACATGGACATATATTGTCCGAGTCTTGCTACTCAGGCCTATTTTATATCTCTCGTATCATCGGGTTTGTACTGAATTTATTATTTTCAATTTCAGATGTCACGGATAATATACACTATGACTCACCATGATGTGTGATGCAATAAGCCGAAGGAGACTATCGAGGAGATAATGTATGACCCTTCTTGCAGAGTCAGGGGACATTTAAAGGCTCGATATGTTATTTTGGAAACTCGAGCAACAAAATTTTCCAATCCTGTATAATTATTGGATTTGGACTTTGATTCGATCGCTACGGATACACCCCAATGAAATAACACACAATCTATGGGGGTTCTCTGAAGGGCGCATCACATATACAAAGTTGTATACATATCTATTTCTCCAGGAGGATCTAAAGGAGATCCGTAGGTGAAACTAATAGAGAATCCTAAAATCGGTCCACTTGAGATTGCCCTATTTGAATCAAGAAAGATAGAGATTGTATTGATTACTATTATGTTAGTGTCTGTCCTAGTGGGAGTAGCAATGACCTATCTACTACTGCTCCTAGAGTCAGTCTAAATGGGAGTAGTAGTAACCTATTTAGTCTCTTAAAGTTGTTTGATGTTATGTTATGGGTTAACAAACATGTTTAATGTTATGTTTTGTATTGACAAACTTGAAAAAGGAATATTATGTGATAACCGTCTTAAAAGAATTTTATATAATGACGAGTTTATTTCATGATTTGTTAATTTAATGATTAGTTTATTTGATGAGATGTATATAATATAATTGATCAATGTTGATTCTATTGAATTATATGAATAATGAGCAGAAAATAGTTACTACTTAATTTTGTAAATCAACTCAAATTTATACGAAGTCAATCATAAATTATATACATATGGATTATACTGAATTACTAAATGATGTATTTATTATGACAACTAAGAACATCATAGTTAAACTTAATAAAAGAGAGAAACTATATGAAAATAACTACAAAAAATGATATCACAAGATACAATATGTTCTTGAGAAATAAGAAGCTTTAGAGGTTGTAAATCAATTTATGAAAGAATCTGTTGATGTTTCTACAACACAGCATAACCGTAATCTTGATGCTTATAAGACATGGAAGAAAAAGGACTCTACTGCTAAGGACATATTGATTAGTTCAATGATAGATGACCTAATTTATGAGTATGAGCCATATCCATCAGCTCAAATGTCTTAGTTGCCCTGAGAGAAAAGTATAGTGGCGTAAATTTAAGCAAGCTTCGTCAGCCGACAATTAAGTTTGGCAACTATAAAAAGCATTTGAATGTATCCATGACCCAACATTTGAGGGAAATGACTAATATGATTCAGGAGTTGGAAGTTACTAGCCATAAGTTAATTGATGAACAACGAGTTCAGGCAGTTATTCGTTCCCTTTCTAATTTTTGAGATACGATGAAACATAATCCGACTCACAGTGAAAGTATCAAGACTTTCAATGATGTCTCACATCATGTTGAACTGGAGGCGGAGAAAATAGAATCCGTAAGGTTTTATAGAAAAGCTTTTATAACTAATGATTTTGTTTGTGCATCTGGATCCAATAATAAGAGGAATTAGTTTCGAAAGAAAAAGGGGAAGAAAAAAAACTATAAAAACTATTGTTGTTGGGCTAGACCCAAACAAGAAGAAGTTTATAGGGAAGAAACATGGATAAAAATCGAAAAACAAGTTAACTTGCTATAAGTGTGGCAAGAAGGGTCATTTTATTCGGGAATATACTGAAATAAAGGGTAAATCCATCTTTATCTTTTATTCATGAATATTATGTTGTTAGTACAATGTTGTTAACTGATTCTTATTCTTTATAGATTATAGATTCAGGAGCAACAAACCATGTAGCTCATGATCGAGCTACATTCATGGAGTACCATCGGGTACCAACTAACAACAAATGAATATATGTGGGAAACAATAAAAGGATTGATATCAAATGAGTTGGTACATCTAAACTCAATCTGCGTGGTGGATATACCTTGTTTCTACATAATATCTTTATGCTCCTGAGATTCGACGGAATTTAATTTCTGACTTTTTGTTACATGTCTTTTTTATTTGAGTTATAGTATAAACTTTACAGTCGATGTGTGGAACTTCGTATTGACTATGTGTTTAATAGGGTATGATTATGTAATGAATAGTTTCATAATTCTTGATATACAATCAGATATTAATTATGAAATTAATTATTATTTTTCAAACATTATACTTATTAGTGATGCTTATATTAATAATAAAGTTTGACATGATATATTAGGGCATATCAGATAAGAACGAATGGATATATTAGCTAAATATGGCATGTTAGGTGCTCATGCTAAAGTTAACTTGTCTCTGTGTTAGCATTGTCTTGTTGAAAAAACAACTAAGAAACCATTTGGTAATACTATTATAGTTGAATTATCATTGTAATTAATTCATTCAAACATTTGTAGTCCGATGAATGTGATGGCTAGACATAGAGGTTTTTATTTCATTACATTTATTGAGAACTTCACACAATTCGGTCATGTGTATTTGATTTATTATAAATTTGAAGCATTAAATTGCTTCAAACGTTATTTGAACAAAGTTGAGAATTAATTGAATCATAAAGTTAAAATTTTATGGAATGATCGTGGGGGCGAATACTTGTCTAGTCAGTCAAGATAATGTGTAATGATAAAGGAATTATTAGACAACTAACAATTCCAGAAACTCCAAAAACAAAATGGGGTTGCTAAAATAAGAAATCGAATTCTTCTAGATATAGTTATGTATATGATGACTCAAGGTGATTTGTCTATTTCCTATTAGGGAGATGTCTTATTAGCATCAACCTATATACTTAATCGAGTGTTTTCTAAGTTTGTTCTATCTACTCCATATGAATATTCGATAAACAAAAAAAATCATAATTGAGTAATCTAAGACCTTGAGGGTCAATTATTTATGTTCATAATAAGACTCATAAATATAAAAAATTATGATCTAGGGGTAAAAATTGTATCTTTATAAGGTATTCTGATATCTCTAAGTGTTATATTTTCATTGGTGAACAACAAGATGAAACTATCTTCAAAATAAAATTGAGAAATACTACTTTTCTCGAAACTGAGTTACCAACGAGAGGTAAAGTTGATAAAACTATTTATCTATTTACAATAGAGGAAGAGGATGATATTTTATCAACAATCGGATATTACAAGGGATGTCTAAATCTAGCCAACCTAGTGGGAGTGATTTACTAATAAATGAGTTGATTTCTCAATAGTTCAACCTATGAAGAAGTAGTCATCAGATTATTATTTGGAGAATGTTTGACATTAAAAATGAGACATTTATAATTCCCCCAGTTAGCGATGAAGAATGTCAAACATTGGGGAAGTATTAAGATGCTCAGTTAGAAAAAAATGAAAATTTATAATGTATGAAGAAATGAAGTCAATAAAAACAAATCAAGTTTGAGAATTAGTCGATCTTTCTTCAGATCAAAAGACTATTGGGAATAAGTAGATTCTCAAAATTAAGAGGAAAGCAGATGGATCGATCAAACTACTATGACTTTTTCCAAGGATCTCAAATATCACAGTAATGACAAGCACATAGCTATTAAATAATTTTGTAAGAGATATTGTTGATAAGAAAAAGATATTTAATAGTATATTCCTATACGTGTTATGCTTGCAAATCCTTTTACTAAACCATTGACTAAAGAGTCATTTCAAGGACATGTGAAATCTTTAAGACTTCAAAGAATGTAACCTAATATAAAGACAATAAGATATATGTAAAATGTCATGATCTATTTAGTGTATATATTTTTGTTACATTTTGGATAATGTCTCAGTTAGCATATTGGCGGGTTAAATTAATCCACTCAGACAATAATCTCTTTTTGTTAATTATAAATAGAAGTAAGACTATTATTTATGAGATAGCTAATGAAATTGTGAATGGAGATAGACCTGTAAGTTGGAGTCGTCTTGATAGATATATCAAGATGAGATTATTTGTGAATTGATAATGATCGGAGTAAATGTGTCCATCATTTATTGAACCTATTAGAGGCTAAATTAGCCACCGGGGCTATGATGTAGTGGAAGGGCGACTAGTCGTCATCCTTAGTATCCGCGGTTTGATCCTCAAGTACAACGTATTTTGTAGGAATTTTTCCTCCAAATGAGGCACGAACCCTGGAACGTTGAGCTTCTGGACAATCTGTCGCGAGCGCTTCCCAATTTACCCTGGTGGTCGATGGGAAACCTCCATGGGGTTGGGTCGGTCGCTTGAGGTTTAATGTTACCCAATCTCGTTAATCATTTTGTTTACTAGTGGCTAGTTTAGAGCTTATGAGTTGAATTTAGGATTAGACATTGAAAATATCTAGATCTAAATTTGTATGATGTTAAAATTGAGAAAGACATGCATTCTTTATTAGTAAAGAGAAAGCATCGTATCATGTGATTCATACCACTATGTCATAGAGACGATGAGAGTAGTAGGAGAATGGATCACTGCTTCTCTACATGTGAGATTCTTGAGATTATAGATTAATCTCACTTTTACCCTAAGTGACTATTTAACTATTTACTTGAAGTTCTAATCAATACTACTACTTTAACATGTATCCTATTAAGTACTATAGATGATTCAGTCTATGGAGTATAACTAAGAAAGTAACGAATTAGAATAAATATACTTTAGGTAAAATAGATTTATTATGGGACCGGTGCCGTCAATAGAGGGGGGTGAATATCGACCGTAAAAATCTCACGGAAACTTCTTAGAAAAACTTGTTTTTTGGATCTTCGTTCTAGACTCAGAGTTAGTGCAGCGGAAAATAGAAAGAACGAAGAAAACAACGAGACTTGTACACACGGGATTTACTTGGTTCTCAACCCCCCAGGGTCAGTACATCCAAGGCCTAAGCATGGGAACGCCCGTCCACTAATGGTCTCCTTTTCGGACTTTCCGGAGGCGGAGAAACCCGTCTAACAGTGTACGATTTACAAACAAAATATTAAATAAATTTAAGTGCGGAAAGTAAATCAAAACAAATGAAAAGAATCGAAGACTCGGCCGATCTGGATCTCCGAAGTGTCGCGTGTTGGATCGAGTAAACACGATAGAAGGGGGGGTGAATATCGTGAACATGTTTCGGATAAGATTGAGAGAAATTACGCAGCGGAAATAAAAACAAACACACAAGAAGAACACAAGTACTTTTACTTGGTTCGGAGTCGCGGTCGGCTCCTACTCCAAGGCCCACGGTCCTTGACCGTTTACTGCGGGCAATTCTATAATGGCGCAAAGATTTACAAAGATTGTTACAATAGTAGTGCAATAATGAAAATTATACTCTTCGTTACCGACGCCCGGTGTGGATCATACTTTGGAGCAGAGGGTCGTCGTCGGCGCTAGAATCTCGAGATCGGAGGTTTCCGGAGCAGAGCGCTTGAACGAAGAGCGTAGAGGCGTTGAAAAATTGATGTCCTGAAGCCTTGGGGTCGAGCCCCTTTTATAGTGCTCCTGGGGGCGCCCTGGACGCTGGGGATGCCTGACACGTGCCTTCGGATCCGAGAAATCTCATCCGCGGCTCGATCAGCGCTTATCCCTCCAGAATCGGCCTCGGAGCTGACGGGGGCGCCCGGGACACTGGGGGAGCCCCGGTAGACTTGGTCTGCTGGCTTCGTGGCTGAGTTTGCTTCGATCACAATTTGGCTTGGACCCAGGGTGCCCGAGACATCCAGGGCGCCCAGGACCTTGAGGGCGCCTGGGACCTTGAGGGCGCCTGGCCCAGTAAGCTTCCGAAGCGATTCTTGCTTAGCTGTTCGTTTGGCTTTGACCTTGGGCGCCCAGGACCTCCCGGGCGCCTAGCCCAGCTGCTACCCCTCTCCTTTGGGGCGTTCTGAGCTACAGAAACACATTCCTTTGGTCCTTGCATCCAAGGTTAGTTCCACAATAAACAAGGCAAGAATGTTAGTTAGTTTTTACAGTCGTAGCTGTCTTGGTTCTGACTTCGGGTCTCCCAAATGGAACCCTAGGTCGAACCGACGCCTACTGTTCCCTCGACGGGGAATGCGTCCTCACCTACTCCTCTCAGGATAGTTTACCTTTTGCCAACCGGTTCCTCCGGTTGGACTTTTGCCCGATGCACCTGACCAGGTCTTCGTGCCCACCTTCCGAGCAGGTCTTCGGTGCCCAGCTCCTTGCCAGGGCTTTGTGCCCAGTCCTCGACTAGGACTTCGTGCCCACCTTCTGAGCAGGTCTTCGGTGCCCAGCTCCTTGCCAGGGCTTCGTGCCCAATCCTCGACCAGGACTTCGTGCCTAGTGTACCTAGGGCTTCTTTCCTGCACACTTAGTAAATGTATTAGATACAAATAACATCTTAACTTCTGAACCCTTTGCCATTATCAAAACCCAGGTTTGACTTAGGTGCTGCCTGCACCAACAATCTCCCCCTTTTTGATTTATGGCAACACACTTCAAAGTTAAGTAAAAACATATAGTAGTTCAGAAAAGAAAGAAAAAAACAATGAAGTATGAACAGAATAGATTTGAAAAAAAAATTCTTTATTTCTCGTACTCCTCCTACAACCCTCAATACTTGTGTTATAAAATGCTTAACTTTGACCTTTCCTCCCCCTTTGACTATATCAAAAACATACATGGGCGAACAAGTTTTCTGATAGAGAGTTTTGAGTTTTACCAATGCATTTTTTGTAAAACTTCTAAGTTTTTGACAAAGTGTTTTTCAAAAAAAAATAGAGTAAAAGCCTTTGCACCAAAAACTTTTTACACTTTAGACAATTTTCCATTTTGAAAAGCCAGCCTAAGTTTTGTAAATTTAAACTTTGAGAATTAGGAAAATTTTGTTTACTAAAAAATTTTACACACTTAGAAGAATTTGCTTAGACACACTTTAGACATTTTGAAAAACAAAATCTTTATGAAGTTTCTAGACAAGTTTTTCACCAAAAAAACTCTACTTAGAAACATTTGCCAAAAAAAATTTTCCAAAGGTTTTGCTCAGACAAATTTTGTTTACTAAGAAAATTTTATTTTGGAAAAAACATGTACAAAAAAAATTTGAAACACTTAGACATACTTAGGAAATTCAACTTTGCTTTTTGAATAAGAGAGATCTTTTGAAAGAAATTTTGATTTTGAACAATTTAAGCTTTCCTTTCTCCCCTTATGTTTTAGAATATTTCCAAAAAAACTTGCAAAATTAAAACATTGCACTAAGCTCCCCTATGATATTAAATTTTCCCTTAAAAAAACATGCAAATTAACCTTTCGATATAATCATAAGTTCAGTTTGTCATAATATTTTGAAACAAAATTTACTGAGTATCACAAAGGACATTCTATGTTGAAAATATTTTGAGAGTTTCTGAGATAAACTTTCTTTGAAAAAGGGGAAAAAGTTTAAGGAAGAATTTAATTTCTAATTTCACACTTTTTCTACTCTCCCCCTTGGATATATATCAATAAAGAAATATATTTTAAAATAAGTTTTAAGAAAAAGTTTGTGTATCAGAGCCTATGAGTTTTGAAAACATAAAAATACTTAGTATAATTCTTGAAAGCATAGCAAAAGCTTAAATTGCACCAACAAAACTCCACTTTGAAAAGTATTGTACAATTTGAAAAACTATTTTTGTATTTGTAGGCAAGTCTTTAGAATATTCACACACTTAGAACACTGTTGCCTTAGAAAAACTTATATTTAGAAACAATTTTTCAAAAGATTGCACTCATAAAAAGATTTTCATTTAACAAATAGTACATTTAGATGAAAATCTTTAAACAAATGTTCTTGCAAAATAAAATTTGAAACACATTTTCACTTTGAACAAGATTGAAAAGATTGTTCTTTGAAATACGTTAGTATTGCACTTTTGAAACTGTAAAAAATATTCATACTTTGTAAACATTAGTGCCTTGAAGAGTATTAGTACTTTTGAAAACATTATATTTTGAAAAATAGTAGTACTTTTGAAAGATGTTATGCATATTTTGAAAAATATAAGTATTTTTGAAAAATATTATACATTTTTTAAAAATATAAGTACTTTTGAAAAATATTATGTATTTTTGAAAAATATAAGTACTTTTGTGAAAGATTAAAAAAAAATTTAACATAATACTTGATTTGGTTTGTTTTCCAGTCTGACACAATCCTAGGAAACCTTGTTAACTACAAGGATATTTCCCTAAGTGTCCTGGAAAATTTTCCAAAGTCAAGTAAGTATTATTTTCAAAAGTATTCTAAAAGGATTTTAAAAGTATTTCAAAGTCAAGCAAAATTTTGAAAGTAATGGTATATATGTAAGCAAAATGATTTAAAAGGATAGTATTTTGAAGGAAAAATTATTTATGTTTTCAAAAGGATTTTAAAAGTGCAGTGCATGAAAACATATAATTTTGAAAAATACTCAATAATTCTTTTAATTTGATCTCCCCCTAAGCTTGACTCAGTCCTAGGAAGCTTGTTGACTATAAGCGATCTTCCTTTGAGTCTTAAGGTTTGATTCAAATTATAAGAATTATCTAATAATTTTAAAAAATAATTGTCTGAAATAATTTCTTTCGATTTAGACTCCCCCTAAATTTGACACTTCCTAGGAGTCCTTGTAGATCATGAAGTAGACTTCTTTTGTGTCTTTAGGGGTTGTCAAAATCAAAAGGGAATCAAGCACAATTCTTAAAAATGAATTTTGAAGTATTAATATTTCAAAAAACTGAGTATTTGAAAGACATATTTTGAAATGATAGCATAGTTTTCGAAAAACATGAGTGATAGTGATTTTTGTAAAGCACAATTTTCGAAAAACATAGTGATTATTTGAAAACATAGTATTTTTAAACTTCTTCTTTTAATTGGAACTCCCCCTAAACCTGAACAGTCCTAGGAGGCTTGTTGACCACAAGTTAATCCTTCTCTGAGTCTTAGGGTTTAGTTCAGATTAAAGGAATTATTCAAAACAAATAATTACTAAAAAAAATATTTCAAAAATTCTTCTTTTGATTCAAACTCCCCCTAAATTTGACACATCCTAGGAGTCCTTGTAGATCATGAAGTGGACCTTCCTTTGTGTCTTTAGGGTTTATTAAAATCAAAAGAATAGTTTTGAATAACAATATGGTAATTTTTAACACAATTTGAAATGATAATAATTTTCCAAAGAGATAGTAATATACGAGGGTTTTTTAATCAAATTTTTGAAAACCTTATTTTGAGATGATACTAAATTTTAAAGCATAAGGTTTTTGAAAAAAAATCTAAATTTTCCAAAAAATATTTAAAAAATAACTCCCCTTATATCCGACTCGTCTGACTTTGTCTAAGTGCTTGAAGGGTCTTCCGTATTGACTAGATTTGACTATGTTGACTTGGTTTTACCAATAATTGACCTAATCAAGTCCTAGATCTTAGTATTAATTCAATCAAGACTTAGTTTGATGAGTTAATTTTGAAAACAAATGAAATTTAATTTTTGAAAAATGTTGAGTGGAAAACATATAGAGTTAATTTAGAATTAATTTTTTAAAAAAATTGAGTTGATTTTGAAAAAGTATTGAACTATATAATTAGGTCCTAGACATCTCACTCAGTTTTACATGACAAAACAGGTTACCTTATCTATTTTGTGAGATGCTTTTATTTTTATCTTCGAATTAGTGTTAAATCTAAGATTTACTTAAAATTTATGTTAGATTCAAATCTGACAATAGTAAAGTAAATTTGATTTTCTATAATTGGCTTCCAGGTCTTGGCGAGGCACTAGGCCTTCTTTGGTCGTAGTCTTATTGGATCATCAACCCTTTCCTTGACAAAGCCTTTTATCAAAAATTCATCTTCAAGTCACTCCTTGAAAGATTTTGGTCTAACTAGTTTGGGTCTTGGATCGGTAGCTTCGGCTAGTTCCACCAGACTAAACAGACCAAGTAGTGTATACTTGACCTTATTAGAAGGGCTTCCCTAACGTACTATGATCTCACCTCCTCCCAATACTAGGTTTTCAAGTTTTAAGTAACTCTTTAGTCCTTAAACTAGTCAATCCTAATTCTAAGCAAAAAAACAAGCAAACATGACAAAAATGATCTAAGTTATATCATAATTGAAATAAACCTCTGGTTTTTTAAAATCAGCAAGGTTGTGAATTAAGTTTTCTAACGTATTAATCTTAACTAATTTATACAAATTAATCACGTTATTTGAGATAAATATTGGATTTTCAAATATTGAAAACTTACTATTCCCGATCGTTTGTCC
This sequence comes from Boesenbergia rotunda, assembly GCA_024364735.1. Taxonomy (NCBI): domain Eukaryota; kingdom Viridiplantae; phylum Streptophyta; class Magnoliopsida; order Zingiberales; family Zingiberaceae; genus Boesenbergia; species Boesenbergia rotunda. The sequence continues at coordinate 30,306 of JAGFNQ010006710.1, read as the reverse complement.
AGTACTCTTGTAATGATCATGAGCTAATCGGACCAGTTTGGGTCGATCTCCTTCATTGTCTTCTGATTCCGAGTCTGAGTTGGACTCGGGTACAGGTTGAAGCTTCTTCTTTGGTGGTTCTCTTGGAGCTTTCCCTGCACTAGAAATTACACCTTCCTTGACCATTACAGTATCTATTTGATTATTTAATTGTAATTCAAAAAAAGATTCGAAATTGATTACCAGTTTTGTCTCAGTCAATTCGTCTTCTGACTTTGGCTCAAGTTCGCAGTCAGGTATGGATTCTTTCTCATCTTCTGATCCGGAGTCAATTTTGAAGTCAGGTGCTAACTCTTCTAAGATCTCAATACCGGAGCTCTCTTCGTGTAGATTGATTAGCTTTTCCCAAATTTCTCTGGCACATCTGAATGGACCTACTAGTTCGAGTTTCTCCTTGGTTAGGCCACATTGTAGGATCGCAGTTGTCCTTGCATCGGTCTCGATTTGGTTGAGGGTTTGTTCATCCAGTTTGTCCCACTCGATTGATAACTCATCTTCTACGGGAAACGAAAATCCCGTTTGGATGATCGTCCATAGATCTAGATGGGCCATTAGGTGGGATTCCATTAGACCCTTCCAGGTTCTGAAGTTCTCGCCAGAGAATAGAGACGGACGAACACTGTTCCATTCTTGATTGGCCATTAAGGATACATCTTGCACACAAAAAGAAAAAATAGAAATGTACCAAGACTTGGTCTTGGATTAGTAGTGCGGGAGAAAAAAAACTAGCTCAAGAGGTATTGCACAAATTTCGAGGTAAAATAATACTAAAAAATTTATGACAAAATTTTTGAAATTGTTGACTTTATCAATTCTGATTAATTATGAAAAGGTAAGAATTCACTGTTTGGGAAAAAGTTTACTTGAATTAAGGTAGCACGAATTTTGAGAAAAAATATTAAAAAAATGGTAAAAAAAGTTTATGACAAATTTTCAAATATTGATCGTTTTATCAATTTCAACTTATGGTGAAAAAATGAGAATTCAAAATTGAAAAAGGCTCCTACAAACAGATATTATTTATTTGAAATAAAGATCGAGTGTTGTTGCACCAACCTCGATTAACGAAAAAGATAAAAAAAAAGATAAAATAATTTCAAAAATCCGAAAAACTCTCAAATTGGTGGTTGCACCAAATTTGAGCTACCCCGCTCTGATACCACTTGTTGGATCGAGTAAACACGATAGAGGGGGGTGAATATCGTGAAAACGTTTCGGATAACATTGAGAGAAATTACGCAGCGGAAATGAAAACAAACACACAAGAAGAACACAAGTACTTTTACTTGGTTCGGAGTCGCGGTCGGCTCCTACTCCAAGGCCCACGGTCCTTGACCGTTTACTGCGGGCAATTCTCGAATGGCGCAAAGATTTACAAAGATTGTTACAATAGTAGTGCAATAATGAAAATTATACTCTTCATTACCAACGCCCGGTGTGGATCGTACTTTGGAGCAGAGGGTCGTTGTCGGCGCTAGAATCTCGAGATCGGAGGTTTCTGGAGCAGAGAGCTTGAACGAAGAGCGTAGAGGCGTTGAAAAATTGATGTCCTGAAGCCTTGGGGTCGAGCCCCTTTTATAGTGCTCCTGGGGCGCCCTGGACGCTGGGGGCGCCTGACACGTGCCTTCGGATCCGAGAAATCTCATCCGTAGCTCGGTCAGCGCTTATCCCTCCAAAATCGGCCTCGGAGCTGACGGGGGCGCCCGAGACACTGGGGGCGCCTCGATTGACTTGGTCTGCTGGCTTCATGGCTGAGTTTGCTTCGATCACAATTTGGCTTAGACCCAGGGCGACCGAGACATCCAGGGCGCCCGGGACCTTGAGGGTGCCTGGCCCAGTAAGCTTCTGAAGTGATTCTTGCTTTGCTGTTCGTTTGCCTTTGACCTTGGGCGCCCGGGACCTCCCGGGCGCCTAGCCCAGCTGCTGCCCCTCTCCTTTGGGGCGTTCTGAGCTGCAAAAACACATTCCTTTGGTCCCTGCATCCAAGGCTAGTTCCACAACAAACAAGGCAAGAATGTTAGTTAGTTTTTACAGTCGTAGCTGTCTTGGTTCTGACTTCGGGTCTCCCAAATAGAACCCTAGGTCGAACCGATGCCTACTGTTCCCTCGACGGGGAACACGTCCTCACCTACTCCTCTCAGGAGAGTTTACCTTTTGCCAACCGATTCCTCCAGTTGGACTTTTGCCTGATGCACCTGACCAGGTCTTCATGCCCACCTTCCGAGCAGGTCTTCGGTGCCCAGCTCCTTGCCAGGGCTTCGTGCCCAGTCCTCTACCAGGACTTCGTGCCTAGTGTACCTAGGGCTTCTTTCCTGCACACTTAGTAAACGTATTAGATACAAATAACATCTTAACTTCTGAACCCTTTGCCATTATCAAAACCTAGATTTGATTTAGGTGCTGCCTGCACCAACATCGCGCACAACCTCCCGGAGCCTCCTTGGTCGCAGAGCTTCGTCATTAGTGCATTTCTTTCGTTCGGAGTGCTCAGAATGATTTTGGAAGTTCTGTTTTGAGCTGAGGGGTCAAAGCCCCTTTTATAGGCTTCATTGGGGCGCCTGTGATCAATGGGGCGCCTCATAAGGCTTGGTCAAAGTTTATCTCCGCGTCGAACTCGCAGCAGCAAATAACCCTTCTGACCAGGGCGCCTGTGTTGAAGGAGGCGCCTCATTGATTGAGGCACCCTAGTTCATTGAGGCGCCTGCATCAATGAGGCGCCCTATTTGATGGGGGTGCCTAGCGGCCTCCTTTCCAGCCCTATTGCGTGTTTGTTTGCCTGCTTTGTCTTCAATTTTAGATACCTGCAAGATACATAAATACAAGGCAAACACATATACAATCTTAGCCTTAACGAAATGGTTCTGACTTCGGATTTCCGTGAAACCCTAGGTTGAATCGACGTCTAAGTTCCCACCCCCGGGAACGCGCCTTCAACCTACTCATCTCAGGAGACGGTTGTCACCCAGTACATTCGGGTGGACTTTTGCTTAGCCTTCGATACTCTCGGATCTCAAGACGTCCGACCCTCAACCCATCTCTAGTCCTTAGTCATCGCTCAGCTAAGTTGCTCAATCCCTCGGACCAAGACTTCATGCCCAAACCCTAGGTCCAGGACTTACTGCCCAATTCCTCGAACCAGGTCTTAGTGCCTTACTTCACTCATCAGGACTTTTGCCCAACTTCACTCACCAGGTCTTAGTGCCCAGCTTCACTCACCAGGTCCTAGTGTCCAACCCTCGGTTAGGTCTTAGGTGCCCAGCCCTCGGCCAGGACTTAGTGCTCAATTCCACGAACCAGGACTTAGTGCCCAACCCTCGGCCAGGACTTAGTGCCTAGGTTAATGAGGACTTTGGTTCACTTTGGTACTCTTTTCTTTACTCACCCTTCCCTTGTTCAATGTATCACTGACTTAAATATATTGTCAAACATTGAAACACTTAGAGGAGGTCATCACTGATGCATCTTGAACCAACAATCTCCCCCTTTTTGATGTTTGACAATATTTTAAGTTAGATTGGACGAAAGGGCTAACTTATAACTCTTGGGATAAAATAAAAAAAGAATTGAACTAAGTTTTGAAAACCCATTTTGATCTTTTGGGGAAAAATTTCTAACTTCAGCTCACTCTTCCTCCCTTTTTGAAAAAAAAACATTTAGATTTCATTTGATCCTAAAATTTCTAACTTCAGCGCACTCTCCCTCTTTTTGAAAAACATTTTGATTTTCTTTTTTGATCCTTCTGGAAGATGACAAAAAATTTTCTAACTTAAGCTCACTCTCCCCCTTTGTCATACATCAAAAATGACAAAAATAGCCTTGCACCAACAATAAAAAACTTTCCTTAAGTTGCACCAAAAAAATTCCGCTTTGAAAAAGTATTGTGCAATTTGAAAAAAAATATTTGTCTTTGTAGGAAAATATTTGGAACATAGAAGATAAAAAGACTTTTATTTAGAAAGGATTTTTCAAAAGATTGCACACATAAAAAGATTTTCACTTAACACATAGTGCATTTCGAAGTATACTTTGAAGAAAATAATGAAAAGAACTTGAAAGATATTGTACACTTAACACATTTTCACTTTGAAAAAGATTGGACAAAATTGTACCTTGAAACATGTTAGTATTTTGAAAAATATCTGCACTCTTAAAAAAATTACTTTGAAAAATGCAAGATAAGTACTTTGAAAGATATTATTAATTTGAAAAACATAAGTACTTTGAAAAATATTATTTTTAAAATATAATATTTTACTTGACTTGGTTTCTTTTCCAGTCTGACACAATCCTAGGAAACCTTGTTAACTACAAGGACATTTCCCTATGTGTCCTAAACATTCTCCAAACTCAAGTAAATATTATTTCAAAAAATATTTCAATTGATTTTATAAGCCCCAAAAATTTTGAAAAACAAAGTAATAGTATTTTGAAAGACAAATTACTTATGTTTTCAACAGGATTTTGAAAATGTAGTGCACGAAAATATATTATTTTGAAATGTTTAATATATCTCTTTTAATTTGACCTCCCCTAAACATGACCCCGCCTTAGGAAGCTTGTTGACCACAATTACTTTTCCTTTGAGTCTTTAAGGTTTGGTTCAGATCAAAAAAATTATTTAATAATTTCAAAAATGATTGCCAGAAAAAATTTAGAAAAATACTTGTCAGAAAGGTTTCTTCTGACTAAGAATCCCCCTAAATTTGACACAGCCTAGGAGTCTTTGTAGATCATGAAGAAGATTTCCTCTGTGTCTTTAGGGTTTATCAAAATCAAAAGAATCGCTTTGAATGACAGTATGGTAATTTTTTTTACAAAAATCAATTTGGAATGAGAATAATATTTGAAGTATAAGCTTTTTCGAAAACATACATGATAGTGATTTAAAGCACCATTTTCGAAAAACATTTTGAAGTGCTAATGATGTTTAAGGCATAATTTTCGAAAAACACTTTGAAATGATAATAATTTTAAAGCACCATTTTCGAAAGATCAAAAAAAAAATCAAAAAAACTCCCCTTGACACCAACACCGTTTGACTCTATCTAAGTGCCTTAAGGGACTTTAGTGTTGACCTAAGAGGCTTGTGTGCAATTGTGTGAGTCAAATAATTTTTCAAAAAGATATGATTTTGAAAATCTATCATATATAATCAATCAGACAAGCATGAATTCCACAACAATATTATTATGTTAAAGCACTATTTTTAAAATAAATTTTTAGAACAATATTCTAAGAATTTTGGAAAACAATTTTGAAAAATATTTTTTAATTTATTAGTCCTTAACATCTCACCCATTTTAGATGTCTCAGTACAAGCAAGCATGGTTGCCTTATGGGTGCATTGTGAGATGCTTGAATCAATTTTCTTAATTTATTATTAAGTCTAAGATTTAATCGAAACTTTTGTTAGATTCAAATTTATCAAATAGTAAAGTGAATTTGATTTTCGATAATCGGCTTCCAAGTCTTGGCGAGGCACAGAGGCCTTCTTTGGTCGTAGCCTTATTGGAGCAACAACCCTTTCCTTGACAAAGCCTCTTATCAAAAATTCATTTTCAAATAACTTCTTGAAAAATTTTGGTCTAACTAGCTTAGGTTTTAGATCGGTAGCTTCGGCTAGTTCCACCAGACGGCTTCCCTAACGTACTATCATCTCACCTCCACTTAATACTAGGTTGTTCAAGTTTCAACTATTCTTTTTCCTATAGCCATTCTAAATCATGCATAAATTTAAATATGAATCACATTACATAAATTTTAGAGAAATAGCAGATGCATGTAAATGACATTAATGCATGATTCAAACAAGTCAAGGCATTTAATTAAGTTTCTAAAAATGTATCAAATTTTCGATTTGATGCATGTCGTGTGAACCCGCGAATATGCTAACCCACTTTGACATATTTAATTTTATTAAATTAATTGTTTCAGTTTGGGTAGGATTTTATTTAAATTTGAGTTTAAGTTATTTACGAGTTAGAGTTAAATTAATTAAAAACAATTAATTGAAATTAAATTAATTAGGAGTTAATTGAAGGTAATTTAATTGGGAATTAATTAAAGTTAAATTAATTAAGGATTAATTAAAGTTAAATTAAGCAAGGATTAATTAAGGTTAAATTAATTAAGGATTAATTAAAATTAAATTAATTAAGGATTAATTAAAATTAAATTAGGATTTAATTACTGTTGAGATAATTAAGGTAAAAATTAATTTAAGGTTACATAGAAGATTAAAATTAAAGTTTTAAAGATTTAACTTGATTTATGTTTCAAAATTTCTGGGTTGGTTAAAAGTTGTGGGTTTAATTTCATCGTTTTCATTATTTCGAAAATATCTGATTCCTTTACTATTTCTTTATTTAATTTTTCGAGTTTTTCTAACAACTTTGATTTGTTTGACTTTTTGTAAACTTTATTAACTATAGCCTTGATCTCAGAAAGTTCATTTTCCTCCTCATCCTTATCATTAAAATCACATCCTTCTATATCTTCATAGTAGATGGAGTAATTTGAGCTACTAGTTAATATTTCAGGATTATACAAGAAGGTAATTAAATTATTATTGATCCTGTCGACAAGCGAAGATTGGTTCTCGACCGGTTGACTCGGTCTGACCAAGATGACCCGGTCTGCTGTAACTCGGATGTCGGGGTCGGGGTCGAGTACGGCTCAGATCTCACGGGCGGTGTGGTTCCAAAGAGGCGGTGTGGTTCCAAAATGGCAGCGAGCCTTTTCTCTCGGCTCGAACGTGGTTTATATAGGGGACGGGGGAAGTCTTCCCTCGTGCGAGACGTCACATCCCATTAAGGCTCGCTCAGTGATCAGACGGAGCTAGTGGACATTTCAGCCATGGGATGAGACTGACACGACCGCCTGACAGTCTGTAAATCTATCCCTTCAGCCTCTGATTAATGTTTGGCGGTTGTGTCAGGTAATGATTACGTTGGAGGTCTTTTCCTCTTAAAGAGAATTGGCAGACGCCTACGGCGGAGGCGGGTCTTCTATTACTCAGGCTGACCAGGTCGGGTTATGTGTTTGAAGGCTAAGGTTGGTTGCGTATGATAGACTATTTATCTGCTTCAACTCCCGAAAGGGCGTAGGGAGGACTGACCTCGGGTAGCCGACCTCCGAGCTCCCGACCTTGAGTAACTTACCTCCTAGCGTCCGACCTCGGATGCCTAGCTCAGACTCCCGATCTCGGGTAATCGACCTCCTAGCATCCGACCTCGGATGCCTGACCCGAGCTCCCTGCCTCGGGTAACCGACCTCCGAGCGTCCGACCTCGGATGCCTGGCTCGGACTCCCGATCTCGGGTAACCGACCTCCGAGCGACCGACCTTGGGTGGATGACTCTGAGTGAGTTTGACTTCGAGCTGAGACTTCACCTACCCTGGCCTCTGCTCTCCCGGGTCAGACTCAGGCCGGGCTCGCAGAACAGAGGATGGTCTGGTTTAACTTTCTTTGGCCTGGGTCGAACCAGGTAAGCCCCGACCGGGCTCATAACCCTGATAAAAAAACCGCTCGCCCAGATCACAAGCCTCCCCTTCAAGTCTAGTCGAAGGAGGCGTCAAGTCCGACTGACTAGGCTCCCGGCCCGGTCGGCCTGACTTCCTTTCCGCCTTCCCGTGCATCCCTCGTATTCCGAGTTGGTCCTTGGAACGCCCGATCCCCCATTAAATCACTCATCAATGTCGGAACACGTGGCATCTTCTGAGTGGGAGCCTCTGGCCCCGAGGCGTCATCGGTGTGGCTTCGCGAGGCTTCCGCGTGAAGCCTCGAGACTTGGGGAATTGCAGGGAGTGGACGGTGGAGATCAGAGCCCTCCATTTTTTGCCTCTCCATCCGACGGTCGTCTTTGCTTCGCCTGCGGTATAAATAGGCCTAACCCACCATTTCACCTTTTTTCACTCCGCCTTTCGCTTCTCCTTTTGCTTCTATCCGACCTCCGCCACCCGACCTCCTCGAGTTTCGATGAACAGCGGTTTCGGCGGTCAGCATTTTACCTTGAGCCCTAACATTAGGTATTCCTCTCCTTGTCTAAATTTCTTCTGTTAATTCCCGAGTCCGACTACATGGCCGGCTCATCTTCTGCACCCGGGCCGTGGTATACCACCACCCGCTCGACCTTGAGTCTGGGTTCCTTAGAAACCCTTCGTATAGATTACCGCATCCCGGAAAATCACCCTTTTGTTCTCCCCTCTCGGGATGACCGACCTAACCGAGCCCCGGTGAACTACTTTACCGTCTTTAAGGATCACCTTCTAGCCGGCCTGCGATTCCCTTTGCATCCTTTTATTGTGGAGATCTGTCGGTATTTCCAAGTGTCCCTTTCCCAATTAGCCCCGAACTCGATTCGGATCCTGTGCGGCACGGTGGTCATCTTTGAGTCCTTCAGAGTTCCCCTTACCCCTAGGATCTTCCATCTCTTCTTCTACCTTAAAATGCAAGAGCCCGGCTGTTTCTTTTTTCAAGCCAGGGTTAATACAGCCTTTCTAGATAAGGTTCCTTCTTCGAACAAGGGATGGAAATCCCATTTTTTTTACATAAGCGCCACCCCGCCTGCGTCCTGGCCCACTAACTGGCTAGAGGAGTTACCAGACCACCCTGCTGCTCCCCGAAAGTATCGTGCCGACCCTGGCTTTCGATCAGCCTTTTCTAAAATCGGAGGACGTCATTTTCATGCCGGCAAACTGCTGAGCGAGGTCATGCTTTATATCTGCCGGCTGAGTCAGATCCCAGCGGAGCTGTGATGGACCCAAAATGGCTAGATTAAGTTGTCACGAATTGTGGGACATCAAAATTTAAATATGTATAAAATGCTGGAAACCCTTTTTGCAATCAAAATATGAAAACGTAGTAAAGGGGCCACAGGTCGTCTTTTTCCTCGGGACTAGTTGACGTTGTGTGATTCGAGCTCTTGTTTATGTGTCGTTTGTGAATTTTGGGTTTTGAATGTGAATTGGATTTGGTTTCAAATAGAAATGGAAATGCGATGAAAATAAAGGAACTTAGCTAATAAGCCCAATAAATTGATGGTAATAAACAACTCCACCAATGGAAAAACCAATTCAACCAAGGCAACTCAATCGAAGTTGAAAGGGAAAACAATAGATATTAAATGCAATCTAGATGCTAAACAAATGAATAAGCGCAGTGATGGCAGATTTTTGGAAACAAACAAGCTTAACACAACAGTAGCATACGAAATCCAGAATTTAAACAAGCTACACTCAACTCTACTACAAGTTTTGAAAGCCAACAAATGCAAACAAAATTCAGAAATGGCCGAATGTAACACTAGCTGAGTTCAAGCACCATAGCACAGTAAAATCAGCATACAATTGGATACCAATCAATGCCTAAACTGCCTCTTGATACAAAGTTGCAAAATTTCAGCACTTGGCACGCAAAGGAAACTGAATTAGCTAAAATTGTTACTAAACTGCAACACTATAGGATAATGTAACACAAATGAAATTTGAACAAACAAATCAAATGCAGAATTCAGCAACAAATGGATTCGGAACAATTGAAAGTGAAGCAAGAATTCGGAGCCAAAACTGATGTGCAGAAATATTGATGCAAAAATGAAATCTGAAAACTTCAGATATTGAATGCAGAACTTCAATCACTGATCAAATGCAGAAGCTAATGAATACCAGCTGAATTCGAGCACAAAGTAGACTACAAGGTATGTTAATTTGGACTCAACTCAGTGCATGAGGCTGACTTGATACTCTTGCAGAAATGCAGCTAACAAGACATCGCAGCAATAAAACTGCAACTGTCGACTTGCAGAAATACATTCAGACTTTCAAAAACTAAACGCAGGGATGCATGCAACAATTTAATTACAAAAGCTGAATGAATAAGCTGAGTTTGATTGCACTACAAATTGGGTATTGCAAAAAACTAACTGAATTTGCAGAAATAATGATACGCAGGGATTACTGATTTCAGAACAAGGAATGAGCAGAACAAACACTAAAATGCAAGAAACAAAAGCAGAGGTGTAACCACAACTCGAATGCAGCTACAAACAGAACAGACTGACATCGAATTCATCAACCTCAGTTGCAGAAAAGACGAAGAAAACCAAACTGAAACTTGCTGAAATCTAAACTGATACGCAGGCTGAAATTGCAGAAATGCTAACCTAAACAAAAGGAAATTCAGAAACGAATCTAGATAAGAAACAAACTTGGATCAACTAAATTCACACACTAACTGTGATCTCTAATTGCAGCAATCAAGCTAAACACTAATCGAATTGGAGCTAAACTGGAAAAACATCAGAAACCAAACTGAAATTGCAAAACAGGGGCTGATACGAACTGCCAACTTGATACACAAGGATTTAAGCCAAAAATAACTGAAATTAAAAGCAATTATCCACTAAACAGCTTCCTAAACTACTTCACTTGAAGGATATAAACCTAATTAAGCAGAAACTATTAAGAAACAAAATCTAAGTGCTGGTAAGAAAATTCGGAACTGAGTTTGAGTGCAGAAATAAATTTACAGCTAAATACAATGAAAATTAACTAATTTAAACTAATCCTCAACCCTTCCCAAGCTCAACACCTCCTTGTTCGTCACGCAAGGGCTGGCCTCGAACCTCTAAGCTCAGCAAATCAGTGGAAATCAACCTCAATCGATCAACTTTGCTCAAACTGCATCAGCTGGGAGAATTCCAATCCGAACTCTTTGATCTCAGTTTGTTGAGCTGCGATGATGATTTGGAGAAGACCTGAGCTCACCTGAGAACCCCTACAGTGGCTCAGATCATCGGGAATGGATTCTGGCTGAGATTCAAGTGCTCGGAGCACAGAGCATGCCGAAACCCTCAAACAAACTCTGTCCGGATGAAACTTGAGCTGAATTCTCCACCGAAGCTATCTCCAATGATCCAGATGATGATCTAGGGTTGAAGATGAGGGGTCGTGCCCACGGATTGAAGAAAAACTTGAAGAAAAACTAAGAACTATCGAAGAAGACGACGTTTCGGCGAAGACGCGACGAAGAAGGAAGCTACGCAAATTTTCCTTAAGTAATTAGGAATGAACGGCCCAGATTGATTTGAATGAATCCAACGGCTGATCTTCATCCGATCTGACCCAAACTTTCCAGATGTTGATCAATGGTCAGGATCTGCCTCGTGGTAGCTCGGATCCTCCAGATGTACAACGGATGGTCCAGATCAACTTAATCTTTGAATGGACGATCTAGAGCCCTCTGAGCTTGATCCAACGGTTGAATGAGCTCGGATTGGGATGAAACCTTCAGATCTTGATCAGAGTGCTTGATCAACCCTAACCCTAGCTTGGATTGCTTCAGATGGTCCCAGATGGCTCAGATCTAGCCACTTTTGAATCGGACGACCCGGATTAATCCGAAGCTTGATAACTCGATCCAGGTCCACTTCCGACTCAAGTTTGACCCAGTATGCCCTAGGTCCAGGATCCTTTCATGCCTACAAAAATAGATCAAAAATTTAGTGGCCAAATAATCCAATTATGTGCAATTTTGCAATTAAGTCCAAAATAAGAGGAAGTCCTAAAACCTAGGGAAAAATCACAATTAAGCAAGTAAAACATGGGTCAAACATGGATTTTAGCAATTAAAATAATCAACAAAATGGTACTTATCAACTCCCCCACACTTAAGCTTGAGCGTCTCGTGAAACCACTAAGTATGTATCCCCTAGATTTTCTTAAGCATAATTAGAAGCAAATGAAAAGAAATTACCTAAGGTTGTCAATTCTAAAAAATCTAAGCTCTATGGATTAGTATCTTGTCCTGAAATCAACAACTTAGCCTTTTCATCCTTTATGAGTCATTGAGATGAAATTAACTCACTAGCCTTTCAAGGAAAATTTTGGTGGCTCTCTCCTTAATTTCTAAGTTGATGATGGAAGTGGAGCTCACTCAAACACACATGCTTCTTGCACTACCATAGGCTTGCTTATTGTCTACTCTCCACCATTATTCATGATTAGGATCAACATCTACAAAAACAAGTGAAAACATGGAAAAGGGTGAGAAATGGAATAAAAGCCAAGAAAATGGAAAAATTGATAAAGTGGAAGACTTGAGTGCTCAACAATGTTTCCAATGTGTCTTGCCCCTCTTGTCAGTCCTTGTAATGAAGTAAAAAGTGTGGTGGAGTCAAACTTGAATAATTCCTTTGATTTGGATGAAGATAACTTTGTTGGTGTCATTGTGCCAATTTTGCTATTGCGTACCAACTTGTTTCTTCCTCTCTTTTTTTCTGATTTTTTTTCTTTTTCTTTCTCTCTAGTAAGGTCAGAATGTAGTTATGCAAGGCTTGGATTTGGATGAGAAAAATTCCACTGAATTCAATGGTGCCGAACTCCCTTGTGTGCCATTTTGCCTCTCCTTTCTTTTCCAAACTGTTTCCTTTTTCCTTTTTTTTGTCTCTGCTCTCAAGTCTTCTAATGGAGCATTTCAGATCTTGCAAAACTCTAATTTCTTCATATCAGTTGGCATCTAGAAGTAGTTGAGCACTTAAAGTATTCCACTCAAAAATTCTGCTCAACAAGTTGAATTTCAGCCTTGGTTCTGCAGTTTTTTTTTCTTATGTTCTGAATTCATCCAACTGCCTTCTCTTAAATTCTGCTCCCCACGAGGGTGAATCCAGCTGAAAGCCATTTGCCAGTTCTGTTGAAACCCAGCAATACATTGCTGATTTAAGAAAACCAAATTCAGTTTTGAATTGATACAAAATCTGTCCCACTAGCATTCCATCTGATTTCTCCTCTTTTCTACAGCTTTCTTCATTGATTCAGATGTATACAGCTTCAATTCAGATTCTAACATATTGTGTTCTGATTTCTACAGCAAAGGGCAGCTGCAATCATCTTCTAGCAGGGTGGCTAAACAACTTCATGGCAACTTTCTTCTTTTGGCACAGATTTTCTTTCCTTCAGCCGGATTTAACTTGGCATTTTTTTTCTTCTGCATTTGAACTCAGATCTGTCCATCTACACTTCACTTACTAACCTGCACAATAATTTTCAGCACTTTGCAGCTTACTCATTTCAGCAACTATCCTTGCAATTCAGCTTAGTTTCGGCTTCTAATTTCTCAGTTTTAGCACAGCTCTTCAATTGCTAATCCACAAAGAATTTTCACTTTCTTCCTCTGTTTTTGGCACAGATTTGCTGCCATGTTTCAGATTTTTTTCTACCTGGATTCAGCTTCTAGAGAATCTGCTTTATAGCTTGTATGGAAACAACTTTGATATGGTAAACAAATTTCTGCACTTGAATTTCTGCACAGATTTACTTGGCACAGCTTTCTGCAATTGTTTTATATCTGTCCAGCTTCAATTCAGCACTTATCAAGATGTTTCGGATTTCTTAAGCAAAGACAAATTGCAATCAAAGAAAAACTGCAAGTCCTAAACATTTCTGCACTAAAATAGTTTCACAGAAAAATTTTCCTTGCTTTGGCACAACAATTTTTCTCACTGCTTCTTTTTTTTTTCTTTGCACAGCTTCTTGGATCTTCAATTGATGATAAAAACTCTAGATGCTTCAATTGATTTCCATCCTTAACCACTTCTTCTTGCTCATTTTTGACAACAAACTCAACTCACTTGGCAAAATTTTTTTTTTCCAAATGAAGTGCATCCTTGATAAAAATTGCTTCCAAATCACTAGTCACTCCCCCACACTTAAATCTTTGTCCGTCTCGGGCAAAATAGCATTAGAAACATTTCAAACAAACAAGCCCATAGAAAAAGTGAGATTAGGTAGGGGAAATGAGAAATATGAAGTGATATAAGGGAAATTTACAAAAATTGATATGAGATGAGAAGTAAAAATGATTTATCTCTATAAATGTGATCCAATCATCGCAATATGATTTTGAAAGAACCTAAGCAAGTTCTAGAGCACAATAACATATGTGTGTCACAAATATAAGGCTAATTCTCACTAGACAAAAATAATTCATCTCAAGTCATCAATTAAGAGTCTAAAACCAAGTAGTACTCAAGCATCCAAGATTTCATCCATTAGCTCAAACTCTAAGTTTTAACAACCAAATTTAATTTATTTTCCAAGAGATTCTAAAATGACATGAAGATAACCTAAAGGGATACATTTATTCCTAATTGTTGGGGACGAGATGGCTAGAGAGGGGGGGGTGAATATAGCCAACACTTTTCCTTTGAAGAGCTTAGCAATATTTCTGCACTCAAACTATCAGCAGCACAGCGGAAGAAGCAAGAAAATAGCAGAGCAATGCAGTAAACAAAAACAGAGATGAAAACTAACAGTCGACAGCTACCAAGATCGCTAACAGGAGGGTTTACAAGGTTCGGGGATAACTTGCCCCTACTCCTTGGCGTGCCCTTAAGGTGGGCGATCCCTTGATCGTCGGCAGATCAAGCCCCGGTGATCACCGGATAAATCAGCAACCTCCTTCTCGGTGGAGAAACCTCTCCACAGCGTTTCAATCAAATATAAGTGTTTAAGCTCAATGAAACTACAAGAAAGATCTTACTCAAACCCTTGACAAGGACAAGAACACAGCAAGCTTCCTTGAGCTCCACCCAGTGGCGATCTCATGCAAGAACCCTTCCCCGTGTCTTCCCACTGTCGGACTCCAAGCTTCTTGTTCTCTCCTTCAAGTGCTCAAGTATGATGATTGCTTCTCAATAGCTTGCTCAGAATGATTGAAGAACTCAAGAACAGCAAGCTTGTAACACCGGAACTCAGAAGCACAAAAACTGAAGAAGTTCTGAACTCAACTTCTCTCGTTCCTTTTTGTTTCTCCGCCAAGCGACAGATGATCTCATCTCCAGCAGCCTACAGCTGCCTCACTGCCAACGCGCCAGCTACACTGAACCCTAACTGAACTTCCTGAGCTCCCTCAGCCAAGCCTCAGTCAGCAGCTTCAGTCCTGCATCCAGCCGTTGCAACCTGTGTGGAGAAAGGGACAAACCTGCTCCAAGGAAAGCTCTCTTTGACTTCTCCTTGAGTGTTTGCATCCTCCCCTGTCACCTGAAACTCAATCAGAGTATTAGAGCAACAGATCAAACAGCATATCAAATATCAGAGAAAAGTGGCAGCGAATCGGTTGTGTTCAGACGCGATCAGAGCGTCTGACAGTGCAGTTTGAATTAAAGTGATCGGTCACCGGACCGATCAGAGAGCCTCCTGATCGGTCACCAGACCGATCAGACTGGCTCCAGACCGATCAGGCTCCGTCCTGAACGATCCCCAACGCTCAATCAGAAAGCGCGATTTCTTTGAGATTCTCCTGGACCGATCACCAGACCGATCCCAGGTCGTGGATCGTTCACCGGACCGATCCACCCTTATATTGGGCGATTTCTGAGTTTCGCAGGCTAAACCTTCTAATAGGTCGCCGGACCGATCAGGCAGCCTCCTGATCGGTCACCATACCGATCAGACTGGCTCCAGACTGATCAGGATCCGTCATGATCGATCATAGAGAGGAACCTGCGACACTTGATCGTTCTCCGGAACGATCTGCACAGTGATCCTGATCGGTCACCAGATCGATCAGGAGCAGTTCAGCAAGGGAACTCAACCTCACTGCTCGCTCCCTGATCGGTCACCAGACCGATCAGGAGCCAGTCAATGGGAGAAACGCATACTCCCTGATCGGTCACCAGATCGATCAGGAGCAACACAGTAGGTTCCCAACCTCACCGTGTGCTCCCTGATCGGTCGCCCGACGGATCAGTCATCGCTGGATCGGTCACCAGACCGATCCATGAAGGAGCAGCGTGCCAGAATCCCTGATCGATCACCAGACCGATCCAGAGACTCAAACTCAGCCCTCCAAGCTAAGTTTCCATTCACCTTAGCCCTCCAAGCTAAGGATTTTCCATCTAACTCTCCAAGTTGGGAATTTGCACCTAACCCTCCAAGTTAGGACTTTTCACCTAGCCCTCCAAGCTAGGACTTTTCACCTAGCCCTCCAAGCTAGGACTTTTCACCCAACCCTTCCGAGTTAGAACATCATCCAACCTAGCCCTCCAAGCTAGGCACCTGACCCTCCAAGCCAGGACTTTTTCACCTAATTCTCCAGGATGGGAATTTGCACCTAGAAGTTAGGACTTTTCACCTAGCCCTCCAAGCTAGGACTTTTCACCCAACCCTTCCGAATTAGGACTTTTCCAACACCTAGCCTCCCAGACTAGGATTTTCAACACCTAACCCTCCAGGTTAGGATTTTCCATCACCTAGCCCTCCAGACTAGGATTTTCCATACCATGCCTGATCCCTGATCAGGACTTTCCAACACCTAGCCCTCCAGACTAAGATTTTCCATACCATGCCTGATCCCCGATCATGACTTAATCATAATCAACATGATCAACCTAAGCTAAAATCGATGTCAACACCAAAACAACAATCAGGGCCAGACTGCATCAACAATCTCCCCCTTTTTGTTGTTTGACAATCCGATTTTAAGTTTAGGGATCTCAATCAATATTTTTTTCAACTTTAGAATCATAGGGGAATCCAGATCCTCCCCCTACAACATGATCATTCTAAACTTAACCAATCCACACTCTCCCCCTTTGTCGAACACCGAAAAGGAGCCAGAGGGGCTGTTAAGTTTTAAACAAACTCCCCCTCAACCCTAGGGGTATCCCAAATCAACAAAGATGTGATAGTTTGTGGAATATTCATACGATCTCATGTGAAAAAGACTGGACCCAACTCATCAAGCCCGGCAGGGCGAGGGTGACCAAAGAAGTGTTGATAGATAGAATCGGGGGTAGTATCTGTGAACGGGGCCAACAGAGGATCAGGGAGCTCCGGATAAAGCGAATAGAGGTTAGGTGATCGTCGACCACCCAAGTACTCAGCTAGAATCTCGTATGAAAAATCGAGGTTCATCTTCCCGACACGAGTAGTGAACTCGAATCCCCCTTGAGGACCTTGTTGGAGGTTGTTGTAGAATTCAGATACAAGGTCATGGTTTATGGTCCGTTCCAGGGAGAGAAGAAAACCTAGATTGTAGTAAGTCACAATCTCCATGACCGAGGGACAGTACTCCGCTAGGAAAGGAGCATCAATGGATCTGCAAGGTAATAATTTGAAGGTCCTTACTTGAAAGGCCTGTTCACAGGCCGCATTGGGGAATCAAGAGCTAGAAGAAGGCTGGGGCCTTCTGGAAGGTGCAGACGACGAGGGAGTTTTCCCCCTTGAACTACCCTCCGCTACCTCCTTTCCCCTAGCAGATTTTCTAAAGAGTCGAATTGATCATACACATAGAATTCAAATGATTTGGTAAGATGGATCATACATAGCACGAATTGATCATATATAGGATGAGACCCAATCAAAAGATAGACATGAAATGAGGAGAAATTTGAAGAAAGGTAGGGTTACGGCAAATATAGGGGTCACGACACAACAGCAATAATAAGAACAACACTTGGTTAGCTTCACAACAAGCATTATAGACTGATATGAATGGAAAAACCAAAGCAAAAACTTACTTTGGTGCCATCGTTGTCATTTTTGGAAGTTGAGAGGAAGAAAGCGCGCGCAGAAAAACGTGCTCTCGGCGCAAAAGATGGTCGCAGAATGATTCTGCGAGAAAGGAACGAGCACAGGACTCACGCTCACGCGAGGAAGGAGAGTACGCAGGAGGGTCTTCTCGCATAGGCAAGTCGCGCAGATGAGGATCGGCGCTAGGGTTCGGCGCTGAAGAAGGGTTTTGCGAGATTCATCGGTTGGTGGATCGGTCCACCAACCAAAAATTTAATGCGTTTGAACGGATCACCGTTCGATCTAATCGCACCCAGACCGATCAGGCTATAGCCTGATCGGACTGGCTTGGTACTGATCGGTCGGATGACCGATCAGACGCGCGCCTGATCGATCGGGTGACCGATCAGGATACGATCAGTAGGGTCCGGAGAAAAACCTCTGAGCTCCCTGATCGGTCTGTGGACCGATCCCCACAGGGTGCCAGATCGGTCCGGAGACCGATCCAGGCTGGCTCAGAATCCTTGGTCAAAAAGTTCGGAGAGTCACTGCTGACTCTCTGATCGGTCTGTGGACCGATCACCACAGGAAGAAGTCAGATCGGTCCAGGGACCGATCAGCCTTATGCCTGATCGGTCCGGTGACCGATCAGGGTTCCTGATACGAACTGAAATGTTCAGTTTCAGAACTTCTGAATTTTTCAAACGATGTTTGATGGACTTTGTTGAACTTGGACATGATCCCATGACTAGAAATGATCCCTGAACAAGAATCAAAGGTCCTTATAGGTTCAACAAACACTTTGACCCATCTAAATGGAGTCAAACTCAATCAACAATCAATCAAGCAAATTCAACCAAGTTTTGATTCCAAATTAAAGTTTCCAATCAAGTTGCCTTGATTGGAATATCCAAGTATGATCATGAAGCCATATACACATATGTTATGCAATGGTTTTCCCCATACTTGGTCACCACCGTGATTATTATCTCGTTAACTCAATTCCTCAAGGGATGCAATGACATTTTGAGAAATTGAGTTAAACCTAACATCTCACCCCATATCTAGCAAACAAAAACGTTTTGTTAAACCTTATAGTTTGTGTGAGATGTTCCCAAAGGTACCCAATTGTTCCCAACAATTTCGAAATCATCATGAAGGGTTTTGACCGCAATTTGAATATCATGAAGCGCGACACATTCCCAACTCCCGTCTTAGGAAACTAAATTCATTCTCGGGGAGTGGTTTAGTGAAAATGTCAGCTAGGTTTGACTTTGACTCTACATAAGAGAGTATGATGTTCCCCCTAGCTACATGATCCCTAATGAAGTGGTGTCTTACTTCAATATGTTTTGTCCTAGAATGATGGACCGGATTCTTGGTTAAGTTGATTGTGCTAATGTTATCACATAACACTTGCACACCCTTGTAACTGAATCCATAGTCCTCTAAGGTATGAATCATCCACAACAATTGCGATATACTCTCTCCCATGGCGATATATTCTGCCTCGGTAGTGGAAAGAGCAACACAATGTTACTTCCGACTCGACCAACTTACTAAGGACGATCCTAAGAATTGGCAGCCCCCACTAGTGCTCTTCCGGTCCAACTTACATCCAGCGTAGTCGGAATCCGTATAGCCCATCAAATCAAAAGATTTGGTACGGGGATACCAAAGACCTACACCAATTGTACCCTTGAGATATCTCAAAATTCGCTTAACAGCGATTAGGTGAGATTCCTTGGCACAGACTTGATATCTAGCGCACATACCTACAGCAAATAGTATATCTGGTCGGCTGGCTGTGAGGTATAGCAGACTACCTATCATGCTTCGATATTGAGTTAGATCAACAGGTTTACCACTCTCATCATTGTCTAACCTAGTGTTTGTAGCCATGGGAGTGGTTACCTCTTTCGAATCACTCATATTGAATTTTCGAAGCATTTCATGTGTATACTTTGATTGATGCACATGGATACCATCGCGAGTTTGCTTGATTTCAAGTCCAAGGAAGAAAGTCAACTCTCCCACTAGACTCATTTCGAACTCACTTTCCATGTGTCCAATGAACTCATTTAAATAGCCCTTGTTGTTCGAGCCACAAATTATGTCGTCGACATATACTTGGGCTACAAATATATTGACATCATCTCTTCGTAGAAACAGTGTAGGGTCTATTTGACCTCTAACAAAGCCCTTTTCAATCAAGAATGTTGACAACCGCTCATACCAAGCCCGGGGTGCTTGTTTAAGGCCATAGAGTGCCTTTTTGAGCTTGAACACGTGGTTTGGAAACTCGGTACTCTCAAACCCCGGAGGTTGTTCGACATAGACCTCCTCTTTAATCAAACCATTTAGGAAGGCCGATTTGACATCCATTTGAAATAATTTGAAGCCACGGTGTGCTGCAAATGCAAGCATCAATCGGATGGACTCTAATCGTGCCACGGGAGCATAAGTCTCATCATAATCAAGACCTTCAACTTGACTGTAGCCCTTGGCTACCAAGCGTGCCTTGTTTCTAATGATTTCTCCCTTGTGGTTTAATTTGTTTTTGAAGACCCATTTGGTTCCAATAATGGTGGTCTTCTTGGGTCTAGGGACTAAGTCCCAAACATGACTCCTCTCAAATTGACCTAGTTCATCTTGCATCGCGATAATCCAATCGGGATCATTTAATGCTTCATCAATTTTTCTAGGTTCAATTTCGAAAATTAGAGCAACTTCATTAGCCTCATTCCGGAAGAATGATCTAGTCCTAACCCCTTGATGAATATCTCCAACGATTTGATCTTGGGGATGACTAGAGGCTAATCTAGTTTGCCTTGGTGTTGGTGGTGCTTCTTGAATGGGTTCACTAGACACAAGTTCAGCCTCAGGATCCGACTGATCAATGGGTTGTCTAGGTTCACCGTCATCGGACTCATCACCATCAACAACACTTGGAATTTCATTCAAACTAAGTCCCCTTAGTTCAAGTTGAACTCCTCCTACATTTTCTGATTGGTCAATTGATTTCGGAATTTCTTCAAAAAACACATCAGAAGACTCTTCAACTAATCTAGTTTTCTTGTTGTAGACTCGGTAGGCTTTACTAACGAGGGAGTACCCGACTAGTATCCCTTCATCAGCCTTTGCCGTGAACTTTCCAAGGTGATCCTTGGTGTTTAGGATGAACACCTTACAACCAAACACCCTAAGGTGTTTAACCGTAGATGGTTTCCCAAACCAAAGTTCATAGGGAGTCTTTCCTAAAAACCTATGGATGAGAACTCGATTTTGCACATAGCAAGCTGTATTTACAGCTTCGGCCCATAAGTAACTCGGGAGTGAGTACTCATTGAGCATGCTTCGTGCAGCCTCTTGAAGTACACGGTTCTTACTCTCTACAACACCATTTTGTTGTGGTGTTCTAGGAGTAGAGAACTCATGTCTATAACCCTTATCTTGACAAAATTCTAGAAACCTTTGGTTTTGAAATTCACCTCCATGATCACTTCTAATTGTCTTAATTGTTGATGATTTTTCATTTTCAATTCTTCTACAAAAAGAAATAAAAATATCTAAGGTTTGGTCCTTATGTTTTAAAAAGAAAGTCCATGTATATCTAGTGAAATCATCAATAATAACAAAACAATATCTACTTCCATTCAATGATATGATAGTGCTACAATCAAATAGATCCATGTGAAGTAAATCTAATGCATTGGAAGTACTTACAGTGCTTTTACCTTTATGTACAGATTTTGTTTGCTTACCCATTTGACACGCATCACATAATTTGTCTTTTTCATACTTGATGCTTGGTAAGCCTCGAACTAGTCCCTTGTTGGCCAGCTTCCGGATGTTCTTCATGTTCACATGTGCTAGCCTCCGGTGCCAAAGTGTGGACTCTTCTTCTTTTGACATGAGGCACTTAGCAAAAGCATTAGTAGCACTTTTAAATGAAACTTGATAGATATTGTCTACTCTTGCTCCTACTAGTACCGTGTCCAAGGTGTCATTTTGTCTAACTAGACATTGACTTGGTTGGAAGTCAATTGTGTAACCCGTGTCACACAATTGACTGACACTTAGGAGATTAAACTTCATCCCCTTGACTAGAAGGACATTCGAGATTCTAAGACATTCGGATATTTGAATGTCTCCTATTCCTATGACCTTAAGGCTACCATTGTTACCAAATGATACATTACCTCTACTCTTCTTGTTAAGTGTGGTAAACAATGATCTATCCCCAGTCATGTGTTTGGAGCATCCACTATCAACAAACCAAGTTGATACATGCTCCCCCTCAAACATAACCTACACAATTCGAAAAATAGAAGTCTTAGGTACCCAAACCTTGGGACCTAAAGTATCAACTAAACATGACTTAGGCACCCATCCCTTGACAACTTTCTTTTGGATTTTGGGTGTCCTAGATTGTCTCATGTCAGTCCTAGACATGAGAGATACAAATGAGGGCTCCTTAGGGCGGTAACCAATACCGGCCCTATTGTAGACTGCCCTTTGGGTATTGAGGATCATATCTAGGGTCTTAGAGCTATTTGAGAATTTCCCAAGAATATTCTTGAGCCTCTCAACTTCACTCTTCAATGATTGGTTTTCCTCTACTAACACATTATCATGCAAATCACTGATTTCCTCAACCTTAGAGGATTTCAAGCTTACAATCTCATGTTTCAAAGATTTAATTTCATCTTCTAGTAATTCAACATGCAAGTCATCAATGTTATCATCCCTAGAAGCTTTCAATTGATCAACTTCTAATTGCAATGCTTTAACTTTGTTTTTGGATTTCTTAAGCATACTAGTTAAACATGCAATTGCTCTATAACATTTTTCAAGCTCGGGAGAAGTTACCTCTTCATCATCCGAAGATGATGAAGTCGTGTTTGCGGAGCTTGAAGATTCACCACTGCTCTCCTCTCCAAGAGCCATGAGAGCCACTTGCCTTGTGCTCTTCTCCTCCTTTTCATCATCGGACGAACTCGAGGATGACTCATCCCAAGAAGCCTTCAAAGCTTTCTTCTTCTTCTTGGATTTCTCTTCTTTTCTTTTGGATTTCTCCTCCTTCTTCTTAAGCTTAGGACACTCATTCTTAAAATGCCCTTTCCTGCCACACTCAAAGCAAGATGCATTATTCTTATCAGGTTTGGATTCACTAGTGTTACCTCTACTTTTGAAACGTCGGTCTCTTCGCATCATCCTCCTCACAAAGTTGGCCATTTCGGATGAAGAAGAGCCGCTGCCATCCTCCTCGAAATTGGATTCGGATTCGGAAGAAGATGAAGATGATGAGATCTCTTTCTCCTTCTTCTTCTCCTTCTTCTTCTTAGTGGTCCGGTCCCCTGCAACTAAGGCAATCCCCTTCTCCTTGGGGCCTTTGTTAGCCATCTCATGCAATTCCATCTCACAAAATAAATTATCTAATTTTACAATAGATAAATCCTTGGATACTTTGTAGGCATCCACCATGGATGACCACAATGCATTCCTTGGAAATGCTTTCAAGACATACCTCACAAGGTCGTGATTCTCGACCTTTTCATCAATTGAATGAAGTCCATTAAGGACTTCCTTGAACCGGCTATGGAGCTCACTTACCGACTCATTCTCCTTCATGGAGAGATTTTGGAGTTGATTGAGGAACAAGTCCCTCTTGGCAATTCTAGAGTCTCGGGTGCCTTCATGGAGCTCTATGAGTTTGTTCCACAAGTCTTTTGCACTTGTGAAGGGACCAACCTTGATGAGTTGGTCTTTGTTCATGCCAGATTGTAGAGTGACAACTGCCTTAGCGTCGGCTTCACTCTTTCTTGTTTGTTCGGCAGTCCACCTCCATGACTCAAGTTCTTTGCCTTCATCATCCTTAGGAAGAATGAATCCCTCCTTCACCGCAAACCACGTATGGATATCCATCTTCAAATAGTATTCCATTTTTGATCTCCAATATTGGAAGTCGGCGCCATTAAAGAATGGAGGTCGGGTGGTGGAGAATCCTTCTCTCAAAGCAATCTTGTTGAGAACTCTCGGTTGTTAAGCCGTAAACAGAGCACCTTGCTCTGATACCACTTGTTGGGGACGAGATGGCTAGAGAGGGGGGGTGAATATAGCCAACACTTTTCCTTTGAAGAGCTTAGCAATATTTCTGCACTCAAACTATCAGCAGCACAGCGGAAGAAGCAAGAAAATAGCAGAGCAATGCAGTAAACAAAAACAGAGATGAAAACTAACAGTCGACAGCTACCAAGATCGCTAACAGGAGGGTTTACAAGGTTCGGGGATAACTTGCCCCTACTCCTTGGCGTGCCCTTAAGGTGGGCGATCCCTTGATCGTCGGCAGATCAAGCCCCGGTGATCACCGGATAAATCAGCAACCTCCTTCTCGGTGGAGAAACCTCTCCACAGCGTTTCAATCAAATATAAGTGTTTAAGCTCAATGAAACTACAAGAAAGATCTTACTCAAACCCTTGACAAGGACAAGAACACAGCAAGCTTCCTTGAGCTCCACCCAGTGGCGATCTCACGCAAGAACCCTTCCCCGTGTCTTCCCACTGTCGGACTCCAAGCTTCTTGTTCTCTCCTTCAAGTGCTCAAGTATGATGATTGCTTCTCAATAGCTTGCTCAGAATGATTGAAGAACTCAAGAACAGCAAGCTTGTAACACCGGAACTCAGAAGCACAAAAACTGAAGAAGTTCTGAACTCAACTTCTCTCGTTCCTTTTTGTTTCTCCGCCAAGCGACAGATGATCTCATCTCCAGCAGCCTACAGCTGCCTCACTGCCAACGCACCAGCTACACTGAACCCTAACTGAACTTCCTGAGCTCCCTCAGCCAAGCCTCAGTCAGCAGCTTCAGTCCTGCATCCAGCCGTTGCAACCTGTGTGGAGAAAGGGACAAACCTGCTCCAAGGAAAGCTCTCTTTGACTTCTCCTTGAGTTTTTGCATCCTCCCCTGTCACCTGAAACTCAATCAGAGTATTAGAGCAGCAGATCAAACAGCATATCAAATATCAGAGAAAAGTGGCAGCGAATCGGTTGTGTTCAGACGCGATCAGAGCGTCTGACAGTGCAGTTTGAATTAAAGTGATCGGTCACCGGACCGATCAGAGAGCCTCCTGATCGGTCACCAGACCGATCAGACTGGCTCCAGACCGATCAGGCTCCGTCCTAATCGATCCCCAACGCTCAATCAAAAATTGCGATTTCTTTGAGATTCTCCTGGACCGATCACCAGACCGATCCCAGGTCGTGGATCGTTCACCGGACCGATCCACCCTTATATTGGGCGATTTCTGAGTTTCGCAAGCTAAACCTTCTGATCGGTCGCCGGACCGATCAGGCAGCCTCCTGATCGGTCACCAGACCGATCAGACTGGCTCCAGACCGATCAAGATCCGTCCTGATCGATCATAGAGAGGAACCTGCGACACTTGATCGTTCTCCGGAACGATCTGCACAGTGATCCTGATCGGTCACCAGACCGATCAGGAGCAGTTCAGCAAGGGAACTCAACCTCACTGCTCGCTCCCTGATCGGTCACCAGACCGATCAGGAGCCAGTCAATGGGTGAAACGCATACTCCCTGATCAGTCACCAGATCGATCAGGAGCAACACAGTAGGTTCCCAACCTCACCGTGTGCTCCCTGATCGGTCGCCTGATAAAGCCCAATCTATGTGTCACGAATGTGGGCCTCAAATTTAGAATTTATAAATGAATAACTGGAAACCCTTTTTACAATCAAAATCTAAAAATGTAGTAAAGGGGCCACAGGTCGTATTTTTCTCGGGGACTAGTTGTTGTGTTTGATTCGAGCTTGTATTTGTGTCGTTTGTGAATTTTGGGTTTCGAATAAAATCTGGAATTTGGGTTCAATTATAAATGAAAACTTAATGAGAGGCAAGAAAGATCTTGGCTAGACGAATTCAACAAGGTATGACAATTGATGAACTTACCCAACTAACAACTCAATCAAAACCACTTAAACAATCTATGAAGGCAAATCTGAGTTCACATGCAAAATAAATTCTAAACAAAAGAATCAGGCAGTGATGGTAATTTCCGGAAATCAAACAATCTTAAAACAATAATAGCATATGAAATTCAGACTTTAAACAAGTTATTCAACTCAAACTAGCTATAATTTTTGGGATCCAACCAATGCCAAGAAAATTCAGAAATACTAAAGGGTGATATCAATTGATTTCAAAACTATTCTACACCCAAAAGATAAGTCAAAAATTGATGCAAAACATCACACAAAACAGCTTGGCACTCAAGGGACCCTTTGTGCCGAAACTAAACCTTTTGTGCCAAAATTGATTCTAACAATTCAGCCTTGAAAACTACTGATCAAGTTGGAAAATTCAGAGATGCTAGATGTGATACCACTTAACTTCAACAATATCATGTACCAAGAACTAAAGCAAAGGCTGATGCAAACTTGTACCAAAAACAGCTTGGCAAACAAGCTGTAATCCTTGTGCCAAAACTGAGTTTTTCTGCCCAAAAACTGATTCTAACAATTTCAGCAGTGAAAACTATCCATCAAACTTGAAAAGAGCAGCTATACATGCAGGGAAATGCAGGAATAATTGAAAGATTCAGACTCCATTTGACCGGGCAAAACAAAACATTGACAGAATTCAGAATTGCTAACATGCAGAAATGAAATTCTGCAAATCAGCTATGAAATCGATACACACCAGCTGATGCAGAAATCTGAAATGCAAGTGCTAATCAAAGTGAACTAACTACAAGGTAAGCTCAGGTGATAAACTACACTAGCTTGATACACAATCTGGGACATCCAAAATCTGATACGAAAGTTTGTAGAAGTGCAGAAATGCAGGAAAAGAAAACAGAGAACAATGATTTCAGAACTCACAAACGATTTAGATAAATTATACCAAACTAATATCAGAAATGATTTGGAATTGAGCTAGACTAACTGATTTCGAATTAGAAACAATCAAAGGATTTCGAATCTGAACTAAAGTCTGCAGAAAAAGCTGATACGCAAGTTGTAACAGGGAAAAAGAAATTGATACGCAACAATTAAACATCAAAGAAACTGAAACTAGCAGCTATTGTCCACTAGACTAACTCCCTAGCTAATTTACTTGCCAAATTGAAACTTAACTACTGCAAAAACCATTCAAAACGAAATTACAGCTAATGAATATAAATCAGAAACAGAATCTAGATGCAGAAATGAAATTACAGCTGCAACAAAATGAAATCTAACTATCTAAGCTACTCCTCAATCTTCCCTAAGCTCAAATTCTTCTTGGTTGTCAATCAAGAGCTGGCTTCGAACCCCTAGGCTCAGCAAATCAGTGGAAATCAGCCTCGCATGATGAACTCTGCTCAAACTGCGTCATGTGAAGAAATCCAATCCGAACCCCTTCGATCTCAAATAATGGAGCTGCGATGATGAATTGAGAAGCTTCTGAGCTCACCTGAGAATCCCTACAAGCTGCCCAGAAGCTCGGAAATGGTTTGTGGATGAGATTTCAGTGGTCAGACCACAGAGCCACCGAAACCCTCAAATAGCTCTGTCCGGCGCGAATTCGAGCTGAATTCTTCAACTAAACTAACCTCCAAAGATCCAGAAGATGATCTTGATGAAGAATTGAAGGGTCGCGCCCCGGAAATGGAGAAAAACACTAAGAAAACTGAAGAACTCGATGAAGGGAACTGTAGCGGCGGAGACACGACAAGGCTTGGCTACGCAGGAAATTTGATTAAGTAGTAACAATTGGACGGCTGTGATTGATTGGAGGAGATCCAACGGTAGATCTTGATCTGATTTGAGCCAAACTTTTATGATGATGATCTGGGGTTAGGATCTGCCTTGTGGTAGCTCGAATCCTCCAGATGTGCAACGGATGGTCCAGATCAACTCTATCTGTGAATGGACGCTCTAGAGCCCTCCTTGCTTGATCCAACGGTTGATTTAGCTCTGATTGGGATGAAACCTTCAGATCTTGATCATAGAGCTTGATCAACCCTAATCCTAGCTCGGATTGCTTCAGATCGTCCCGGATGGCTCAGATCTAGCCGCTCTTGAATCAGACGGCCCGGATTAATCGTAGGCTTGATAATTCGATCCGGTTCACTTCCGACTCAAGTTTGACCCAATATGCCCTAGGTCCAGGATCCTTTCTTGCCTACAAAAATATATCAGAAAATTAGTGGCCAAATAACCCAAAAAATGTGTAATTTTGCAATTAAGTCCAAAATAAGATAAAGTTCCAAAACCTAGGGTAAAATCATAATTAAGCAATAAAAACATGGGTCAAACATGGATTTTAGCAATTAAAATAATCAATAAAATGGTGCTTATCATCGCCCGACCGATCAGTCATCGCTGGATCGGTCACCAGACCGATCCACGAAGGAGCAGCGTGCCAGAATCCCTGATCGATCACCAGACCGATCCAGAGACTCAAACTCAACCCTCCAAGCTAAGTTTCCATTCACCTTAGCCCTCCAAGCTAAGGATTTTCCATCTAACTCTCCAAGTTGGGAATTTGCACCTAACCCTCCAAGTTAGGACTTTTCACCTAGCCCTCCAAGCTAGGACTTTTCACCTAGCCCTCTAAGCTAGGACTTTTCACCCAACCCTTCCGAGTTAGAACATCATCCAACCTAGCCCTCCAAGCTAGGCACCTGACCCTCCAAGCCAGGACTTTTTCACCTAATTTCCAGGATGGGAATTTGCACCTAACCCTCGAAGTTAGGACTTTTCACCTAGCCCTCCAAGCTAGGACTTTTCACCCAACCCTTCCGAATTAGGACTTTTCCAACACATAGCCTCCCAGACTAGGATTTTCAACACCTAACCCTCCAGGTTAGGATTTTCCATCACCTAGCCCTCCAGACTAGGATTTTCCATACCATGCCTGATCCCCGATCAGGACTTTCCAACACCTAGCCCTCCAGACTAGGATTTTCCATACCATGCCTGATCCCCGATCAGGACTTAATCATAATCAACATGATCAACCTAAACTAAAATCGATGTCAACACCAAAACAACAATCAGGGCCAGACTGCATCAACACTAATTATTCAAGAAACAAATTTCCAAGAAAACTAAAATGGTATCTACAATGACTCCTAGTCATTCTATTCTACTCATGCATTTATTAGCAAGGACTCAATTTAAAAGAAAAAAATGCAATAAAGGAAAATACAAGAAAGAACAATCTACCCTTTATTTCTGGTGGACGGAGTCTATCCAGAAGTAGCCTCCATCGTGGTAGTGGAGGAAAATGGGTGGCTGAGAGAATTAGGACTCCCCCACACTTGAACTTTACAAAAATTTGCTCCGGTGGCCGCAGGCGATTCAAGTACAAGACCCATGTCAGAGGTGGAGTGCTTTGAATTAGAGTAAAATCAACTCCTCCTTCTTGATGCCTTTTGAAAGATTTTCCAGGAAGCTGGAATCTGTTCAGATGGAGCACCCACTCTGGAAGTCTTCTAGACCCTGCAAAATAATGTAATACCTCTCTCAAGCGTGCAGGGCAAGACAGAAATAAAATAATATCAGTCTCTGCATGAAATGTATCCAAAACTGCATCATGTCCAATAAGATCAATTCTTGGTGCCTCAATAAATTTTTCACAATTATTTTCTACCAAATTTGCATCCAGGAAATGATCACAAACAAAGAAATCAATTTTTGGCACATCAATAGAAATTTTACAATTATTTTCCATCAAGGATGTATCAAGCAATGTATTACAACCAATGAAATCAACTTTAGGTGCCTCAATGAATTTTTCACAATTATTTTCAGCATAAGATATATCAAAAGACTCATCACAACAATCAACATCAAGTCTAGGCACTTCTAAAAAATTTTCACTATCAAATTCTACAAAAGATGTATCAATAAGTGTATCACAAATAATAAAATCAGTTTGAGGTACCTCTATGCAATTTTCAGAAAAAATAGGAGGAATACTTACCTGATCGTGCTGAAGAATACCTGGAGGTTCTAGAAGAGTGGATGTAATTATTGGCTCCTCCTGGTAATGTGCAATCTCCTCTTCAGGTTCAGGTTCTGGTGGACACTCAAGTAAAACAGGTGATCCTTGGGTTCTTGCTTCCACCAAGCAAGTCCCTACACTTTCTGGTTGCATGGCTGAATCTTCTAATGTATCCATCACTGTTGGTGGTCCCTGGGGCTTAGTGCAATCCCCTACACCTGTAGAATCATCTCCTATGCATGCTCCTTCTGTAATATCTGCAATAACAATATCAGAAAAATTAGGACCATCAATAATACTATCATCACAAAATAAAAGATGAGAAGGGTCCTGTAGTGCTTCAGTTTCTTCTTCTTGAGCTGAAAAATTTGGAAATGGATTTTGAACAAGAATCTCCGGAGGAATGCATGCTGTTGGAGCCCTATTTTTGATGTTTTCTTCTTCTTCTTCTTCCAAATTTGCAAGATCATTTGAAAAAGGACTTGGCCATGCACTAGGGCCACCTTGAACTGATAAAAATTCAACCCCGGGGCTGTTTTGAATGGGAAAATGGGATGCTGAAAATTTTTCAGGAAATACAGCCTCTGGAGTGTTTAAACTTGATACAATCTCTTCATTTCCCAAGGTCAGATCACCATCATACCCCTCAGAATTAAGAGTAGCTTGAGAAGATAATTGTTCTGATCTTTGGATTTTTATCTGATTGAATTGATCAACCAATTTTGCAAGGCGTTGTTGTTGCTGTT
>JAGFNQ010006709.1:173863-306181 GCA_024364735.1 Boesenbergia rotunda | reverse complement strand
AAGAGTTTTGTCGATGGGAAACAAAACAAAAGTATCGTCTGCAACTGGGACCATAAACCTCCTATTTATAGAATCCAAAGGTTGTCTTTTTCTAATTTGGCCCCTCAGCAAATTAGAATTAGCACATGGTATCCACAATGATTTATTCATAACAATTAAGCCCTTCCGTCAAATTACATAATTCCAAAATTTAGATCACAATATTTTTGACTTATTTAATTGATGACATACAACATTTATAATTACAATATGACCTAAAATTCTAACAATCTCCCACTGGGCCATATGCGTAAACTTATAAATATGTTAACCTTAGTGAGCTCAAAAACTTTGTCATCATAACCATAGGGCTTCCTTAACAATCTCGTCCATTAATTATATAGACATAGGATCAATGCAGTCTTCGTTGTATCTTTCACAATTAAACCATCAATGGTTACATATATCAATACAATCAAATGACATAGATCAATTATGAATTTGTTGCATGAAAATTACATGCAAGGTGATCTATTCATGTCAATTTTCAACTGGTCCTCCTTAACCAAAGTGAGATCAAAACTTTAACTTAAGTTATATAAAGTGGAATGAAGTAAACATTAAACTTTATATCTGATCAGAAAATCTCTAAATACATAAGTTTTCAGAGACATAACCAAACATATATAGAAAACAAATATAATACAAACTCCCACTGAATCTAAATTTTACCAAACTGAATAACACCCATATGAGTGGTATGCTCATAAAAGACATTGGGTGGTAGACCTTTCGTCAAAGGATCTGCTATCATGGAGTTTGTACCTATGTATTCTATCAAAATCTGTTCACTTTGTACTCTTTCTTTCACAACAAGGAACTTGATATCGATATGCTTCGATTTTGTCGAGCTCCTATTGTTGTTGGAATACAATACAGCTGATTATTGTCACAAAATAACTTCAGTGATTTTTCAACCTTTCCCAAAATGCGCAGCCTAGAGATAAAATTTTTCAGCCATATTCCATGATTAGATGCCTCATAACATGCTATAAACTCTGCTGCCATGATGGAAGAAGCTGTCAATGCCTGTTTGGCACTTCTCCAAGAGATTGCTCCGCCAACCAACAGAAAAACATAGCCTGAAGTGGATCTCATGTTATCTTGGCATCCAGCAAAATCAGAGTCAGAATATCCTACGATCTCAAGAGTATCTGATCTCTTATATGTGAGCATATAATCACTAGTTCTCTTTAAAATATCTCATTACCCTCTTTGCTACTTTCCAATGATCCATTCCTGAGTTGCTTAAATATCTGCCCAACACTCCAACAATGTACGCAATATCCGGACGCGTACAAACTTGAGCATACATAAGACTTCCTACTGCCGAAGCAAAGGGAATCTTTTGCATTTCTTGAGTCTCGAGGCTTCCTTTAGGTCATTGTTTAAGACTAAACTTATCTCCTTTAGCGACTGGGGTGTTTCCTGGTTTGCAATCTTGCATGCCAAATCTTTTAAGTACTTTATCGATATAGTTCTTTTGTGATAATCCAAGAACACCTTGAGAACGATCTCGGTGTATTTGGATTCCTAATACAAAAGATGCATTACCAAGATCTTTCATTTCAAAATATCTAGATAGAAATCTCTTGATATCGTTTAACATACCTATATCATTTGTGGCAAGCAAAATGTCATCAACATATAAAATCAGGAAAATATGTTTGCTCCCACCGAACTTATGATACACACAATCATCTACCACATTCACCTCAAATCCAAATGAGATGATTATTTGATGAAATTTATGATACCATTGACGAGACGCTTGCTTTAACCCATAGATGAACTTCTTAAGTTTGCAAACCATACTCTTTGGATCTCCCGATATAAAATATTCTGGTTGCACCATATAAATTGTTTCCTCAATGTCTCCATTGAGAAAAGCTGTCTTGACATCCATCTGATGGAGTTCCATATCAAAGTGTGCAACAAGTGTCATGATTGTCCTAAAAGAGTCTTTCGTTGAAACTGGAGAAAAAGTCTCTTTATAGTCAATTCCATATTTTTGAGTATAACCTTTAGCTACAAGACGTGCTTTATATCTTTCCACATTACCGTTTGAATCCCGTTTAGTTTTGAAAATCCATTTACAACCAATGGGTTTCACACCTTCTAGTAATAGGACAAGTTCCCAAACATTATTGTCTTGCATTGATTTATACTCTTCATTCATTGCCTCAATCCATTTTTGAGAATTTGAATCTTGCATGGCTTGACGAAAGTTGATTGGATCATCCTCCACCATGCCATCATTTTCATCATGTTCTTGAAGTAGTACTATGTAATCATCTGAAATAGCACTCCTCCTTTCTCTAGTGGATCTACGTAAAGACACTTGTTCTTTATGCATTGGTTCTTGAGGTTGTTGAGTTTGTTCTTCTGGGAGTTGACTGACAATGTCTTGTTGTTCTTGTATTGCATCTTGATCACTAACAGGAATAATATCCTGATCATTATCAGAAGTAATCATAGGAATATAAACCATTTCCTCTTGAAGAGTAGTAGGAATACATTCCTCCTCAAAGACAATGTCAGATACCTTATTCTTCCCCCTAAACTCAATATCCTCAAAGAACGTTGCAGTTCCCGTCTCAAAGATAGTCCGTGTTTTGGGATTATAAAACTTATAGCCCCTTGATCGTTCAGAATATCCAATAAAGTAGCTATTTACTGTTCTAGAGTCTAATTTCTTTTCATGTGGCATGTATGGTCTAGCCTCAGCTGGACATCCCCAAACATGAAAATGTTTTAAACTTGGCTTTCGCTTTGTCCAAAGCTCAAATGGTGTTTTAGTAGCTGCTTTAGTGAGTACTCGATTTAGAATGTAAGCTGCTGTCTTTAATGCTTCTCCCCAGAGTGATGTTGGTAAAGTTGAATGGCTAACCATACTCCTTACCATATCCTTAAGTGTCCGATTTCGTCGTTCAGCTACACCATTCATGCTTGGAGAGCCTGACATGGTGTATTGTGGGACGATTCCATACTCCTCTAGGTATTGAGCAAAAGGTCCTGGACGTTGTTCACCTGAACCGTCATATCTACCATAGTATTCACCACCATGATCAGATCTGACTTTCTTAATTCTTTTGTCGAGTTGGTTTTCGACTTCAACCTTAAATGATTTAAAAACATCCAGTGTTTGAGCCTTTTCATGAATAAGAAATATGTATGCATATCTAGAATAATCATCAATGAATGATACAAAATATTATTGACCATTCCAAGAAGGTGTTGGAAATGGTCCACAAACATCCGTATGTATCAATTCCAATACTTCTGTAGCTCGATATGCACCTTCTTTCTTTCTTTTGGTTTGTTTGCCCTTAATGCATTCAACACAAATGTCTAGGTCCGTAAAATCAATGGAATGTAAAATTTCATCTGATACAAGTCGTTCAACTCTATTTCTAGAGATGTGCCCTAAACGTTTGTGTCATAATGCACCTGAGTTTTCAATATTAAATTTACGCTTAGTACCACGTGATTCCACATTTAGGGTTTCAATATAATAAGCATTTAGATTAAGCATATAGAGATTGTCATAAATGATAAGTGAACTGGTTCCAACAATAGTAGAATCAATAGATAAACTGAACTAATTGTTTCCAAATGAACAACTATAACCCAATTTGTCCAAATGAGAAACAGAAACCAAATTTCGTCTAAAAGACGGTACAACAAAAGTATCTATTAAGTCTAAATAATAACCAGTGCTTAATAACAATCTAAAATGCCCTATGGTTTCGACTTCGACCGACTTGCCGTCACCCACATAGATGCATCTTTCAGCATCACTTGGCTTTCGGTAGCTCAGGCAACCCTGTATTGAAACACTGATGTTAGTAGTAGCACCGGAGTCTAACCACCAAGTGTTTCTAGGCACTGAAGCTAAATTTACTTCTGAACAAACCAAATTTAAAAATGTACCCTTTTTCACACGCCAGACATGATACTTAGGACATTCCTTCTTGACATGATCAGGCTTGTTACAGAAGAAACAACCTTTCTTATCATTGTCTTGTTTTTGTTTCTTCACATAAGACCTTTAGTAGCCTCATTCTTTCTTTTCTTGCCCTTATCGTTAGGGGTGCTTGCCAAATAGGCACTTTCAACCTTGTTTTGCTTCAACCTCTCTTCCTCTTGAACACAATATGAAATGAGCTCGTTAAGAGTCCATTTCTCCTTTTGACAGTTATAATTGATTTGAAACTGACTGAACTGGGTTGGAAGAGAAATAAGCACTAAATGCACAAGCATGTCATCCGACAATTCAAGTTTAAGTGTCTTTAACTTTGATGCAAGGTGAGAAAATTCCATGATATATTCCCGAATATTTCCCTTGCCTTGATACTTCATGGAAATCAAGCTTTTCAGAAGTGTGCTTGTTTCCGCCTTATCGCTTTTGACAAAGCGCTTCTCAATCTCATCAAGATATTCCTTAGCGTTAGTGATACTATTAGATACCGCACCCCTAAAAGCCTCCGGTATGCCGCGCTTGATGATCATAAGACTCATGTGGTTAGAGCGTTCCCACTTCTCATATTTAGTCCTCTGTTCAGAAGAACTAGAATCCGTAGGAGGAGTAGGTTGCTTTGTCCTGAGTGCAAGATCTAGATCCATGCAGCCAAGAACAATAAGAATGTTCTGCTTCCAATCCTTAAAATTTGTACCATTGAGGATTGAAACTGAATTTAAGTTAGCAGAAATAGTAGCAACACTTGCTGAAAAGAGAACACAAGAATAATAACATAAATAACATGCTCAATGTGAATATATTAAAATAAATGGTAAATCTCATCTAAAGATACCTAGTGCAATAATAATATCAAGTCTTTGGACAGTAATATTATTTGCAAGTGGTACTCTTATTGTAATAATCAAACACTAACAATAATACATGACAAATAATAAACCTATATTTGGATCGATTTATTAAATTCATGAAAAATAACAATTGTAACCTTATAATTGTTACGTGTTTATTATCACAGGTAAATATATAATTTTGTTAAGTATAAATCTTCCTTTGGGCCGATTAATACTCACATAAATATATACATTTACACCTTAATTAATACCTGAATAATATCTCAATATTTCAAATAAAATTAAATTCAAATAATAGAGGTCACTTTGGTGACATATAATTTAAATTTAACTTAATTTAAAATAATAGATATTAATGGACCCATATAATCTATTTAATATTTAAATCTACATTATAAAATAAGTTAATTAAATTATTTTATCCAAATAATTTAATTAAATTATTTTATGTAAATAATTAAATTTAATGGATTATTATTGAAGGGATAATATAAAGAAATGCTTAATTAAAAACTTCTGCCGCCTAAATATTTAATAATTTGAAAAATAAAAAAAATTAAACATTTTTGGCAGAATGTCCAAAAAAAAAAAAATGCCTTGTTCGACAGTGAAAACGTGGTGTGCGGTAACCGAAACCACGATGCCTCTTTTCAAACTGAAGCGTTTTTTTTTAAATTCCCTCTGCATGTTGCGTCGATTGATGATCAATTTGAGACGTGGTCGTTCCTTGAACGTGGCGTCACTTGAAATCCCAAAACTTCTGAACCGTAATTTTCTGAAACCGAAATGTTCATCGTTTTGCATCCCCGCCACCGTTCCTTCCGGCTGAACCAAAAAAACACCAAAACCGTGCCATTACGACGACGATTTCCAGCAGTCACTGGAACATCATGATCACCGGATGCTACCAGAAATCGACCAAGGGTTTGGCTGATGTATACTTTATTTCGGTAGCCCGACGACATAATCGAATTTTCACAAAATTGGAAATTCGAAAAAAAACTCAACAATCACTAGAATACACGATGAACAAGACTGTCAGACGAAATTGTCGGCGTACGAGAATCAAAATAGAAAAATTTTCTTAAGAATTGGAAATAGATTGCTCTGATACCAATTGTTGTAAATAAATCTTAAGTCGAGAGATCTTGATGAACAATCTTACCCTCTATTCAACTCTTAAGAAATAATAAGCATGATAATTTAACTAAAGTTGCGGAAGCGTACCGAAATCCATTATTTACAATCGATCCTCCAAGATGATCTTCAATCTGCAGAATTCCTTAGGTTTCCGAAGAGTTTTGTCGATGGGAAACAAAACAAAAACATCGTCTGTAAACTGGGACCATAACCTCCTATTTATAGAATCCAAAGGTTACCTTTTTCTAATTTGGCCCCTCAACAAATTAGAATTAACATATGGTATCCACAATGTTTTATTCATAACAATTAAGCCCTTCCGTCAAATTATATAATTTCAAAATTTAGATCACAATATTTTTAACTTATTTAATTGATGACATACAACATTTATAATTATAATATGACCCTAAAATTCTAACATGGCAACCTCGTCCTCCTCGACCAGTTCATTATCTGGTCCACCAACGTCACCGCCATCTCATCCTCCAACTCCACAGTTGCCGCTATCCTCGACAACGGTAATCTCCAGCTCAGGGATGGATCTAACTCCTCGCTAGTCTTCTGGCAGAGCTTTGATCACCCCACTGAAACTTTCCTTCCTGGTGCTAAGTTGGGGTTCAATAAGATCACCAAAAGATCCCAACAACTCACTTCCTGGAAGAATAAAGTTGACCCTGCTCCCGGAATCTTCAGCTTCGAGATGGATCAGGAAGGAAGCTTTCAGTACTTCATCTTTTGGAACTCGATCCGCACATACTGGACTACTGGACTGTGGGATGGCCACGAATTTAGTTCAGTGCCTGTGGGATTTATGTACCACATGCAAGTAGTCAATGATACAGATGAGATGTATATCACATACACGGTAGATGTTGCCAATGATTCCATGTATAGAGAGGTACTGGATTATGATACCGGCCAGATCCAAGTACTGGTGTGGATGGAGAATTCGAAGTCATGGATGCTCATTTGGGCTCGACCAACCAGCAAGTGCTCAGTTTATGGGGTATGTGGACATTTTGGTAGCTGCACTGACTTCACCTCACCCTTCTGTTATTGTGTTAAAGGTTTCAGGATCAAGTCTCAGACAGATTGGGATTTGGGTGATAGAAGTCAGGGCTGTGAGAGGAATACTGGTTTACAATGCAGTGGTCTAAACAACAACTCTGCAGATTCAGAGAAAGATGGCTTCTTTGAGATGCCAAATGTTAGGCTACCTGATAGCCCCAACAGTTTGGCCACGGCTGGAAGCAGGGAAGGCTGTGAGTTGGCTTGCTTGAGTAATTGCACCTGCAATGCTTATTCCTACAACGATAGTGGCTGCTTTGTTTGGCATGGAGGGCTACTGAATCTGCAGGAACAATATAATCAATCTGATGCAGGTACTCTTTACCTGCGCTTGGCTGCCTCGGAGTTGCAATCTTCTGAAAGCAACAAGAAGAGAAAGGTAGCACACATCTCCGTCGGGGTCATCGTGCCAGCTGTTGTAGTTGGTTTCTTCATCATTGGGGGTTTGGTATGGAAGCGAGAGAGGAGGAGAGCCATCCAAAATTCAAAAGTTGTGAACATTTCTTTGGTCTCCTTCATGTATGATGAGCTGCGGGTTGCCACCAAAAACTTCTCCGAAAAGCTCGTCGGAGGGGGATTTGGATATGTGTTTAAAGGGTCGTTGCCCGGCTCAATTAATATTGCTGTGAAGAAGCTTGAGGGTTTTTACCAAGGTGAGAAGCAGTTCCGAGCGGAGGTGAGCACACTAGGAGCTATTCAACATGTAAACCTCATTAGGCTAATCGGCTTTTGCTCTCAAGGGACGAAGAAGTTGTTGGTCTATGAGTTCATGCCAAACGGTTAGTTAGCTGATCAACTTTTTCGTAGCAACTCGAATGTTTTGGACTGGAAAACAAGATATCGAATTGCTATCGGAACTGCAAGAGGATTAGCTTATCTTCATGAGCAATGCAGGGAAAACATCATACATTGTGACATTAAGCCAGAGAACATACTGTTGGATGATGCACTTGTGCCAAAAGTAGCTGATTTTGGTCTAGCAAAGCTCGTCGGAAGGAACTTCAGTAAAGTTCTCACAACCA
Organism: Boesenbergia rotunda; assembly: GCA_024364735.1. Classification (NCBI taxonomy): domain Eukaryota; kingdom Viridiplantae; phylum Streptophyta; class Magnoliopsida; order Zingiberales; family Zingiberaceae; genus Boesenbergia; species Boesenbergia rotunda. The sequence continues at coordinate 298,076 of JAGFNQ010006709.1, read as the reverse complement.
TTCGAGGAAGTAGAGGATACATCGCCCCCGAATGGATTTCAGGTATGCCTATCACTACAAAAGTAGATGTTTACAGCTACGGAATGATGTTGTTCGAGATCATATCGGGAACAAGAAACCTAATGTACAAGGGAGAAAGTAGTTTCGAGTTTTTCCCCTTAGTCGCAACAAACAAACTTGTAATCAGAGATGTCAAAAGCCTGCTAGACCAAATGATAGAGGGTGAAGCCAACTCAGAAGAGTTTGAAATAGCTTGTAAACTTGCTTGCTGGTGCATCCAAGATGACGAGAGCTCGAGGCCAACGATGAGTCAAATTGTTCAAGCTCTAGAAGGCAATTTAGATGTCAGCATTTCTCGTGTTCCAAGGTCACTCCAAGTCCTAAACGAGTCATGGACTAAGAGCATCAATTCCTCTAGTTCACATCAGAACTAAAATTTACTGTGTCATTTCAACTAGTCCTATCTAAGGAAGAAAGCAATTTAAATCCTGTTTTAAGTTGCAATAAAATCAGGATAAAGAGTTGTAGTGAGTTCATAGTTTTTATTTATTTTTGCATAATTTATTATATTTGAACTTTAAATTTGCACGTGGAGGTTGTATGCCAATGCATTATATTATATTATTTTATTTTTTATTTCAGATTTTAAATTCATATTCAGATTGTCAGATATGGTTCTCTGTTGGTATAGTACTAGACTCATGCTTGTTTACCGAACTTGAAAACTTTAGCAAGGAAAGAACAAATATATTAAATTTCAAATGGTATTTCAGTCCTAAAACTTTATTTGGTCTATCAATTATGCAATATAAAAATCAAATATTTTATAAGATTAGATGAAATTAATTATTTTTTACTTTATACTAAGTAAGACAATTTAGAAAAATAAAGGAAAAGAGAGCACGAATGTGTCTTCTTATTTTTCATCCAACTTGAATTATTTATAGACAATTTAACAAGTCATCGAGGTTACCACAAACGACATGGGATTTCCCACTAAATTTCTTTTATTTTTCCACATGTTAGGGTGTTAGTGGGGCTTAATCCACGTTCTGAAAGACTGTTGAAATTACTGTCAAGTCGCGAGTTTTTCCTTATGTCACGACTTTTGACCATCTCAATATCGTTCTGTTGAGATCTAGAAGTCACGACTATTCCCTTCAAGTCGCGACTTTCAGTCATTTTCATTTATTTAAAATATCCAACATTCTCTTCACAGATGAACATAATCATAATGCAACTTTTAGGTAACAATCATCTAAGAACATATAAATATACGAACATGCGATGTGCTTTCAGAATAGTGTTTGGGCGATACTTAACATCAACCTCGACTGAAAAAAAAAACACAACTTAGTTAGAAGAGGCACAAGTGTTGGAGTTCTTATTTGTAAAGATATTTCAAAGGGAATTGATGTTGTCTGTCCAAGAGTCGGTCAGGCCAGGGAGAAACTTGCTGGTGCATTTTGGACGACGAGAGCTGCAAGCCTCAGATCATGTCTAAATAGTAGTTGCGTTTGAACCACATGTCAATTCAAATATTGACCCGATCAAATTTATACCAACTTTAATCTATCGATTAAATAGTAAACGACTAATTTTCTACATGTTATATTATATTTTATGACAATCTTAAAATGCTAATCAAATTATTTTATGACAAACAAAATGTATATTTTTTAACCAAACTATAATTGACTACGACGAACTAGTAAAATAAATTCAAAGAAAAAAAACATAAAACTATACTGAGCAACTTTTGAACATAAAACATTGATCAGAGTAAGAAGTCTTTTATACATATTCATAATAGTATGTTATATAGTGTTAATATAACTAACCAAGATGAATTTTACTATCCAAATTAACTAAATGATTGAAATCTATTTGTTAAAAATCTCAATCTTATATGGTTCCATTGCGATGTAAAAAAATATTATATCAAAATATTTTCATATAGGAGAGTCAGAAGAATAACTCTTTCGTGTACATGTTGTACATATTCATAATGTCATCTCATGTGGTTTGTTGTTGCATTAGATGCATACAAACATTGAACTCTTGCAGTTAATGAGAAACAATATACAACTTTTCACACTAAGGATGTGTTTGGTAGATTTATTTTTTATTTTCATTTTTCACAGAAAATGTGGTTTTTCAGAAAACATGTTTGGTTTGTATTTTTCAGACTTATTTTTCAGCAAAAGATATAGTGTTTTTTGGAAAACTAGAGAATAAAACAAAGTCATTTTTTAGAAAATGAGAAAATATGATTTTCTGAAAAATGAAATTAGAAAATGAAATAAACCAAACGCACCCTAAATTTTTCTTCTTCTTCCCTAATATACAACTACACTGCCTATAACGAGGGTAATAACACATCTGCATTCAATAAGTTTATTATCTTCATTTCAAAAATATTATTTAGTACTTTATACAACAATCAATCTTTTCTATGGAAAATCTAAACGCCTAACCAATTTCTTTATACTATAGAAGCTATCAATGATTATATTTTTAGCAGGGAGCAACTCTGACATCAATTGACAAATATTATTGTAATATTGTTTTGAGAAACAATGTTTTGCCTTGATATTCAATGGTCTTGCAATAGTTGATAGTTGAGAATGACCAAAAAGAATATCTTTTGATACTTCTCTTTTACTAGCCTTTAACATATCATATAGTTTTTAAAATTCAAATATTGATATTTCATCTATATTTGAATAATCAACGTAAATCATTGATTGCATTGTATTGCCATTAGATGATTATTTCTCTTAAGCAATAGGGCCAAATGCTGAAGTAATATAATGTCCAATTGACTCTAATAAATAAGGCTCTTCATGATAATATCAGTCGTCGTAATTCGGAACAAAATTATTTTTACCTAGATGTATTTTCATAATATTTTCATCACGAAAAGTTATATTTTTATATTTACAATTATTACATGGATAATGAAACTTGTCCATGTCTATACAGTTTGGATGACACTTAGCTAAGTTAGCAAACTCTTCAACTCTATCAAAATATTCACCAATGATAAATATATTTTCTAACCTATTATACAAGTTTATTTTTCATATTCATTGTAATCTAAGAAGAAATAATTTACAATATTATTAAACATGTAAAACTAAGGATGGATATAGTTTAAACTTAAACTTAATTAAATTATTAAAACCTAATACTATCAATAAATAAAGAATATTGTCTCTAAAGAAAATGCTAAAGCGACGTTGGACAGAATAGATTATCGGCTGACGTGAAGGAGAGTTTGATAAGAAGACAAGAAGAGCTAGAAAACTGTAGTCCTCCAAATTTTCCAAAAAATAATTTTTTTTATAACTGAAGATTAATTCTCAAACATCTAAATAGAGTCTTATATAGGCCCCAAACCTTAAAACTCAAATAAAGGAAAGAAATCTTAATATATAGACTACAATTCCTATCTTACAAAGAAAAAAAAATTATTAACAAACTCTTAATTCTAAAATTACTAAACAAACTTAAATAAACAAAATAAAAATAAAAATTATCAAAAATATCTAAAACACCAAAAATATCTTAAATATTAAAATAATAATAATAATCTTCAAATTCTCCTAGATCAGTTGCCTCGAATTGAAAAGAACTTATCCTCGAACTTAGAATGGTTTGGGTGGAAGGCCAGAAAGGAAGATTATATAATATCAACTCAATAAAATCTACTAGATTTAGCTCACTGGTTAGGACTACATTCATTACCCAACAATCAATTTTTTGATTGATTAGTGTAGCCACAAACTCTCCAATCCTACTCTCATATCCATTATATTTCACAATTTCCATTGTTCCCAATGAAAAACAAGAAGATGATCTCAATTTTATTCCAATACTAAGGCTGTCACGCTCTTAGAGGCTCATGTTCGCTCGAAAATCGGTCAACATTTCCCCTGTACAGTAGATAATATGAAACATTTTATACATATCATCTCACATGCTATATGACTCAGCTATCACAAATATAAAATAAACACAACAACCACACATTTAATATCGATATGAAAGATAGAGATAAAAAAATCCACATATCTAAATAGAAACTCAAATTAAATCCAAAGACCAACATACCAGAGTATACATTAGTCTACTAAAAAGATAAATACCACTCTAATAAAATAAATGTGGAAATCTCCAATATGCACAACACCATGGGACTGACAACTGGATCCTCTCCTGGCTTCAAGTAATGCACCTATTGGCTACCTGAAACAAAATTAGATGGTAGGGGTAGTGAGTCCGGGCAGACTCTGTGGATATAAGAGTAGATAAACGAATGTCATAATAAAAGGTCCAACAAGCAAATAGAAACAAAATTATACAGTCTTCAAAACAGAATAATACATATGCGAATATCTAAAACTGCATGAAAGTGCAACCATAAATAATACATATATGTCAACCAAATGTAATAATCATAGCTCATATAAATGCAGTAAACACAAAAAAAATATAAAATATAATAAATGCACATGATGCAATAACATGTGTAACTCCTGACGCCAGTCAAGCCGCTATTACATTACATTTGTGAGGTTGAGTGGGTAGGGTTGTGACAACTATACACACTCCAACAACTATCACTATTATAAGTGGTTGAGTAAACAAGATGCTGGGGAGCCAACTACTCCAAACCCCAGGGAAAAGGGGGAGACACCAACAGCTCTGATATCTCTCGAAAATAACGATGGGGTTGTCAACTGCTTGCCTATAACTCCAACATCCACTACCCATGAGTGGTTGAGTGTGGCAAAACAGGACAGCTGCTCGCACTCTAGCAACTACCACTACCCATGACTGGTTGAGTGGGCAGAGCAGCTAAATGACTGACGACAGGCTTAACCATAAGGAAGCTGATGTTCGTGAGTTTGCAGCTATGCAGCTATGGTACATTATACTAATATGCACAAACAACCAGGTCTCAACTATACAACAGTATATAAAATAAATACCAAAATCAATAAACATGTAACTAAGCTACTAGGTAGGGTATATCTAATGTCAACTAAACTCTAGTTGTGTTTAATGATTATTCCTAAGTACTCACATGCAAAGCAAGTACTTAATGTCGGATTAAGGTGGACCGGCAAGAGGCGTGAATTGCCGTTGTAAAATTAAAATAAATTTTTTGTGCAGCTTACAAAGATTCCAGATTAGTTGCAACAATCAATTAAAATAAACATAAATTAATTAAACTAGTAAAAGGCCTAAGACACAGAAATTTACTTGGTTGCAACCTAGGTGATTGCTAATCCAAGATGATTGAAGCTCACTATCAAAATCTCCTTCTGGTGGAGAAGCATTTTACAGACTTTGAAGCACGAGACAAAAGAAAATAAGAAACAATTCATATGTAGTTGATGGATGATCTGGAACTGAGCTCTGAAGGCCTATTTATAGCCTCGATCAGTTCTATTCGTTTGCTGACATGGCACTATAGGGGCGTTCGAGTGGTTGTGGGACTCATTGATGGACCTAGAAAAGTGTGATTGCAATAATTTCAAATATTATGAGTTATGTTGCAATGACTCAAATTGTGTTATCTATTGTGTATTTAGAGGCTTTCTAGATGTTCTTCAATAATATGATACGTTTAAGGTTGTTTAGAGGTAAAATAAATTGTGTTATCCACGTTAGGCATGATATATTGGGATTTCAGGGTCAACATGGGTCTGATATCCGAGAATATCAGATCCTCTGATATCTAAAATTGAATTTTTCTTTAAAATAATTATAAATAAATATATAAAATAGAGATAAAGATAAAAGAAAATATATAAGGAGATAAAGAAAATAAAGATATAAATAGATACATTATAAATGAATTGTATTATGTATGTTTTTTTTTCAAAATATAAAATATATTCTAATACAATTCACTTATAATATATCTATTTATATCTTTATTTTTTTATCTCTTTATATATTTTTCTTTATCTTTATCTTTATATTTATTTTATATATTTATTAATAATTATTTTGAATAAAAATATTTCATTTTGGATGTGAAAGGGTCTAATATTCTCAGATTTCAGGGCCAATTTGGCCTGAATCCCAGTATATCAGGCCCAATACAAGCTTGATATACTGGAATTTTAGGCCCAACGTGGGTCTGAAATCCGAGAATATCAGGTCTAACGCGGATAGAATAATTCATTTTATCTTTAAACAAGTTTAAACGTATCGTTCTATTGATTAGCATCTACATAATGGATCGAACAATTTGAGTCCTTATAATACCATAAACTCATAATATTTGAAATTGTTGCAATCGAATTTTTCTATGTCCATCAGTAAATTTTCATCGAAATCTACTAATGGACCTATGATATTTGGATTTCTCAATATTAGATATCACTAGGTACGTAGGGTTGAGCTAGGAGAATTTAATTAAGGTGTCAAACTTTAGTCCTAGATAGTAGCAATGTTCTTCTCGTATCGTGTCACTTAACATATAACAGTATATAATATAGCGGTTATAGCACATTTAGATTGTCTTATTTTATTTCTTATATTTATTTCTTTATTTTTTATCTTTATATCTTATTATCTATATTAAATTTTTTCACATTATATTTTATTTTAATTTTATTATATTTATTTATTATATTTTTCATCTATAAACTTTATTTATTTATATATATTTTATATTTCTTTCTTTATTTTATTTTTATATATTTTTATATTTTTATCTCTTTATATATTTTCTTTATCTTTCTCTCTATTTAATATTTATTACTTTATTATTTATTCATATTATATATTTTTTATTTACTTATATTATTTATTTTATTTATTTTTTATTTTTATATTTTTATTTAAATATCTATTTATTTATTTATTTTATTTATTTTTATATCTGAAGTAGTGTCTAACTAACTTCGTATGCTACAAAAACTAACAGAGAGCTTGATATCCTGGGATATCTAGCCTAATAATATTTATCTTTTTTAAATAAAATTTTAAAATATATAATTATTTTTTAATAATTTTTTATGATATAATCTATCTTAATTTTCATATATAAATTTTAGTTTAATTTCTATTTTATATATTTCTAATATGTACAATTCTAGAAACTCTATTTTTTCATATTTTATATATATATATTTTTATTTTATTTATATTTTTCTCTATTTTACATTTTCAAGTCCAAAAAGGACTTGAAATCAAAATATTTCACATCCTCTTTTATAGACATGACGATCATATTAGATCCTCTTTATCTTTATTTTATTTTACTACAATTTATGTTTAAAATTTACAAGTAAATGATGTTTCTGAGAATCTAAAAGTTTGTAAAAGTTGGAGATGAGCTTGCGACTGCAACACAACTATTACTTATCGACAATGAGAAGTAGTTACTTTACTGAGAGAGAGAGAAAAAAAAGAAATTACTTGTATCTAATCTAATCTATTATTTTAAAATCAAAATTATGAAAAAATAATTCGGATGTCTCGAAAATGTAATTATGAAAATGACTTATTAGCAGAAGGTGTATTAAAAGAATAAGATAATTTTGAAAGTATCCTGGATAAAAAATAAATTATGAAATGATTTTTTAAAATAAGTTTTTTTTTCACGTACGACTTCGACTTTTGATTAAAAAAAATCGGAAATTCTTCGCCGTATTAACGCAGGACATTTTGATAAATCGGTCAGTGGTTTCATATATTTTTAAGTATTTTAATATTTTAAATATACCTTTTTTAATTACAATTATTTTTCTTCAATAGCAGGAATAGACTGATTATTTTTTTTAAATTTCAATGATTTTTCTTCAATTAGTCTCTCATATTTCCAATGCTTTGTTTGACTGAGTCATCCCAATTCCATAACACCCTGTTTGGAAATATCTGCTTGAACGGGAGTTAATAAGGAAGAATCACGTTATACAGTTCCCATCCGGGACGCCCATTAAATATTCCAGTTCTCCCTTCAACCTGATCTCGTCGCATCATCGAGCCATTCAGCAATGGCAATGGCAATGGCAATGGCTTCTTCGTGTTCCAGTGCAACTTCATTCTTCTTCTCCTTCTCCCTTTTCCTCTCGCTTCTCTGCTTCTCCTCCGCAACGTCAACTGACAGAATATACGCAAAAACTTCTCTGTCCGGAAACCAGACCATCACCTCCGGAGGCGGCAGGTTCGTGCTTGGCTTTTTCAGCCTCCCGGCAGCGCCGGCACGACCTCCTTCAACCACTACATCGGCATCTGGTACGATAAGATCTCTTTGCTCACCCCAGTGTGGGTGGCCAACAGAGCCACTCCAGTCACGGACCCAACCGCGTCGGAGCTTAGGATCTCTGACGATGGAAACCTCGTCCTCCTTAACCAGTTCAAATCCATCATATGGTCCACCAACGTCACCACCATCTCATCCTACAGCTCCACAATCGTCGCGGTCATCCTTGACACGGGTAATCTCCAGCTCAGGGATGAATCCAACTCCTCTCTCGTCTTCTGGCAGAGCTTCGACCACCCCACCGACACTTGGCTTCCCGGCGGCAAGCTCGGGTTCAACAAGCTCACCAGCACACCCCAACGCCTCATTTCCTGGAAGAACAAAATTGACCCTTCTCCTGGACTCTTCAGTCTCCAGAGTGATCCAACCGGCGCAACCTCTCATATTTTCTTTTATGGAATTCGTCCAAGGAATATTGGACCAGTGGAATCTGGGACGCAGACGTCTTTACTTCTGTCCCGGAGATGAGATGGAGAGGCATCTTCAACTTCGAGTTCATCAACAACACTAAGGAGACCTATTTCACCTACGCCGCCAATGATCCCAACCTCAAAACTAGATTTGTCATTGATTATGAGTCCGGCCAAATGCTCAGTTCGACGTGGATGGAGAATACACAATCATGGATGCTCTTCTGGACTATGCCCAAGTTTAGCTGCTCGGTGTATGCGAGCTGCGGATCTTTCGGTAGCTGCAGTGATATGAGCAGGCCTTCTTGCAGTTGTGCCAGGGTTACAGAGTGATGTTCCAGGATGAGTGGAATTTGGGTGACAGAAGCGCAGGTTGCCAGAGGATCACTCCTTTGCAATGCGAACGAAACGCCAACAATTCTGAGAACGACGGCTTCTTTGAAATGACAAATGTTAGGCTACCTGATAGCCCCAACACTTTGGGCACGGCTGCTAGTAGGGAAGGCTGCGAGTTGGCTTGCTTGAGTAATTGCTCCTGCAATGCTTATTCCTACAACGGTAGTGTCTGCTTTGTTTGGCATGGAGGGTTACTGAATCTGCAAGAGCAATATAATCAATCTGATGCAGGAACTCTTTACCTGCGCTTGGCTGCCTCGGAGTTGCAATCTTCTGAAAGAGACAAGAAGAGAGTGGCAAGTTGGGTTATCATCGGTGCCATTGTTCTGGCCATCTTGTTTTCTAGCGTTCCTGCCATTTGTATTGTGATAAAGAAGCGAGAAAGTAGGAGGATGATTGAGAAAGCAAAGGCCATGCAGAGTCGTCTGGTCCCGTTCACATACAGTGAGCTGCAGCAAGCCACTCGGATGTTCTCAACGAAGCTCGGGGGAGGAGGCTTTGGATCAGTGTTCAAGGGGTCGTTGTCAGGGTCAAATGACATTGCCGTGAAGAAGCTCGAAGGCCTTCGTCAAGGAGAGAAGCAGTTTCGGACGGAGGTGAACACTGTCGGGAGGATCCAACATGTCAACCTCGTTCGTCTGCTTGGATTTTGTTCTCAAGGGTCGAAGAGGCTTCTCGTGTATGAGTTCATGCCAAATGGCTCCTTGGACTCCCATCTCTTCCACAACGCCCCTTCCTCTCATTTGAACTGGAAGACAAGATACCAAATTGCAATCGGCATCGCGAGAGGAATAGCCTACCTGCACGAGCAATGCAGAGAGTGCATCATACATTGCGACATCAAGCCGGAGAACATTCTCTTGGATGCTTCGTTCAACCCCAAGGTGGCAGATTTCGGTCTCGCGAAGCTCATGGGACGAGACTTCAGTCGAGTCCTCACGACTTTGCGAGGAACCAAGGGCTATCTCGCCCCCGAATGGATTACTGGCGTCGCCATCACTGCAAAAGCTGATGTTTATAGCTACGGAATGGTGCTGTTGGAGATCATCTCGGGTAGGCGAAACCTCGAGCAAACACTAGCAGAGGAAGATGGCACAAGGTATTTCCCAACGTTTGCAGCGAGCAAACTGTTCGAAGGCGACGCTGCGGGTGTGCTGGACAGCAAGTTGGGGCCTGAAGATGTGAACATGGAAGAGCTGGACAGAGCTTGCAAGATCGCTTGCTGGTGCATTCAGGATGACGAGAGCTGCAGGCCAACGATGGTGCAGGTCGTTCAAGTGCTCGAGGGGATCATCGAGGTCCATGCGCCTCCCATCCCAAGATCACTTCTGCTTTCTTCTGATGTTCCTCAGCCTATCAATTTCTTCTTCGAGTGCTGATCGAGCCGAAGCACTCAGGCTGGGAATACCACTTCAAATTGCTCTGAGACCAAAAGCCACACGTCAAGTAGTTCTGATAATAAATGAGAAATCGTTTGGAAAATGCATAAGCAGTAGTTGAATTAGAATTAATAAATTTTGTTATAATAAAATGGAAAGAACTAGCAGTTTACTTCAGTACATGTAGTTGCAAGGAAGCAGAGGTGTGTTTCTGCTATAGGTTGTTGTTGCTGATTGCCTTGTAGAATCAGTTGTTTGTCTTCCTTGTTAATGCCAATCGAGTGAATTGATTGGCCACTCCTATTTTTTTTTTTACATAAAAAAAACTTGGACTGATGAGTCAATTATGTAGAGGACTTCTTTTCCCAGTTGTGGACTTTTCTTCAGCGTGTAGAGCTGAAGTATAGTTTAAGTTATTAGACTGATGAATCAATTGTTCTTTTCATGGACTGATAAGTCAATTATGTAGAGGACTTCTTTTCCCAGTTGTGGACTTTTCTTCAGCGTGTAGAGCTGGAGTATAGTTTAAGTTATTAGACTGATGAATCAATTGTTCTTTTCATGGACTGAACTTCTTTTCCCAGTTGTGGACTTTTCTTCAGCGTGTAGAGCTGAAGTATAGTTTAAGTTGTTAGACTGATGAGTCAATTGTTCTTTTCATGGACTGATGAGTCAATTATGTAGAGGACTTCTTTTCCCAGTTGTGGACTTTTCTTCAGCGTTTAGAGCTGAAGTATAGTTTAAGTTGTTAGACTCATGAGTCAATTGTTCTTTTCATGGACTTGTCTCTGCTATTCAGGTGCAGTAACACAAGTTCATATTCATTTTTATTTTGCCCAGGTATCTTGCGCCGCGCCCGATTAATTTGGAATGAGCGGTCCAGTTTCAGTCTACCCATCTAATAAATCCCGGAAGTGAGTCGGACAACAGGAGCACATTAAGTTTTTGATCAGGGTCGTCCGAACGTATCCGTCATGCCTCTTGTCAACTCGCCAACTTGATGATTACAGCTCATGGATGGAAAATGACGGCGGTATTACACAGCAGAGCGAAGAACTAATCCGGCCAAGGGGCGTCCATCCTATTAAAAAAAAAAAAATTGACCGTTAATAATTCATCGAGAGAGTTTTTCGATAATATCCTTCAACGATCAAGTCAGAATCCAGTGAGAAGATGGAGCTACGGAAGAAACGACTGGGAAGAAGAAGCAAGCGATTTTTCGGGCGATTTTTTCTCTCTCCGGGCGATTTAAAAGCGACCTGAGCGACAGACGCTCGCGCGTCTTCCTCATCTGCGGCGATGGCCGCCGGCGCCGCCAAGCCGATGGCCGCCGGCGCCGCCAAGCCGATGGCGCCGGACATCTCTCAGTTTCCTCCATTACCATTACCCTCCCTTAAACCTACGGAGGGTACTCAGCTCTCCCAAGGTGCGGAAACAGAGCACCCGATTTCATACGCCCAAATTCTTCACCCAAGCTCACCGCGCGTTTTGAAAAAGGAATTTGATGATGTTGGAGATGCTTACAAGGAGGCGGCGATCTACAATAGCAAACCCGGTATCTTCTACACTGAGGAAGAAGTTTCTTCAATGGCTGATTCCTACAGATTTGCTCTTATTGGGAAATTTTCTAGGAAAAGACCTAGTTCTGCGGTGATTGTTCAAGCTTTTAAAAACCTAGGTCTATCAAGCTTCTATAACATTCGTTTTCTACGATCTGGCCATATTTTCCTACATCTAACATCAAATGAGGATATGGCCCGAATTTGGTCTCGAGGGATTTGGTATATTGGTGGAATTCCCTTGCGTATCTTCAAGTGGTCACCCCATTTTTCGTATGAGGCAGAATCTTCAATTGTTCCGGTATGGATTCAACTCCCTGATTTCTCAATCCATATGTTCAATAAACTCTATTTGTTTTCTGCGGCTCGGATTGTTGGAAAACCAATTAAAATAGACGAAGCTACGACCGATGGAACTAGGTTGTATATGGCAAGAGTTTGTGTTGAAATTGATTTGCTAAAACCAATGGTAGAAGAATTCTGGATAGGGATTGGGGAGGAAAAAAGATTGCAGAAAGTTATATTTGAGAAGATTCCTAAGTATTGTGAATACTGTCTTCATCTGGGACATTCTGTAAATGAATGCTATGTCAATGGGAAGCAACCGATGCCTGATTGGAAGAGAAATAGAGCTGCTGTTTCTATCCCTGGTGAAGACCTACGTGAGAAGTTAAATCAAAAACAAGTGCAGGAGGGAGTTAGAGTAGATGGAGATGTTTCTGAAATTTTACAAGAGGGAAATATGCAGAGAAATGCTAAACATATTTGGGTTCAAAAACAGAATGTTTCAGATCAGCCAATTCATGTGGACAAAATGGAAGATGTAGTAACAAATAGATTTCATACTTTGGCTGTTGTGGAGGAGGAAGATCAAGAGGTTCAGAATGGTTTTAATGGTCTAGGTACTCGAACCCAAGTAAATGAAGGTGTGGGCAAGGGCGTGGGCAGGAATGTATCTTTTGCTCGAAAGGAAGATAAAGAAAAATCAGTAACAACAACTACAGAGCAGACTGTGCAGAAGGAAGTACCAATATTAGCTCAGGCTACCTTTATTGAAGGCAATATTTTATCTAGAAAGCAAGTGGCGTCAGCTGGAGATTCTGCTACACAAGAGATTATTAAAACAGCAGACTTGAGGGAGGATGAAGCAGAGAAGGAAGATATGGCTCTGGTTTTCGATGAGGAAGCTTTAAAGGATCAGGGAGGATGTTGTAACCTCAATCAAAATCAAGTAGATTCGGAACAAGGAGTAATTTCCTCATTTCCAAACACGCAAAGAGAAACTGAAAGAGATGAATTTACTAAATCTTTTATAGAGGAATATGGATCTGATGATGGAGAAGTGGGGCATTTACAAAGGTCTTCATCACTTCCTTTGGTGGCTTACACAGATACTAATAGAATTGTTTCTCCAAAGAAGAATGCTAATAAAAATATTCCTTCTGGTGCTTCCAAAAGGGTTACTAGAAGTAAATCTCAAGCACAAAGGCTTTCTTATTCTTCAATGTTTTAATGTCAGGTATGATATGGAACATTAGGGGAATAAGTAATCTTGCATCAATTAGAAGATTGCATTACCTGAAGAAACATTTTCATTTAAATTTCGTGGGTATTTTAGAGCCAATGATTCCACTTGACGCAGGTTTTATTACAAGTAGATTGGGTTTTTCCTCAGTAATTGCTAATTGTACCGGGAAAATATGGTTTATTTATGATGCTAATATAGTTTGTGAAGTCTTGGTTGATCATGAGCAATTTCTACATTTGAATTTGAAATCTGCTATATTTCCAATTGAAATTCAGCTAACAATAGTTTATGCAAAGTGTTCAAGAGTTGAAAGATATGATCTTTGGGAGAAGATAGAATATATTAAACCAAATGAGGAGGTTTTCTGGATGGTTGGTGGAGATTTTAATGTTATTGCCAATATTACTGAGCATTCTGCAGGTGCTGTTACAGGGTTGGGAGCAATTGAAGATTTTGACAATTTTATAATGGCAACAGGGCTGATTGATGCTGGATATGTTGGAGATTGTTTTACGTGGACTAATAACAGGATATGGAAGAGGCTAGATCGAATTTTGATGTCTCCATCTTGGCAAGGTCATGAATTTTCAGTCCGGGTGGAACACCTTAGCCGTGCCGCCTCTGATCATTGCCCACTACTGATATCTTTCCCTATCTTTGATAAAGTAGTAGCTTCATTCAGATTTCAAAAGATGTGGCTAAGGCATCATGACTTTATGCAAATGGTAAGATTGAATTGGAATTTGCCAAATTCAGGTTTTGGACTTCAAAAATTGCAGAATAAATTGAAAAGATTAAAGGAGCATTTGAAGTGGTGGAATAAGGAGGTATTTGGGAACATCAAGGACAATATCCAAAGAGATGAACAGTTGTTTTCTGAGGCAGAAAAACAGTTTGATTTGGATCCAAATGAAGAGAATCGAATTTTCCGTAACAAAAGTCAAGCTTATCTTTTTAAAACACTTCAAATGGAGGAAGACTTCTGGAAACAAAGAGCAGCAATCAAATGGAGGGGAGAGGGAGAAAGAAATACTAAATTCTTCCATGATATGGTGAAAACAAGGAGAATAACTAACAGAATTTTTCGGATATGGGATGGAGGGGAATGTTTGGAAAAACCAGAGTATATTAGAGCCTCAGCTGTTAAGTTCTTTGAACAATTATTAACAGGGGAAGATTTTAACCACATGGGAGCAAACCTTAGTCATATTCCAAAGCTCATATTAGAGGAGGAGAATAATTCTTTTATGAAATTGCCTTTGAAGGAGGAAATAAAGCGAGGAATATGGGAAATGGATCAAGATAGTGTAGCTGGGCCAGATGGTTTCTCTTCTGCCTTCTATGTTTCTTGTTGGGATATTATTCAAGAGGATGTATACCAAGCTGTGATGGATTTTTTTAAAGGTGGGTTTTTTCCGAAAGGTATGGTTGCCACAACCATAGTTTTGATTCCAAAAAAAGAAAACGCTCAAAGATGGCAAGATTTTCGACCCATTAGTTTATGCAATGTATCCTATAAGATTGTCTCAAAACTGTTAGCGAATAGGCTAACGAAAATACTTCAAAAGATTATCTCTCCGGCTCAGAGTGGATTTGTGAAAGACAGATTGATCTCTGATAATATTTTGTTAGCCCAAGAATTGACTCATAAGTTAAATATTCATGTTAGAGGGGGGAATGTCATTATGAAACTGGATATGGCCAAAGCCTTTGATAGGATACAATGGAATTTATTATTCAGGATTATGGAAGCTTTTGGTTTCTCTGAATCTTTTATAGCTATGATTAGGAGATGTATTACCTTTTGTTGGTTTTTGATCCGTGTTAATGGAAATCTTGCAGGGTTTTTTCAATCCAAAAGAGGGCTAAGACAAGGAGATCCAATTTCTCCTTTCTTGTTTATTATAGCCTCGGAATTCTTATCCAGGGGGTTGGAAAAATTTTTTCTTAAAAATCCAAAGCTGTACTATACTGCGGGATGCGACATGAAGATATCTCACCTGGCTTTTACGGATGATGTTATGGTTTTTCTGAATGGTTCTATTGATTGTGTAAAAAAGGTAAAGACTTTTTTTGATGCATATGAGAAGCAATCAGGCCAATTGATTAATGTTGGAAAAAGTTTGATTTATCTTTCTAAAAGCATTCCATCAGCCCGGAAAAGTTTAATTTTAGCTATCACAAATTTTGAGGAAGGGACATGGCCTATGAACTACCTAGGAATTCCTATTTTCACTGGAAGCAGAAAGTCAGTATATTTTCAACCGCTGATACAAAAAATAAGGAAGAAACTCATGGGATGAAATATTTCGAGGCTTTCTTATGGTGGCCGCCTGTTACTAATCCAAGGTGTTCTTATTTCTATGCCTCTTTTCTTATTGCAGGTATTACTTCCTCCTTTTTCAATTTTGCATAATTTGGAAATGATATTAGCAAGATTTTTTTGGGGTTCAATAGATACTAAAAGGAAAGCTCATTGGATTGCTTGGGGAGAAGTCAGTAAGTCGAAAATAGAAGGGGGATTAGGAGTGAGAAAGTTGGTAGATTTTAGTGTGGCGATGGCGGTTAAACTTTGGTACAGATTCAGAGAACAAAATACACTCTGGGCAAATTTCCTAAAAAGGATGTATTGTAGTTCTACACATCCAATTGTTGTACATTTAAAAGGAAAGGCATCTCCTTGTTGGCGTCGAATGATCAAGATACGAAGCTTAGCAGAGCAAAATATTGGTTGGATTTTAGGAGAGGGTAAGTTGCATTTTTGGCTTGATTCATGGCTGGATCGTGGACCTTTGTACAAATCTTGCACCCCATTGGAAATCCTGATAAAAGAGTGGCCGAACTTTTTGAAGGCCCTTTTTGGAGGATGGATAGTATCAAAAGTTTACTTCCGGTTAATATAGCGGCTGAAGTTGCAGAAATCCCTATACAAATAGATGTTGCTGATCATATCATATGGAAGTTGTCATTGAATGGAAAATTTTCTTTAAAAACTGCATGGAACAGTATCCGACAGACACAACCATTGGAACCTATAAATTTCGCAATTTGGAGTAGTTTGCTTAATCCATCTATCTCTATTTTTGCATGGCATTTTTTGAGGCATAAACTACCAGTAGACAGCATCTTGCAAAAAAGGGGAATCACTCTAGCCTCCAAATGCCTTTGTTGTAATTCAATGGAAACTTGGAATCATTTGTTTTTTGATGGCCCAATAGCCAAGGGGGTTTGGTCTTATTTTGCTAATCTTTTCAATGTGAACAGATTTTCTTTGATAGGGGATTGAATGCTTGGAGCAAAATGGTCTCAGGGAGGGCATGTTAGGGAGGTTATGCCTTTTCTTATCTTATGGTTTTTATGGAAGGCTAGAAATGATGCAAAACACAGAGGCTTAAAACAAGTTGAGCAGAATATCAAAAGAAACATAATTCAATATCTAGTTATAGGAGAAGCAGCAGGAATTTTGAAAAGTAAACATTGGAAAGGTTTCATCTCGGTTGCTAAAGCTTGGGGGATTCCTATTAAAGCAAGCATTAAAAATACTATTTTTATGGGATATTGGAAGAAGCCGGATATTGGAGGATACAAACTGAATACGGATGGTTGCTCGAAAGGAAATCCGGGTGAATCTTCGTACGGGGCTGTAATTAGAGATCATACAGGACAATTTATTATGGCAAAACATGGTACATTGGGAGTCATTTCAAATGTAAAAGCAGAATTATCGACCATTTTGTTTGGATTGGAATTATGTGTTGCCTATAATTATCTTCCAGTTTGGTTAGAATCTGATTCGATGGTCGCTTTGAAGATCATACAGGCTCCTTCAGTTTGTTGGGATTATAGAAATATAGTTTTAAAAATCAGAGCAATCATGGGTAAATACAAGGTGACTTATTCTCACGTGTTTAGGGAAGGAAATGTAGCTGCGGATTTCTTGGCTAATCAGGCTTTTCAGTTTACGGGGGGAAAAGTTTTGAGAAAGCAAGATATAAACAAGACTTTGTTTGGCATTTGTAAGGTGGATAAGTTGGGCTTTCCTTTTATTCGTTTGGATCAGAAAGTATTTTAATCCAGGAATTTTAATGTACTTTGTAGTTGGATTCTGATATATTTTGGATTGGAAGATTTTGTTATATGTTGTCTTGACATACTAGTTTACAGATTTTCTAGAAATTGGCAGAAGTTATGAATTGAGCAAATTAGTAAGTGGATAAATCTGTTCTGATTAATGAGCTCTCATCTGAATTATGTGCCTAAATACAACATGATTATTGAAATTAGCTTGGATAAATCTTTGCTAATATCAAGCTCAAGCTGTATTTGTTTTCCTTGAGAATTTTCTGGGGTTTAAAGGTTTTAATAATGCTGACTTTGCTATGGTTTTTTTCTGCTAAATCCTGGAAATTTTATAAGTGGCAGTTCTCTGAATCTTGATCAATTTAGAAACTATAAGTGGATCAGTTCTCATGAGCATTGCTTGCTTCTTTGAATTATAACTGTATCCTTTTTGGCGTGACAATTAGAAAACAAGTGTTAAAACAAGTGTTAAATGATGACAAATATTATCTGGTTCTGTTGGGCTGTTTGTTTTCAGAAATTAGCAGATTTGATGGTTTTTTTTGTATTGTTCTTTTGCTGCTCTGAAAGACACGCAGGCTGCAGAAGCTTTATGGATATGGTCTGATCTGATCTTTGTTTGTGTGTCAAAATTTAGAAACTACAAGTGGATCAATTCTGATGAGCATTGATTGCTCATTTTATAATCTGTATCCTTTTCGGCGTGCCATTAGAAAACAAGTTTTAAATGGTGCCATTTAACAGGATGATTGTTTCTGAAATATTATCGGGTTCTGAAGAGTTGTATTTGTTTTCAGAAATCTGCAGATCTGATGATTAGTTTTGTTTTGTTCTTTTGTTGTTCTGAAGACACGCAGGTTGCAGAAATGTAATAACTGAAATGAGGTTAAATATGATCTGATTCGATGAGCTACAAACGAACCTTTTGCTACTTAGTAAATCTTATCTGAATGTATGTGTTTGCTGACTTTATCTTCTGGATATCTGCATCTGATGGATAATCTCTTGCTCTGAATGCAGAAGTTTCCTTCTGTTTATGCATTATTTCAGTGGTCTTTGTTTCCAGTGGAAAGTTTGTAGAGATGGGTTTATAGTGAAAAGCTCTATTTTTGTCTGTTGAATTGTGATTAGAAGTATGGAATTTTGTGACAGATTATATTGTTTCATGCTGTTCTGGTATAAAATGATTCTATAGAGTTATTGAATGGCCTGCAATACTTGTATAGTGTAAAAGCCTTCAGTTTTCAGATCCATGATACATAAGCATGAGGTTATTGAAATTTGACAGAGAGGGGTTTTATGAGGCTGGAAGGGGTAGAGGAAATGTATAGGTGTGGGGGTTTTTTGTAATGTAAATCCTTTTGAGATTTTGTAATCTCATGTTAGAAGGTAAGGTCTGGTCCCCCTTCTAATTTGGTTTTTTTCTTCTTTAATAATAAAATGCTTTACCATTTTAAAAAAAAAGGAAGAAACGACTGTAACTAAAATATTACG
Source organism: Boesenbergia rotunda (assembly GCA_024364735.1). Lineage (NCBI taxonomy): Eukaryota > Viridiplantae > Streptophyta > Magnoliopsida > Zingiberales > Zingiberaceae > Boesenbergia > Boesenbergia rotunda. The sequence continues at coordinate 278,940 of JAGFNQ010006709.1, read as the reverse complement.
CATACCTCTTAGTGAAGGAAAGAAAGCCTTATATAGCCAGGAGAGCCGACAACTTTTGTCTCCCTTTTGCCCCCTTTTTGTCCCATGCGGAGACAGAGTCAGGGACTACTGTCAGTCAGCCGACCGCATGCCGCATTATATGACACATGCAGGGGCGTTGTAGTATGACTTGTCAGAGCTTATCAGGAACGTACTGTGTCAGCGAGATCTTCGCGATTCGGACACGAGTGGTGTTAGGCTTGAGCCGGCGTGCGTCGACTCTATTATTACCCTTATCTGCGCGGTGTCAGAGGGTACGTACTCTGCGGACAGTGACAACTTCCAAGCCAGAGTGCACTTAAAGAGTGCACCGATCGACTATTTCAAGGAACCCCAAGTTACTAAGCAAACTGTACATCGATCGACCCGTACATGGCCTGTTGAGCCATGGGGTACTCGGGCCACGATTGATCGGTTGGTCCCGAGGAAAATATAACGGGAAGCTATCTGTCTGGGACATCCGACCCGGGTGGAACTAGAGGTCGGTGACGTAGTTGCCCCGACCGGGCCAGAGTGACACTCCCTCCCGCCCCCCCGGTCTCATGTCTTCTTACTACGCCAAATTATTCGACCCCCATTTTAGAAGTGACCCTTCTCCACGAAGCGCCACGCTGACCAACGAGATCACACATGAGCCAGGACAAGACCATAAACATCCCCTTCGAGTCTAGTCGAAGGAGGCAACGAGCCCGACTGACTAGACCACTTGTTTGGAGTTAGCCAAGCTATACAATACAGGTTGGCTGCCCAGCCAGTTACCAACGCCAGATGCCTGACTGGCTCATGACGTGGCCAACATCGTTACCTCGTCATCGCTTCCACGTGCGGCTCCCCAGCGCTCCGAAGCTCGGTTCGTATCCCCTTATTAATTGCTGAAGGCCACGTGTCTAACATCAATTGGTATTCCCGAGTAACAAAGTGTCTTGTGTCAAAGTCTGTGAACGCACGCTGCGTGTCTTCCCGAGGCTCATTATGGCAAGAATGGACGACCTTGATCCAATCCCACCTTTTTACCAGATCTCCATCGGACGGCCGACATCCATCCCTCGGCCCTTTATATACTACCTCGCTTCCTTTCACCATCCCACTTTTTTTACTTTGCTCTCCTCTCATTTTTTGTGCTCTGCTAGGGTTCTGGCCAACTTCTCCAGCAGACGGTGGTTTTGCAACCTAACCCCTTTTCCGGCGACCTCTCATTCTTCTCGGGTTAGTTCACCTTTCTCATGCCACCCTTGTCAATTCATGGGCTCCTCCTCTTCGACCACAGACCCGTGGTACACCATCGCCGTCTCCGAGCTATGCTCCCGGGACCTTGACTGCCTCCGATCGAAATACCAAATTCCATCTGACCATCGCCTAGTGCTGCCTAGCCCCACTGACCGACCCGAGAGACCCCCATTGAGCTACATAACCCTCTCTCGATACCATCTCCAGGTCGGCCTCTGTTTCCCCCTCCACCCTTTCGTTTCGGAGGTGTGTCGGTACTTCCAACTTCCCCTCTCCCAACTGGCCCCGAACGTCATTCGCCTCATCTGTGGGTCGATCATCATCTTCATCCTATACAAGCTTCCCCTCTAGCTCGAGATTTTTCACTTCTTCTATTACCTCAAAAAATAAGAGTCGGGTGATTTCTTTTTCCAAGCCCTAGCTAAGACCTCCTTTTTGGCGAAGCTTCCGACCTCCAACAAATGTTAGAAGGATCGATTCTTTTTCATCAACACTACACCGACCCCAAGCTGGCCCACAGTTTGGATAGAGGACATACCCCCTTCACCCCATCTTCTAAAATCCTACCGCTCCTCGCCCACCTACCAATTCGCTGTTTTGAAGATCGACGGTCGACACTTTCATGGGTTGAACATCCTTCACGAGGAGGTCCTTTACGCCTTGGCTTAAGCAAAGTGTCAATTCCTCGACCTGCCTCACTTAGTAAGCTCCCTCATCTAGCTTTTGAATATTTATAGCTAACCAAGCTTTTACTATTTTGCAACCACCATGATGTTCGCCGCCGCCTTGGAAGATGGCTTTGGGCTGGACGATGTAGAGCTGGAATCTCGAGTGGCTGCGGAATTAGAGAAGCACTCGGTGGATCCACTCCATATCTGCTCCCATGCCCAAACCACCCCCTTGGTCACCCCGCAACTCTAGCAAGTCCCGTCGACGAGCCCCTAGAGGAGAACAACCAGTCCCTTGCGGTGAGGCGCCGTCGGGCCCGCGTTCCAAGCCCCGCTTCCGTGGTGCCGTCTAAGGCCCAGGTCGGGGCCACCTCCACTTCTCACCCAAAGAAGAAGAAGAAACGAGCTTTGGTAGACTCTTCGGCGCACATAGAGGCGCCTGCCCGAGCGGCGACCTTGGGCAGCTCTTCTCTACCCGACCCCTCTTCCAGCATGTCGGACTCACCCCTTCCTCTTGACTCGGCGTCATCGCCCGCGGAGGTCCTAGTCGCCTCCCAACTCTCCACATCCTGGTACCTTCCCTCGCTGACCCCCGCCTAGAGCTGCCGCCCAGGAGTCTTCCATACCGGTCCCAAGAACTACAACTATATAGGTCAGTGGCGAATCGTTATCTGCAGGGGGTTCGGGAATCCTACTACTGAGACCCTAATAATCTTACTAACCTCTTTGAGTGCAGTTCTGGGGCTCGTGCCATAGCCTATCTATGACTGTAGTGACCCATGCACGGGCTTGGGTTGCCGTTGAGCGTCGGGTGGAGGATCTGGAGACTCGACTCTGCCACGCTCGACTGGTCTCCAATGAGGCCAGTCTGAATGCCCTCCGGGCGGAAATCATCGCTTTGCAGGACCAGCTGGCGACTGCGGAGGAGCAACTGGAAGTGGCTAAGACCCAGGTAGATTCCTCCGACTCAGCCGTGGCCCATGCCCAAAGCCGGATCTCGACCCTGGAGTATGCCGAGCGAAAGACTTGGGTCTTCTACGCTCGATCCCAAGAGGAGGCAAACAAGAAAAAGGCAAGCTCCTCCAACTGTCCCTGTCCAGCGAGTCCCTCCAGGCTAAGCTATTGGCCAAGGAGTAAGACCTGGGCACCTGATCTGAGATGGTGGAATCATTATCTTCTCAGTTGGCGAGCCAGGACTAGGAATTGAACTCCTTGGCCGAGGAGCTCACTTGGCTCCACGCTCAATGGTCTGAGTGGGAAGTTATTCAGTTGGAGCTGGAGGATATTCCGGACTACAAGGCGAACGAGTAGGCGAGACTGAATGCCCACAGGGTTGAGTATATCAAAGCGGCAGCTTTTAATAAGCAGTTTGCCGCTCTGGTGAACCCCCTACTTAAACTGCAGCTGACCAGCAACTTCGATCAACTTAAGTTGTCACGCCCCGAGACCCAGGAGCCGCTGTGCCAATAGAAAATCGGACAGCACCTCCCCTGTCCGGCAGACAATTTACACATACACACAGATAATATAGCACAACCACGCAGTTTAAAGGGCCTCAGGCCTCAGATATATGCATAAACAACAGTTATATGATTATAACTATCGAAAAACCAAATCCGAACTCACCTGAGCTGCCATGGGGCAGGATCAAAACCAAAATCGAACGAAGTCCAACATAGGACTCAAAAGTACAATACCATCCAATAAAACGTGCATACATGGTTAAAACATCACAACGGAAGCATAGGAATACTACAGGGTCCATAACAAAACAACGAAAAACCAAAAAGAGCTCCTCTGGAGCTGGGGACTGGCGGCTCGGGATCTCCTCGCAGACATCAACATGAAATAAACATATATGGCAACGGGGTGAGTCCATAGCTCAGCGAATACCCAACAGATATGCATAGAAGGTTATACCAACACTAAGAGTTCAGCTAATACAGACTCATATCAACAGTAGGGAAAGACTAGTACTGAACATACTGAGGTAGATACATACCTGAATCCATCTAACCTGGAAAGAGGGTAAGAAATACCAAAGAAAAACCAATAGGCATATAAACACAGATAACAAGTCTCCAGCATATGCGATGTCAAACAAGTGCAGCAAACAATGCACGATGCAAAATATGCACATGGTGCAATGACATGGTCACCCCTGACACCAGACAGAATCATCGTACACCTGTCATAGGGACGTCTGAACGGGTAGGGCTCTGACAACTGTACACCCTGCCATCACTGCTCCTGAGTGACCGAGTGGACAGGATGCTGGCGAGGGACCACCCCTCTACCCCAAGCAATGGGGGAGCTCCGCTCTCATCTCCTCGTGGCTCAGTACGAGAAGGGATCCCTGGCTGCTACCACGCCCGCGCTCACCCTCCAAACAGTGGCCGAACGGAGCAATACAGGGCAAATGCACACATCTACGATATCCACTAACCCCTGAGTGGCCGTGTGTGCAAGTCATGTACCGGAAGACGATTAGGCTCAACCACAAGGGAGTCGCTGATCGCCGGCATGCAACAGTGCAAGGATGGTGTATGATAGATACACATACCTCCCTCCCAAGTCCTCAGTATACTAGGTCTCAGTCTGAAATCCTACAATAGGAAATACAGGTAACCTACAAGGTATACTGGCCTGAAACTACAGATCTCTCAAGGTCAAGTGCAAGAGGTACATCCCGATATCTAAGCATACATACAGATATGACAATACCTGAGACCGAAGGGAACCAACAACATGATAACTCAGGGATAAACAACAAGTATCCAGAACTGGCATAATAAACAGGGATAAACAACAATATCCAGAACAGACATAATAACCAGGGATAGCGTAAAATCTTACTGCTATCTATAACATTCTATGCATAACAAAATGACAATATCAAGATAGATAAGTCAAAGGGTACCCGCCTCCAAGTGGAGTCTGTATCGAGTGAGAACCTCTCATCCAATAATCAGTAACGATAGATCCAATCAATGCCCTGTATCAAAGGCATAAAGTTTAGCTACAACAATATATAATTTATAGCTAAACGAGTTACCTCAATTAATTAGGATCGTCCTAATTATCCTGTTTCATTTAATTAATCCCAATTAAATGATTAACCCATTATTATCCCAATCAACTGCTAATTGATTTAATTAGGTTTAACATCATAACAATCCCATCAAGGCAAGAATTACAAAGGCTCTCAATCTAGCTCCACAAGGTTCTCCAAATCATAACTTAATCCATAAATTTCATAATCCTAGCTCAGATCATCCTCATTATAACATTAGTAAAAACTCAACCTCGAAAAACTAATCTAAACACTGACCCAATAATAGGATCAAATCCACCTCCACATCAGCAACCTACTGACCCAGCCAATCTAACATGGTATTATGTGACAAAGCATCAACAAGTTTACAGAATACCAATATAACCAAAATCCAAATCATATCCAGCTCCTAATAAAGCTTACGGCAGAATGAACTATCATTACACTCCTACAAACCAAACCTCACTCCATGACATGCACACAGCATTACTCTGCATACATAAATAGAGCTAACTAAGGGAACACTCCTTGATCACCCACGGCGAAAGGAAAGAATTAGACATGAACATAATTGTACAAGACAACAACCCACAACATGAGAAAAACAGTAGCAAAAACCCCAAACTCAACAAAGCTCTCGGCACATCAATTATATCATGGCAAATCTGATACAAACCTCAACCCATGGCACATCAACAAGATCTCAACAATAGCTCTCCTCTTCCAAACATCGGATCTCAGCAACCATTTGCAAGCCCTAAAAATTCAAGCCTTACAAGAAGCAATTAGCTTTCCAAATACCAAAATAGGGCACGAACAGCAAACACAACAGAACACAAGGATCCATCTACAATACATTTGTCATCAACCTACTGATCAAGAACAAAACACATTACTAATAATCTAACACAGATCATCCCATCCCCAATCATGTTGATACTCACCGATCCAGCAAAAACATCCACTTCACAATCCCAATACAATACGAAACAAAAGGAAACTAATCCACACAAATCAAACTAACAACATCAATATGCTTACCTGAGCTCGGTAAGTCTCCACAGCAAAACATAGTGAACTAGCCTAAAACAATTGAACACCAAATCTATCTTGTAAGAACACAAGATCGATTCCATAATAACCAACCCTAATCCCAATCCATAGAAGAGACCGCGCAAGATCAAGATCAACGGAATCAACAGAAGAACAAAAATCCACTGCCAACTTACGGAAACCAATTCTGAATGAAATTTGCCACCACGATCCCATTACAAAAATTCCAATCGAGATCTAATTTCAGGGAAGAGCCACGATCAAGACAGTATAGGAGTTGTACCTGAGATCGGAGTCGTAGCTCCTCCTTGGCTCAATCCGGCGATCCACCCCTCCCTTTTCCAGCGAGTTCTAGGGCAAATGTCACCTCCCACTCCCTCTCCCCTCGCACCGGAACCTACAGTTTGCCATGGGAGGTTCGAAATCAACCATAGATGCCCGATCGACTGGAAACATAATACCGAAGGAGACGAGGATACCTAGCACTAGATCCCTTCCAAGCCTGATCGAGTGCGGAGACCGGAAAACACGTCGAGGCAACTAGGGTTGTGGTCGAAGCCGAAATCACCGTCGGAAGGGAGAAGAAGAAGAAGAAGTCGGGCGGCTGCGGTTTGGCTGCGGCTAAGCGAAGAAATAAGGGATGGTTTTGGCCGATCAAAAACCTAGGGCTGATTTAATCAGCTATATATATATATATATATATATATTAAACTTCTCCAGTAAATAGGATAACCTAATTATATTGTTTTCTTTATCCGATTTATCCTCATAAATTCCACCAAGGGTTCAGAAAAATTTCTAAAAATTTTCCATCATATTCTACAAGGTTATTTCTTGATTTAAATTTTAAAATTTCTTGCCGTATTTTACATAAGTAGGGAGGATACATCCCTCCTGATCTGCCGGTTAGCACGGTGATGCTTTCTAGCTTGACCCAGCAGCTACCAGAGGAGACTCGTTGCCCATTCGACTGAGGGCCCGGGGATATTTTTGTTCTATTTTTTTTTAGAGGATGCTTCCTCACTCTTATAATTATCTAGTTTCTCAATATACTCCACGCTTTTCACAGTTACGAGTATTTTGCGTTGTCCCCTGTCTTGGATAATTACTTTATGCCTAGTTGAACTCAGGTTACTTTCCACCGGTTTGATCTCGGCGAGGTGTGCTCGGGGGCCTCTGGCCTCACCCTCGATAAGGAGCACCAAGCTAGGTGGTAGTGAGGGGCAAGCTCACTTATAACTCACTATCAAAGCGAGAGTTTGGACACTCAGTCAGTCCGATTATATGGAACGTGGGCTGCCACGCGTCCAATCGGGGGCACCGAGCCAAGTGGTGGTGTGGGGGGCATGTCCACTTATAACTCGCTGGCGAAGCGAAAGTTTGGACACCCGATCTGTCCGATTCTATGGAACGTGGTCGCACGTGTCCAATCGGGGGCATCGAGCCAAGTGGTGGTGTGGGGGCATGCACACTTATAACTCGTCGGTGAAGCGAAAGTTTGGACACCCGGTCGGTCCGATTCTATGGAACATGGGCTGTCACGCGTCCAATCAGGGGCACCGAGCCAAGTGGTGGTGTGGGAGCATGCCAACATATAACTCGCTGGCGAAGCGAGAGTCTGGACACCTGGTCAGTTCGATTCTTGGGAGCGTGGGCCGCCATGCATCCAATCGGGGGCATCGAAACAAGTGGTGGTGTGGGGGCATGCCCACTTATAACTCGTCGGCGAAGCAAAAATCTGGAATGCTTACACATGTCATGGGGACCCGGACAATTCATTAACAACCTAAAGTTGGGTAATACACCAGGCTTACACAACCTCACTGGGGCTCTCTATAGGGTTGGAGATGAATGACGCTCTAAGGTTGGTCCAGTTTCTTTCCTTGCTCGTCTTCCAAATAGTAAGCCTTGGAGGCCAACTTCTGGATTACCTTGAAAGGCCTTCCCCATTGGGGCTCCAGTTTGCTAACATCGTCGGTCGGCTTTATTCTCTTCCACACGAGATCCCTAACCTGGTATGCCCTAGCCAGCACATTTTGGTCATACCTTTGCTTCATTCTTTGACAATAGGCAAACATCCTCGCTGCCGCTCTCTCTCAGATCTCTTCGATCAGATCTAGCTCCAAGCATCTTCTCTCTGCATTTTCTTCGTCGTATGCTTTCCTCCGATCGGATTCACACCCGACTCCACTGCCACCACCGCATCGCTTCCATAGACAAGTTGAAATAGAGTGTAGCTTGTTCCCTCCCTTGGTGTGGTCCGCTGGGCCCATAGGACGCTGGGTAACTCGTCCACCCATGTGCCACCCACATGATCTAGCTTCGTCTTCAACCCCCTTAGAATTTCCCGATCGGTGATCTCGGTCTGCCTATTACTTTGAGGGTACGCAACAGAGGTGAAGGACTGCTGAATGCCATGAGCCGAGTACCACTCCCTAATTCTTCTTCCTTGAAATTGTCGCCCATTATCTGAGACCAACTTGTGAGGGATCCCATATTGACAAAGTATATTCTGCCATAGGAACTTTATGACCACCTGCTCGGTGATACGTGCTAATGCTTCTGCTTCTATCCATTTGGAAAAGTAGTACACTACCACTAATAAAAACCTTTTCTGGGCAGGAGCGATAGGAAAAGGACCCACTATGTCCATTCCCCCATGATTGAAGGGGTAAGAGACCACCAATGCTTTCATCATCTTGACTAGTTGATGAGGAAGGTTTTGATGCTTCTGGCATGACAAGCAAGTGGAGACCAGCCTATCAGCATCCTTCTGCAAGGTTGGCCAATAGTAACCCGAGAGGAGCACTTTCCGAGCCACGACCCTTCCTCCAGCATGACTACCACAGATTCCCATATGTATCTCTCGGAGCACATAGTCAGCGTCCTCGTTGCCTAGACATTTGAGTAGCGGCCGGGCGAAAGCTCTCTTATACAGCACATCACCGACCAAGGAATGAACTGCTCGCTTTCTTAAGAGCCTGGCCTGCTCCCGGTCGGATGGGAGCGCCCCGTTCATCAGGTAGGTGATCAGAGGCGCCCTCCAGTCAGTCTCGAGTTCTAATTCCACCTGTTGCTCTATATACATCACCAACATTGTTTGACCCGTCGATTAGGGAGCACCCAGGAGCCTACCGCACTAGCCAATTTTGCCAGTTCATTCGCCTGGAGGTTGTTTTCTCTGGGGATCTTTTGCAACTGGACCTCCTAGAATTCGTCCTTCAGCTTCTTCTATGCCTCGATATATGGTTGTAGTCAGTCATTGTTGACTTAGAAACAACCCGTGAGCTGTTGAGTGGCCAGTTGTGAATCCGAAAACAACATTATCCGAGTGGCACCCACGTGCCTGGTGTCCTGTAGACCAGTGATGAGGGCTTCATATTCTGCTTCATTATTAGTGGCTCGGTACTCCAGCCGTACGGATAAATGTAGTTGCTCTTCATTGGGGGGAAACCATCATAATATCAATACCGCTTCCCTGCCGATCTGACAACCCATCCACATAAATCTGCTAGAGACCCTCTATCTCCTTCGAGCGCAACTCACTGAGGAAATCAGCTAAGGCTTGAGCCTTAATGGTCGGACGAGCTTGATACTGTATGTCATATTCACTCAGCTTGGTCATCCATTTGATTAGCCACCCTGAAGCCTTTGGATTTGTCAGCACCTGACCCAAACTATTGTTGGTCAAGACTACGATCGGATGCGCTATGAAATGAGGTCAAAGTCACCGAGCAACTAACAACAAGACGTAAGTCAACTTCTCAAGCACCATGTAACGACACTCGACACCCTTTAATAAATGCACAAAAAAATTAAACTGTCTATTGTTCAGCCTCTCCTTGTCTTACTAGCACCATACTAACCGCCTCAGCCGAGGTCGACAAGTAGACGTATAGAGGCTCCCCCAGCTCTGGCCTGGCCAAGACAGGTAACTCCGCCAGATAGGTCTTCAACTCTTCAAAGGCTTTATCATAGTCAGCATCCCACTGGAACTTGGTGGGTCGGCGTAAAGTTTTGAAGAAAGGTAAACCTCGCTCCACGGCTCGGGAGATGAATCGAGATAAAGCCGTAATTCTCCTGGTGAGTCTCTGTGCTTCCCTTAGATTTCACTGTGGTGGCATGTCGAGTAGCACTTTGACCTTGCTCGGGTTGACCTCAATACCTCTCTTGGTCACAATGTATCCGAGGAATTTCCCACTCCGCGCTTCGAAAAGGCACTTGGCTAGAATCAACTTTAGCCCATATATGCGTAAGGTGCGACAGGTTTCTTCCATGTTCTGCACCAACTCAGTCGATCGGGCAGTCTTGGTTAAGATGTCGTCCACATAGACCTTAATATTTCGTCCAATGTGCGCTTGGAAGACTTTATTCATCATGTGTTGATAAGTGGCACCTACATTTTTCAGCCAGAACGGCATGATAGTACAACAATACGTACCATCCACTATGATAAAATTGAACATATCCTGATCAGCAACGACCGGGGGTACTTGATGGTAGCCCTGATATGTGTCCAACACGGAGATGAGTTCGCTACCAGCCGTCGAGTCGACCATCTAATCAATCCTCAACAATGGGTAACAATCTTTCGGGCAGGCTCGGTTGAGATCGTGGAAGTTGATGCAGACACGCCATTTGTTGTCTGGCATGGCCACGAGGACCACATTGGCTAGCCAGGCCGGGAATTGCACCTCCCTAGTGTGTCCGACCTCTAGAAGCTTTTCGGTCTCCGCCCGGATGACTTTGTTCTGTGCTGCACTAAAATCCCTCTTATGTTGTTTAATGGGTCTGGCATTTGGATAAACGTGCAAATGATGCTCGACCACTTCCGAACGGACCCCACGAAGGTTCTTCACCGATCAGGTGAACACATCCTGGTTCTGCGTCAGGCAATCCACCAGCGATTGCCATAACTAGTCAGGCAGACCCGCTGCTATCTCGACTTTGGTTTCAACCTAGTTGCGGAGTAGCTGGGCCTCCTTTCTGTCTACGTACAATTCTGCCCAAGGGGAAACCTGCACGATATTGTAGTTGGCAGGGGTTCACCTTGCTTTTTGACTTTCTGTCCAAACGTCGTCCACATAGCATCGGCGCGCCATTCTCTGATCCTCTTTAACCACCCCGACCTTTTCGCCGACCGGGAACTTTATCTTGAGGTAAAAAGTTAAGACCACTGCCTGAAATTCATTGAGGGCAAGTCGACCCAAGACGATGTTGTAGGCAGAGGAGGCGTCCACTATTAGGAAGGTGGACCACCTAGTTCATTTTAGGGGTTATTCGTCGAGGGACACGACCAACCGTATCTGTCTGATCGGCTGCACCTAGTATCCAGTGAAGCCAAATAGCGGCGTAGCCACTAGCTCTAACTGGGATGGCTCGATCTGCAATTGGTCGAAGGCTCTCCTGTACAGTATGTTTAACAAGCTGCACGTGTCCACGATGGTGCGGTGGATCTGATAGTTGGCGATCATGGTAGTGACGACCAAGGCATCGTCATGGGGGACCAACCTTGTAGATCTTGTGACCCAAAACTGATCTGCGGGCCCTGCGCCTGGGTGGCACTCGTCCCCACCTGGTGAATTTCCAATCGGCATACCTGGGCTTTTCGGGCTCGGTTCGAATCTCCTCCGGTTGGTCCACCCGAGATCATGTGGACCCCTCCCCAAACAACATTTTGTTGATTAGCTCGGTCTTCATCCACCTATTCAAGCTCGGCCTGCCTGTCTTGGGGAAACAGGTGACGAGTGGCAGGCATGCTCCGCCTAGGTTCTTCTATTGCTCGGACAACCATGAGTCCCCCTCCCACCCGACCCTGGCCGCCTCTCGGGGAGACCTGGCGCCTTCGACCCCTAGTGGTTAGGGTCCACCCTCTCCCGGTCTGTCGGCAGTCCTCGGTGCTATGGGTATTACTTTGGTGAAAAGCACAATAAGGCTTCCACCGGGTTGGCAGGCATCCCTGCGCTACTTGATGCACATGCCTTCACTCCATCTTCACTCAGTTGATCGCCCCGTAGTACTGTGAATGGGTCCACCTTGCGAACGACAGCTCTATGGGGGACTAGGTGTTGGGGTGGCACCCGTTTTCTTTTTCCGAGTGGCTTGGGCTTCTTCCACAATGATGTATTTAACTGCTTTCTATTAGTAGGAGCCCTAGAGCCAATTATGTGATGATTGACTAGGGACTTTTTGTATCATATTCTATCATTAATAAAGGCATGTTTGGTTATTATACTTACTTTATTTTTGTGCCAAATAACTAAGTATAATAATGTCCTTGTGTAGTAGGTTCTTATCTACATTATATCGATTGATTGAATTGGTAGTGAGATAATGTAGAGAACACTACACTAAATTATTCCTAGTCAAGCATTAATATTCAGGGACAATATAAATGCATGGAGACTAGAATGTAGATCAATTGATGACTTAAGCTCACAAGTCATGGATATGTGATATCAAGTTGACACATGAGTATACATTAGAGAATGTGTACTGAATTGACCCGCTATGAGAAAGTTTCATAGATTATCATATGAGTATCATAAACTTTCTCATGTGACTATTGATATGAATAGTCCTTAGACCTGAAGTCACTATGGTTCCCTACCTAAGGAGTTATGTACTTTGTGTTGGTGCAGACAGCACCCAAGTCGAACCTTGGTTTTGATAATGGCAAAGGATTCAAAAATTAAGATATTATTTTTATCTAACATGCTACTTGAGTGTGCAGACTGAAGTCCTAGCGAAGGACTGCTAGGCACCTAGCGAAGGATTGCTAGGCATCGAAACCCTAAGACCTAGCGAAGGGCTGCTGGGCACCAGGCGAAGGACTGCTTGGTAACGAAGACCTGGCGAAGGACTGCTAGGCACCAGGCGAAGGACTGCTTGGAACCGAAGACCTAGCGAAGGATTGCTAGGCACCAGGCGAAGGACTGCTTGGTAACGAAGACCTGGCGAAGGATTGCTAGGCACCAGGCGAAGGACTGCTTGGTAACGAAGACTTGGCGAAGGACTGCTGGGCACCTGGCGAAGGACTGCTGGGCAAAAGTCCAACCGGAGGAGCCGGTTGGCAACAGGTAAATTCTCCTGAGAGGAGTAGGTGAGGACGCATTCCCTGTCGAGGGAACAGTAGGCGTCGGTTCGACCTAGGGTTCCATTTTGGAGACCCAAAGTCAGAACCAAGACAGCTACGGCTGTAAAATTCACTAACATGCTTGCCTTGTTTTGTTTGGTACTAACCCTGGATGCAGAACCGAAGGAACGAGTTTTTGCAGCTCAGAATGCCCCAAAGGAGAGGGGCAGCAGCTGGGTTGGGCGCCCGAGAGGTCCCGGGCACCCTAAGTCAAAGCCAAACAAGAGTTGAGCAACAAAACGCTTCGGAAGCTCACTGAGCCAGGCGCCCCCAAGCTCCCGGGCGCCCCCGTGCTCCTGGGGCCCCGGATGCCTCGGGCGCCCTGGGTCCAAGCCAACGAAGCAACCAAAGTCTATCCAGCCAAGAAGCCAGCAGATTGGGTCAACCAGGGTGCCCCCTGTGTCCCGGGCGCCCCCATCAAACCTCGAGCCCGATCCTGGAGGGATAAGGGCTGACCGAGAGGTTTGCGGATCGAGTGACACGCGGAGGGCGCCCCCAACGTCCCGGGCACTCCCAGGTGCACTATATGAGGGGCTCGACCCCCAAGGTTTTAGATACAACTTTCCAAATGCCTCTACGCTCTTCGACTCAAGCGCTCTACTACGGAAACCTCAGATCTCGAGATTCTAACCGCCGACAACGACCCTCCGCACCAAAGTACGATCTATACCGGGCATCGATCACGAAGAGTAACTCTGTTTTCTTTTACTGCAATATTTCTGTACAATTCACTGTAAAACACTTTGCGCATTATAAAATTGCCCGCAGTAAACGGTCAAGGACCGTGGGCCTTGGAGTAGGAGCCGACCGTGACTCCGAACCAAGTAAATCCTTGTGTTCGCATTGACTTTGTGTTTTTAATTTCCGCTGCGTAATTTCTCTTAATTTTATCCAAAAACGGTTTTACGATATTCACCCCCCCTCTATCGTATTCTATCGATCTAACAAGTGGTATCAGAGCAAGGAAGCTCAAATTTGACGCAACCACCAATTTGAGAATTTTTTGGATTTTTTTTCAAATTGTTTTTATTTTTTTTGTTTATCATAAATCGAGATTGGTGCAACACCGCTCGATAAAATTGTTTTATCTTCTTCCCGCACTACTAATCCAAGACCAAGTCTTAGGACGTGTTTTTCTCTCTCTCTCTTTCTTTTTCAGATAATTGTTAAATGGCCACGCAAGAGGGCTTCAGTACCGCCAGACCACCGCTCTTCAGTGGGGAGGATTTCTCCTACTGGAAGAGTCGGATGGAAGTCCACCTGAAAACTCAGGTGGACATGTGGATAATAATCCAGTCCGGTCTGGACATACCAAAAAATGCCGACGGAGTGCCACAATCCTACATCTAATGGGATACCACCCTCAAAAGAAAATTTGAAGCCGACGCCAAAGCAACTCAAACACTTCAATGCGGCCTAACCAAAGAGGAGCTGAACCGGGTAGGTCCATTCAACAGTGCAAAAGAACTCTGGGGTAAGCTAATTGAGTTGCACGAAGGAACTTCCGACACCCGGATCAGCAAGAGGGACCTACTACTGAACAAGCTGTACACCATCAAGATGAACGACAGCGAATCAGCAGCTCAGCTCCACGCCAGAATTCAGGAGCTGATGAACGGTCTACACACCATCGGTCACAAGGTAGAGAATCGTGACCTGACCAGGTATGCTCTTAATGCCTTCCCTAGAAATACTTTGTGGGCATCTATGGTAGATGTGTACAAAGTTTCAAGGAATCTTTCTAAAATCAAATTAGATGAAGTATTTTCTAAACTAGAATTGCATGACCAGACTAACTGCACCCTGGCCGAGAAAGACATCGCTTTTGTTGCAGGTAAAACTAGAAAATTAACGAAGAAGAAGCCTCAACCTGTACCCGAGTCTGATTTAGACTCAGACTCAGAAGACAGCGAAGGAAATCGACATAAACTGGTTCAGCTAGCTCGGGACTACTACAAAGAACTAAAAAATCAGACCAACAGAAGGAAAGCCAGCCGAATAAAGGAAGAACCAGCTGAACCTTCAAATGAGAAGAACAAACCAAATGTGACCTGTTACGAATGCAAAAAGAAGGGTCACTACAAGACTGAATGCCCTAATCTAAAGGAAACGAAGAAGACGAGAAAGAAGAAGGCCCTTCAGGCAACGTGGTGTTGGTGCAAGTTGCATCAATGATGTTCCTCTTTAAGTGTTTTAATGTTTGACAATACACTTAAGTCAGTGATACATTGAACAGACAAAGGGGAGTAAGAGAGAAGTAACCAAAGCTGAAGAAAAGTCCTAGTTAATCTAGGCATCGAAATCTTAAGACCTAGCGAAGGGCTGCTAGGCACCTAGCGAAGGGCTGCTAGGTATCGAAACCCCAAGACCTAGCGAAGGGCTGCTAGGCACCTAGCGAAGGGTTGCTAGGGAATGAAGACCTAACGAAGGGCTGTTAGGCACCTAGCGAAGGGCTGCTAGGTATCGTAACCCTAAGACCGAGCGAAGGGCAGCTAGGCACCTAGTGAAGGACAACTAGGCATAGAAGACCTAGCGAAGGGCTGCTAGGCACCTAGCGAAGGGCTGCTAGGCACCTAGCGAAGGGTTGCTAGGGATTGAAGACCTGGCGAAGGACTGCTAGGCACCTGGCGAAGGGCTGCTAGGTAATAAAGTCTTGGTCCAAGGGACTGAGCAACTTAGCTGAGCGATGACTAAGGACAGGAGTAGAGACGGGTCAGGGTTTGGGCGTCTCGAGGTCCGGAAGTATCGGAAACTAAGTAAAAGTCCACCCGAAGGGCTGGGTGGCAAACGTCTCCTGAAAGGAGTAGCTGAAGGGCAAGTTCTCGGGATTGGGAACTTATGCCGGTTCGACCTAGGGTTTCGTGCAAATCCGAAGTCCGAACCAAGTCCCTAAGGCTAACATTATATGTATCCATGCTTTGTGTGTATGTATCTTGCAGGTATCAAGAACCGGAGACAAAGCAGGCTAAAAGGTGTTGGAGGCCCTAAGCAGGGCGCCCCCATGCACCAGGGCGCCCCCAGCAGTGGGGGCGCCCCCATGCAGCCAGGGCGCCCCCAGGCAGTACTAAACAGACTGTTTCGCTGTTTCGAAGCCAGAAGCAATGGATAAGCGCTCAAGAGGGTGCCCGGGATGTTCGGGGCGCGTCCTGGTCAAAGAACTTATCACCTACGGTGAAGTATGCGCAAAGATAAGAGTTGACCGAGTCTTTCGGGCCGCCCCCAGCGTTCGGGGTGCCCCCAGGAGGCCTATATAAGGGGCTTCGACCCCTCAGCTTCAGATACAATATTCCAGAGCGATTCTGATCATTCCGACTGACGACAACGCGCTAGAAACAAGGCTCTACGACCGGGAGGCTCCAGGAGGAAGTGCGCGGCACTTCGGAGGTCCAGATCGGCCGAGTTTCAGATTTTTGTTCGGTTCGCTTTTACTTATTCCGTACTTTATTTTCCATATTATTGCTTGTAAATCTTGCACTGTAAGACGGGTTTTCTCCGCCTCCCGAAATTTCGGAAAGGAGACCAATAGTGGACTCACGCCGAGTACATAGGCCTTGGGCGTACTGACCCAGGGGGGTCAGGAACCAAGTAAATAAATCCCGCGTGTCCTTCTGTTTTGCATTTATTTTTCTGGTTTTACTTTTCCGCTGTGCTACTAATATTCTAAGTCCAGAACGAAAGTTTTACGAAGAATTCCGAAAGAGTTTTCACGATCGATATTCACCCCCCTCTCTATCGACGGCACCGGTCCTACAATTGGTATCAGAGCCGAGCCGCTCTTCACCGGACTAACCGCCGACGGAGCAAAGACGCTAGGAGTCGAGGGGGAGCCCAGGGGTGAATCAGGTATATTTTAATTTTAAAATGTCCAATTTTAAATTCCATATTATCTGTTTCACGTGCAGGGAGAGAGAGCACTACAAAAATCAGTGTCCTACTCGTAAGAATCGTTCGTCACCAGCGGCAAAGGAGATACCAGCGCCAGGAGTCCGGAAAAACAAGGATCACGTGCAATGCTTCAGGTGCGAGAAATACGGACATTGCAAAAATAAGTGTCCGACGAAGGTACACAAGATTTATGTTCTAAAAATTTTACAAGTTCCTGCACTGCTATGTGATAAGGTAGTTAATTTTTCTGTTAAAGTAGATTTACTGCATAGTAAAATTAACTCTTTGCATGTTAAATTACAAAACGTAAATATGACCAAAATATTAGAAATTAATTGTTTAATTCATAATATCAATTCAGAAATTAATAAAATTAATTCTGATAATTTATCTGATAAAATTAATTCTGATAATTTATCTGATAAATTTAATTCTGATCATTTATTTGATAAAATTAATTCTGATAATTTATCTGATAAAATTAATTCTGATAATTTATCTGATAAAATTAATTCTGATAATTTATCTGATAAAATTAATTCTGATAATTTATCTGATAAAATTAATTCTGATAATTTATCTGATAAAATTAATTTTGATAATCTATCTGATAAAATTAATTCTGATAATTTATCTGATAAAATTAATTCTGATAATTTTAATTCAGACAAAATTAATCCTAAGGATAATTCTGAATTCAAAAATCCTAAGGATAAATCCGAATTCAAATTTGAATATCTTAAGGATAAATCTGAAATTAATATTGAAAATATATCTGAGGATAATTTTCTCCTAGATAATAATTTAATTATAGATAATATTGAAGATTATTATAAAACCTTAAATAGTGGCCCAAATTACTCTACCTACTGTAAGGATATTGAAAAATCTAATCCTAAGGAAGATATGAAACTGTCTAAGATAAAGGCCATAATCAATAAAAATTACAAAAATTCAAATAAATCAAAATTATTAGAAAAACTTGAAAAGAAAGATAAATATGAAGAAGAAATTTTCGAAATAATGAAAATGATGAATTTAAACCCACAATTATTAATTAATCATGATAATCTTAATTAATCAAATTAATTCAAATTAAATCCAAATTAAATATTAATTAAATTCGAATTAAATCTTAATTAAATATTAATTAAATTCGAATTAAATTAAATAAATCTTAATTAAATATTAATTAAATCTTAATTAAATCCAAATTAAATCTTAATTAAACATTAATTAAATTCAAATTAAATCTTAATTAAATATTAATTAAATTCGAATTAAATCTTAATTAAATATTAATTAAATTCGAATTAAATATTAATTAAATCTTAATTAAATCTTAATTAAATTCAAATTAAATCGTAATTAAATATTAATTAAATTCAAATTTAATCTTAATTAAATCTTAATTAAAGTCAAATTAAATCTTAATTAAATATTAAATTAAATTCAAATTAAATTAAATTCAAATTAAATTAAATTAAATTTAAATTAAATTAAATTTAAATTAAATTAAATTCAAATTAAATTAAATTTAAAATAAGTTCAATTCAATTAAAATTTTAATTAAGTCAATTAAATCAATTTGATTCAAATAAAGCTAATCAATTCAATCTACTTCAATTAAATTCAACTTTAATTGATTCAAATCAATTCAATCTTAGTTAATTAACTACTTCAAATAAATTCAACTTCGATTGATTCAAATCAATTCAATCTTAGTTAATTAATTTTCAAGTTAATTCAAGGGAAAATTTGAGAAAACTCCCCAATATCAAATTGGGCTTTGCATGCACTCCCCAACCAAAAGTTTCTTTACATGCACTCCCTGATGGGATTGACAAGACAGTTTTGTGTGTTATTTTTTTATCAGTATAAAAGAGTAAAAATTCAGTATAAATCGTAAAGATTTGAGTATAAATTGTTTGAGATTGAGTACTAATTTAAGAAACTTGAGTATTATTTGAAAAAAATTGAGTATACATTGTTTCAGTATATAGTAAAAATTTCAGTATATATTATCAAAATTTAAGTATAAATTTATTTAGATTGAGTATTATTTGAAAAAATTTGAGTATAAAATTTAGAAATTTGAGTATGTGAAGTTGCATCCACCACATCTAGATTTTCACATAAGGGGTCACCGAAATTTTATACTCAAATTTTTTAAATTAGTACTCAATCTCAAACAATTTATACTCAAATCTTTATAATATATACTGAGTTTTTACTCTTTCATTCTCACCACAATAAGATTCTCACATGAGGGGTCACCAAAACTTTGTACTCAAATTTCTTAAATTAGTACTCAATTTCAAATAATTTATACTGAAATCATTACAATGTATACTGCATTTTCACTCTTTTATACTCAATCCATCAGGGAGTGAATGCAAAGAATTTATTAAGTGGGGAGTGCATGCAAAGGCCAGTTTGGAATTGGGGAGTTTTTTCTAATTAACCGTTAATTCAAACTTCAATTAACTCAACTTCAAATCTTAAATAACTTAAACTTAAACTAAAATAAAATTTTACGTAAACTGTAACAATTAAAATTAATAACATCAAATATGTCAAAGTGGGTTGGCATATTCGCGGGTTCACACGACATGTATCAAATCGAGAATTTGATACATTTTTAGAAACTTAAATAAAATGCTTTGGACTTGTTTGACTCATACATAATTGTCATGTCATGCATCTGCTACTTCTTTTTATATGACATGTCATTCATGTTTAAATTTTATGCATATATTAGAACGGCTATAGGAAAAAGAATAATTGAAACTTTATCAACCTAGTATTGGGTGGCGGTGAGATGATAGTACGTTAGGGAAGCCAATTCTAATAAGATCAAGTATACTTGGTCTCTTTAGACTGGTGAAACTAGCCGAAGCTACCGATCCAAGATCCAAACTAGTTAGACCAGAATTTTTCAAAAAGTAATTTTGAAAATGAAATTTCATTAAAAGGCTTTATCAAGGAAAGGGTTGATGATCCAATAAGGCTACGGCCAAAGAAGGCCTAGTGCCTCGCCAAGACCTGGAAGCCAATTTTTGAAATTCAAATTCAATCTACTTCTTGTCAAATTCAAATCTAACACAAGCTTCAATTAAATCTTAGAATTAAAAATAAATTAAAGAAAAATTATTCAAGCATCTCACAACACACCTATAAGGCAATCATGCTTGTTGTATTGATACATCTAAAATGGGTGAGATGTTAAGGACTAATAAATTGAAAAATATTTTTCAAAAATATTTTTCAAAATCATTAGAATATTTTTCTGAAAATATATTTTCAAAATAGTGCTTTAACATAATAATGTTTTTATGGAATTCATGCTTGTCTGATTGAATATACAATTTATATGTTTTTCAAAAATTATATCTTTTCAAAAATTGTTTGACTCACTCAATTAGACACAAGCCTCTTAGGACAACACTAAAGTTCCTTAAGGCACTTAGATTGAGTCAAACGGTATCGGGTACAGGGGGAGTGCTTTTTTGTTTTTTTTCGGTTTTTCGAAAACTGAGTTTTAAACATTATTACTTATGTTTTTCGAAAACTATGTGGGATAAATTACCCTAAGTATGTTCCAAAATTTCAAAATACATTCTAAAAGTGTGCTTTGTCTTGTTTGATTTTGATAAAACTCTAAAGACATAGAGGAAGGTCCACTTCTTGATCTAAAAGGACTCCTAGGACGTGTCAGATTTAAGGGGAGTCTGAGTCAACTTTCTGACAAGTTTTAAATTATTTTATTCTTTTGATCTGAACTAACCTTAAAACTCAGAGGAAGAGTACTTGTGGTCAACAAGCTTCCCAGGACTGGGTCAAATTTAGGGGGAGCTCAAATTAAAAGAATTATTGAAAATTTCAAATATTTTCATGCGCGGTATTTTCAAATCCTGTTGAAAACATAAGTATTCTTTCAAAATAGTATCAATTTTCAAAAAAAAAATACTATTATTTTCAAAAATTCATCTAATTTTTTTAATTTGAAATAATATCTTGAGTTTGGAAAATCTTCCAGGACACTAAAGAAAATGTCCTTGTAGTAAACAAGGTTTCCTATGATTGTGTCAGACTGGAAAATAAACCAAATCAAGTATTATTACTTTAAAATCTTTACATTCTTCAAAATTAACTTACATCCTATTATTCTGTGACTTATGATTTTTTTTTTAATATTTACTTGGGTTGGAAAACTTCCAGGACACTTAGGAAAATGTCCTTGTAGTCAACAAGGGTTCCCAAGATAGTGTCAGACTGGAAAATTAACCAAGTGAAGTCAAATATTATGTTTTCAAAAGAACTACCATTTTTTTTATTTACTTGACTTTGAAAAATATTATGTTTTATAAAACACTTATTTTCGAAAAACAGTTAGTACTTGCAAAATAGGCATAACATTTATATTTTCCAAAATAACATTCTTTCAAAAGTTATGCATTTTCCAAAAGTACTTAATTATTCAAAAATTCAATATATTTTCAAAGGAACTTATATTTTTCAAAAATTACTTATCATCTTTCAAAATATTTGTACCTTCAAAAATCCGACATTTTTTTTCAAAAGATTGTCTAAAGTTTTCTGAGCTCATAATACTTAAGCATTAGTTTTATGCTATGCTTTCAAAATTCTATACTAAGTATTTTCAAAAATACTCTGATTGTTGGCGCAAGTATTTCTGTTTATTTTGATGTATGACAAAGGGGGAGAGGTGTGCTTAAGTTAGAAAAATTTTAGAAAAATTTTCTCCCAAAGATCAAAAATATAGTTTCAAAACTTATATCACTTTTTTTCTTGTTTTTTATCCTAAGGATAGTGAGTTAGCCCCATAAACCAATCTAACTTAAGTTATTGTCAAACATCAAAAAGGGGGAGATTGTTGGTGCAAGTTGCATCAATGATGTTCTTCTTTAAGTGTTTTAATGTTTGACAATACACTTAAGTCAGTGATACATTGAACAGACAAAGGGGAGTAAGAGAGAAGTAACCAAAGCTGAAGAAAAGTCCTAGTTAATCTAGGCATCGAAACCTTAAGACCTAGCGAAGGGCTGCTAGGCACCTAGCGAAGGGCTGCTAGGTATCGAAACCCCAAGACCTAGCGAAGGGCTGCTAGGCACCTAGCGAAGGGTTGCTAGGGAATGAAGACCTAACGAAGGGCTGTTAGGCACCTAGCAAAGGGCTGCTAGGTATCGTAACCCTAAGACCTAGCGAAGGGCAGCTAGGCACCTAGTGAAGGACTACTAGGCATAGAAGACCTAGCGAAGGGCTGCTAGGCACCTAGCGAAGGGTTGCTAGGGATTGAAGACTTGGCGAAGGACTGCTAGGCACCTGGCGAAGGGCTGCTAGGTAATAAAGTCTTGGTCCAAGGGACTGAGCAACTTAGCTGAGCGATGACTAAGGACAGGAGTAGAGACGTGTCAGGGTTTGGGCGTCTCGAGGTCCGGAAGTATCGGAAGCTAAGTAAAAGTCCACCCGAAGGGCTGGGCGGCAAACGTCTCCTGAAAGGAGTAGGTGAAGGGCAAGTTCTCGGGATTGGGAACTTGTGCCGGTTCGACCTAGGGTTTCGTGCAAATCCGAAGTCCGAACCAAGTCCCTAAAGCTAACATTATATGTATCCATGCTTTGTGTGTATGTATCTTGCAGGTATCAAGAACCGGAGACAAAGCAGGCTAAAAGGTGTTGGAGGCCCTAAGCAGTGCGCCCCCAGCAGTGGGGGCGCCCCCATGCACCAGGGCGCCCCCAACAGTGGGGGCGCCCCCATGCAGCTAGGGCGCCCCCAGCAAGGGCGGCGCCCCCAGGCAGTACTAAACAGACTGTTTCGCTGTTTCGAAGCCAGAAGCAATGGATAAGCGCTCAAGAGGGCGCCCGGGATGTTCGGGGTGCCCTGGTCAAAGAACTTATCACCTACGGCGAAGTATGCGCAAAGATAAGAGTTGACCGAGTCTTCCGGGGCGCCCCCAGGAGGCCTATATAAGGGACTTCGACCCCTCAGCTTCAGATACAATATTCCAGAGCGATTCTGATCATTCCTATTGGGAACGAGATGGCTATAGAGGGGGGGGGGGTGAATATAGACAACCACTTTCACCTTCGAAACTTATCACGATTTCTGCAACTCAAATATTAGTAGCACAGTGAAAAGAGTAGAAAACAGAGTGTGCAGAAAAACAAAACAAAAACATAACAAACACAACTAGCAAGATCGCTAACAAGGAGGGTTTACAAGGTTCGGGGATAACTTACCTCTACTCCTTGGCGTGCCCTTGAGGTGGGCGATCCCTTGATCGTCGGCAGATCAAGCCCCGGTTAACACCGGATATGAAGCAACCTCCTTCTCGGTGGAGAAACCTTCCCACAGTGTGTTTCAAACAATGATATAGAATGAGCACAATGAAACAACAACAAGAAGGATCTTACTCAAACACTTAGCAAGGACAAAACACAGCAAGCTTCCCTGAGCTCCACCCAGTGGCGATCTCACCCAGACCCCTGCTCCGTGTCTTCCCACTGTCGGACTCCAAGCCTCTTGTTTTCTCCTTCAAGTGCTGAAGTATGATGATTGCTCCTCAATAGCTTGCTTAGAATAGATGAAGAACTCAAGAATAGCAAGCTTGTAACACAGGAACTCTAGAGCGCGAGCAAACTGAAGAACTCATTTTTTGATCAACTGATCAACTGATACCAAACTCGCCTTCTCGGTTCCTTTTTGTTTCTCCGCCAAGCGACAAGTGACAACATCTCTGTAGCTCCCAGCTACTCGTCTGCCAACGCCAGCCTCTACTGAGCCATCTCTGGACTCACTGATCTCCCCTCAGTCGAGCTCCAGTCTTAGCTCCAGTCTGCAGCTCGCCGTTGCAACCTGAGATGAGAAAGCGACAAACCTGCTCCAAGGAAAGCACTCTTTGACTTCTCCTTGAGTGTTTGAATCCTTCCCTGTCACCTGAAACTCAATCAGAGCATTAGAGCAGCAGCATACCAAATATCAGAAACACACATCAGCAAATCAGATACGATCAGACACTCTGACCACGTCTGTCAGTGAAATTTGAATTAAAGTGATCGGTCACCGGACCGATCCAGAGTGTGTGGATCGGTCACTAGATCGATCCACTATTTTGCTGGGATTCCCAGCTCTCGCAGCTATACATGCCTGATCGGTCCCAGACCGATCAGGGTGAAGCCTGATCGGTCACCAGATCGATCAGAAAGGATCCTGATCGGTCACCCAGATCGATCAGGGCAGATGAACAGTAATTTTTTAATCAAATCCAAGATCCCTGATCGATCACCAGACCGATCCAAGACTTTGATCAGCAAGGGAACTCACTCACCGTTTGCTCCCTGATCGGTCACCAGACCGATCAGGAGCAAGACAGTAAGGAAGCAGCCTGCTCCCTGATCGGTCACCGGTCCGATCAGGAGCCACACAGTAGATTCCCAATCTCACTGTGCGCTCCCTGATCGGTCACCAGTCTGATCAGACATAGCTGGATCGGTCACCAGACCGATCCACTAAGGAGCAGCGTGCCAATGTCCCTGATCGGTCACCAGACCGATCCAGTGACTCAACCCTAGCTCTCCAAGCTAGGAATTCATCCACCTTAGCCCTCTAAGCTAAGGATTTTTCCATCTAACTCTCCAAGTTGGGAATTTACACCTAACCCTCCAAGTTAGGACTTTTCACCTAGCCCTCCAAGCTAGGACTTTTCACCTAGCCCTCCAAGCTAGGACTTTTCACCCAACTCTTCCGAGTTAGAACATCATCCAACCTAGCCCTCCAAGCTAGGCACCTGACCCTCCAAGCCAGGACTTTTTCACCTAATTCTCCAGGATGGGAATTTGTACCTAACCCTCCAAGTTAGGACTTTTCACCTAGCTCTCCAAGCTAGGACTTTTCACCCAACCCTTCTGAATTAGGACTTTTCCAACACCTAGCCCTCCAAGCTAGGATTTTCCACACCTAACCTCCCAGGTTAGGATTTTCCATATCATGCCTAATCCTCGATCAGGACTTAATCATAATCATTATAATCATCACACCTAACCTCCCAGGTTAGGGTTTTCCATATCTTGCCTAATCCTCGATTAGGACTTAATCATAATTATCATAATCATCACACCTAAACTAAAATCGTTGTCAACACCAAAACAACAATCAGGGCCAGACTGCATCAACAATCTCCCCCTTTTTGTTGTTTGACAACTCGATTTTATGTTTATGGATTCTCAATCAATATTCCAACTTTAGAATCATAGGGGAATCCAGATCCTCCCCCTACAACATGATCATGCTAAACTTAACCAATCCATACTCTCCCCCTTTGTCGAACACCGAAAAGGGACAAGAGGGACTGTCAAGATTAAGATGAACTCCCCCTCAATCCTAGAGGTATCTCAACTCATCAAAAATGTGATAGTTTGTGGAATGATCATACGAACCCATGTGAAAAATTATAGCAAGACATAGCAATCACATGCATCATATGAATATGAACTATAGGCTCCCAAAGCATGCCATAATATTCATAAGTATCAAATAGACATGACAATGTAAGCATGAATATGACAATCGAACAATCATGCAGATAATAGGACATAATCAATCATGGCATCAACAATAGTAGATAAGCATGGCAGATAAAAATATATAGGTCAAGGCATGAAAACATCCGAACAAGTAGCAAAATATGTGTGACTCAAGGTCACACCAACAAGGTCAGAGGGCATACAGCCCAAAAGTATCATAGTCAAATACACATATCATGATAAAACAGCAGATCTCCGAGCTCAAGTGTCAGTAGGAGGGTCGTCATCGCGCATAAGGTCGTCCATCATGGCATCATCAGCAGCAACAGCTGGTGCACCCTCGGCATGAACCGCTAGCGGCAGCTCCCCCACTTGGTTGCGATCCTTCCATTGCAGCCCCTCGGTTCCGAGAATAATGCCGGACTGAGCAAGCATACGACGATCCAGGCGACAGTCTTGTCGATTCATCGGCACGAGTTGGCCCTGTGAGACGTCAATGCCAACCGACTCCAGCCAGGCAGTGATGATATGGCCGAATGGCATGTAGATCGTCTGACCAGACCTCAGACCATGAACAATGATGGAGGAATAGATGGACGGTGCTATTGCAAAATTGAACTGCAGATGCATCCCGTAAAGTATCAGACAGTGAGATGAAAGGATCGCATCAAGATGATTAGACGTAGTTGGAAGAAGACAATTTGCGATAATTTGAAACAGAATATAATCAATGGGAGATAACTGAAGAGCAGGAAATGTGGGAAAGTTATAGATATCCGCACCAGAACCCCGTGGCCTGGAGTCAGGAGTGAAAAATGCTCATATATGGAGTCAGGAGTGACTCCAGTAAAGGGGGCAGGAAGAGGATCAGGGAGATATGGATAAAGTGAGAAATCATTCTTGGAGTGACGACAACCCAGAAATATAGTGAAGGATGATAGGGTAAAGTCAAGATCGATACCGGTGACACGGGTCCGCCACCCCGTGCCCTCCCCATTGGCCAGATTATTGTAGAATTTAGAGACCAGGTCAACATTGATCGGCCTTTCTAAGAAAAGGATGTTTTGAAGCCCATAGTACTCAATGATTCCTTTTACCGTAGGGCAATGTTCATGAACAAAAGTTTGGTCCACTGATCGACATGGCATTAGTTCGAAGTTGTGCCAATGAAAGTCTAGGGCATAGAGAATGTTCTGAAATCTAGGATGCGGGGGAGATGGAGGCCTCGGAGGAGGTGTAGATGACAAAGGATTTTTCCCTTTTGAACTATCCTCGAAAACCTCTTTTCCCTTAGCAGATTTTCTAAGGAGGTTTGAATTGATCATGACACATAGATTGAAGCACAAGAATTGATCATGAGACAGACCCAATCAAAAGATAGATATAAAATTTTTCATCATAAGATGAGAAAGAGGGTCACGACAAAGACAAAAAGAATCAAGACATCACAGCAAGAACAAGAACAAAAACATGGTTAGCTTCACAGACATATATTCTAAGGGCTGTTGTGAAAGGAAAACTGAAATCAAATCTTACTTAGGCGCCATTGAAGTTTGTTTGAAGAGATTGCAAGACTGAGAAGGAACTTGCGATAGAGAAGTAGACTTCGAGCACGCAAGTACTTGGAGTTCGGAGAAACCGCCGAAGCCTTCGCAGAGGAGCTCGCACGCTTGCACAAGATCGCGCAGAGTGTTTTCGGTGCTAGGGTTCAGGAAAACGAAGGTTTGGAGAGAGTTAATCGGTTGGTGGATCGGTCCACCAACCAAAATTTAATGCGGTTGATCAGATTATCGTTCGATCTGATCGCGTCCCGACCGATCAGGATACAGCCTGATCGAACTGGAATGGTCCTGATCGGTCGGATGACCGATCAGACGCGCTCCTGATCGGTTGGGTGACCAATCAAGATTCGATCAGTAGGGTCTAGAGAGAAAACTCTGAGCTCCCTGATCGGTCTGTGGACCGATCCCCACAGGGAGCCAGATCGGTCGGGAGACCGATCCAGGCTAGCTCAGAACACTTAGTCAGATTTCGGGAGATTACGGCTTGCCTCGCAGATCGGTCTGTGGACCGAACACCACAGGAAGGGGTTAGATCTGTCCAGGGACCGATCAGCCCGATGCCTGATCGGTCTGGTGACTGGTCAGGGTTCCTGATACGAACTGAAATGTTCAGTTTCAGAACTTCTGAAATTTTCAAAAGAAATCTGATGAACTTTGTCGAACTTAGACATGATTTTCTGACTAAAATTGATCCCTGAACAAGAATCAAATGTCCTTATAGGTTCAACAAACACTTTGACCCATCTTAGTGGAGTCAAACTCAACCATCAATCAATCAAGCAAATTCAAACAAGTTTTTACTCCAACTTCAAGTTTCCAATCAAGTTGCCTTGATTGGAATGTCCAAGTATGATCATGGAGCCATATACACATATGTTATGCAATGGTTTTCCCCATACTTGGTTCACCACCATGATTATTATCTCGTCAACTTAATTTCTCAAGTGATGCAATGACATTTTGAGAAATTGAGTTGAACCTAACATCTCACCCCATATCTAGCAAACAAAAATATTTTGGTAACCCTTATAGTTTGTGTGAGATGTTCCCAAAGTTACCCAATTGTTCCCTAACAATTTGAAATAATCATGAAGGGTTTTGAATACAATTTGGGGATCATGAAGCGCGATACATTCCCAATTCCCGTCTTAGGAAACTAAATTCACTCTCGGGAAGTGGTTTAGTGAAAATGTCAGCTAGGTTTGACTTTGACTCTACATGTGAGAGTATGATGTTCCCCCTAGCTACATGATCTCTAATGAAGTGGTGTCTTACCTCAATATGTTTTGTCCTAGAATGATGGACCGGATTCTTGGTTAAGTTAATTGTGCTAATGTTATCACATAACACTTGCACACCCTTGTAACTCAATCCATAGTCCTCTAAGGTGTGGATCATCCACAACAATTGTGATATACTCTCTCCCATGGCGATATACTCTGCCTCGGTAGTGGAAAGAGCAACACAATGTTGCTTCCGACTCGACCAACTTACTAGCGACGATCCTAAGAATTGGCAGCCCCCACTAGTGCTTTTTCGGTCCAACTTACATCCAGCGTAGTCGGAATCCGTATAGCCCATCAAATCAAAAGATTCGGTACGGGGATACCAAAGACCTACACCAATTGTGCCCTTGAGATATCTCAAAATTCGCTTAACAGCAATTAGGTGAGATTCCTTGGCACAGACTTGATACCTAGCGCACATCCCTACAGCAAATAGTATATCTGGTCGACTAGCTGTGAGGTATAGCAAACTACCTATCATGCTTCGATATTGAGTTAGATCAACGGGTTTACCACTCTCATCATTATCTAATCTTGTGTTTGTAGCCATGGGAGTGGTTACCTCTTTCGAATCACTCATATTGAATTTTCGAAGCATTTCATGTGTATACTTTGATTGGTGCACATGGATACCATCGCGAGTTTGCTTGATTTCAAGTCCGAGGAAGAAAGTCAACTCTCCCACTAGACTCATTTCAAACTCACTCTCCATGTGTCCGATAAATTCACGTAAATAGCCCTTGTTGTTTGAGCCACAAATTATGTCATCGACATATACTTGGGCTACAAATATATTGTCACCATCTCTTCGTAGAAATAGTGTAGGGTCTATTTGACCTCTAACGAAACCCTTTCCAATCAAGAATGTCGACAACCGCTCATACCAAGCCCGGGGTGCTTGTTTAAGGCCATAGAGTGCCTTCTTGAGCTTGTACACGTGGTTCGGATATTCGGTACTCTCAAACCCCGGAGGTTGTTCGACATAGACTTCTTCCCTAATCAAACCATTTAGGAAGGCCGATTTGACGTCCATTTGAAATAATTTGAAGCCTCGATGTGCTGCAAATGCAAGCATCAATCGGATGGACTCTAATCGTGCCACGGGAGCATAAGTCTCATCATAATCAAGACCTTCAACTTGACTGTAGCCCTTGGCTACCAAGCGTGCCTTGTTTCTAATGATTTCTCCCTTGTGGTTTAATTTGTTTTTGAAGACCCACTTAGTTCCAATAATGGTGGTCTTCTTAGGCCTAGGGACTAAGTCCCAAACCTGACTCCTCTCAAATTGACCTAGTTCATCTTGCATCGCAATAATCCAATCGGGATCATTCAATGCTTCATCAATTTTTCTAGGTTCAATTTCGGAAATTAGAGCAACTTCATTAGCCTCATTCCGGAAGAATGATCTAGTCCTAACCCCTTGATGGATGTCTCCAACAATTTGGTCTTGGGGATGACTAGAGGCTAGTCTCGTTTGCCTTGGTGTTGGAGGTGCTTCTTGAACAGGTTCACTAGACATAAATTCAGCCTCAGGATTCGGCTGATCAATGAGTTGTCTAGGCTCACCGTCATCAGACTCATCACCCTCAACAACACTTGGAGTTTCTTTCAAACTTAGTCTCCTAAGTTCAAGTTGAGCTCCTCCTACATCTTTTGATTGGTTAATTGATTTGGAATTTCCTCAAAAACCACATCAGAAGACTCTTCAACTAGTCTAGTTCTCTTGTTGTAGACTCGGTAGGCTTTACTAACGAGGGAGTACCCGACTAGTATCCCTTCATCAGCTTTTGCCGTGAACTTTCCAAGGTGATCCTTGGTGTTTAGGATGAACACCTTACAACCAAACACCCTAAGGTGTTTAACCGTAGGTGGTTTCCCAAACCAAAGTTCGTGGGGAGTCTTTCCTAAAAACCTATGGATGAGAACTCGATTTTGCACATAGCAGGCTGTATTTACAGCTTCAGCCCATAAGTAACTCGGGAGTGAGTACTCATTAAGCATACTTCGTGCAGCCTCTTGAAGAACACGGTTCTTCCTCTCTACAACACCATTTTGTTGTGGTGTTCTAGGAGTAGAGAACTCATGCCTATAACCCTTATCTTGACAAAATTCTAGAAATCTTTGGTTTTGAAATTCACCTCCATGATCACTTCTTATTGTCTTAATTGTTGATGATTTCTCATTTTCAACCCTTCTACAAAAAGAAATGAAGATATCTAAGGTTTGATCCTTATGTTTTAAAAAGTAAGTCCAAGTATATCTAGTAAAATCATCAATGATAACAAAGCAATATCTACTTCCATTTAATGATATGATGGTACTACAATCAAATAGATCCATGTGAAGTAAATCTAAAGCATTGTAAGTACTTACAGTGCTTTTGCCTTTATGTGCAGATTTTGTTTGCTTACCCATTTGACACGCATCACATAATTTATCTTTTCCATACTTGATGCTTGGTAAGCCTCGTACTAGTCCCTTGTTGGCCAACTTCCGGATGTTCTTCATGTTCACATGTGCTAGTCTCCGGTGCCAAAGAGTGGACTCTTCTTCTTTTGACATGAAACACTTAGCAAAAGCATTAGTAGCACTTTTAAATGAAACTTGATAAATATTGTCTACTCTTGCTCCTACTAGTACCGTGTCCAAGGTGTCATTTTGTCTAACTAGACATTGACTTGGTTGGAAGTCAATTGTGTAACCCGTGTCACACAATTGACTGACACTTAGGAGATTAAACTTCATCCCCTTGACTAGAAGGACATTTGAGATTCTAAGACATTCGGATATTTGAATGTCTCCTATTCCTATGACCTTAAGGCTACCATTGTTACCAAATGATACATTACCTCTACTCTTCTTGTGAAATGTGGTAAACAATGATCTATCCCCGGTCATGTGTTTGGAGCATCCACTATCAACGAACCAAGTTGATAGATGCTCCCCCTCAATCATAACCTACACAATTCGAAAAATAGAAGTCTTAGGTACCCAAACCTTGGGACCTAAAGCATCAACTAAGCATGACTTTGGCACCCATGCCTTGACAACTTTCTTTTGGATTTTGGGTGTCCTAGATTGTCTCATGTCAGTCCTAGACATGAGAGATACAAAAGAGGGTTCCTTAGGGCGGTACCCAATACCGGCCCTATTGTAAACCGCTCTTTGGGCATTTAAAATCATATCTAAGGTCTTAGAGCTATTTGAGAATTTCCCAAGAATATTCTTGAGCTTCTCAACTTCACTCTTCAATGATTGGTTTTCCTCCACTAACTCATTATCATGCAAATCACTGATTTCCTCAACCTTAGAGGATTTCAAGCTTACAATCTCATGTTTCAAAGATTTAATTTCATCTTCTAGTAATTCAACATGCAAGTCATCAATGTTATCATCCCTAGAAGCTTTCAATTGATCAATCTCTAATTGCAATGCTTTAACTTTGTTTTTGGATTTCTTAAGCATACTAGTTAAACATGCAATTGCTCTATAACATTTTTCAAGCTCGGGAGAAGTTACCTCTTCATCATCCGAAGATGATGAAGCCGCGTTTGAGGAGCTTGAAGATTCTTCACTGCTCTCCTCTCCAAGAGCCATGAGAGCCACTTGCCTTGTGCTCTTCTCCTCCTTCTCATCATCGGATGAACTGAAGATGACTCATCCCAAGAAGCCTTCAAAGCTTTCTTCTTCTTCTTGGATTTCTCTTCTTTTCTTTTAGGTTTCTCCTCCTTCTTAAGCTTCGGACATTCATTCTTGAAATGCCCTTTCCTACCACACTCAAAGCAAGATGCATTATTCTTATCAAGCTTGAATTCACTAGTGTTACCTCTCCTTTTGAAACGTCGGTCTCTTCGCATCATCCTCCCACGAAGTTCGCCATTTCGGATGAAGAGGAGCCACTGCCATCTTCCTCCGAGTTTGACTCGGATTCGGAGGAGGATGAAGATGATGAAAGATCCTTCTCCTTCTTCTTCTCCTTCTTCTTCTTGTTGATCCGGTCCCCTGCAACTAAGGCAATCCCCTTCTCCTTGGGGCCTTTGTTAGCCATCTCATGCAATTCCATCTCACAAAATAAATCATCTAACTTTACAATAGATAAATCCTTGGATACTTTGTAGGCATCCACCATGGATGACCACAAAGCATTCCTTGGAAATGCTTTCAAGACATACCTCACAAGGTCGCGATTCTCGACCTTTTCATCAATTGAATGAAGTCCATTAAGAACTTCCTTGAACCGGCTATGGAGCTCACTTACCGACTCATTCTCCTTCATGGAGAGATTTTGAAGTTGATTGAGGAACAAGTCCCTCTTTGCAATCCTCGAGTCTCGGGTGCCTTCATGGAGCTCTATGAGTTTGTTCCACAAGTCTTTTGCACTTGTGAAGGGACCAACCTTGATGAGTTGGTCTTTGTTCATGCCACATTGTAGAGTGACAACCGCCTTAGCGTCGGCTTCACTTTTCCTTGTTTGTTCGGCAGTCCACCGCGAAGATTCGAGTTCCTTGCCTTCATCATCCTTAGGAGGGATGAATCCTTCCTTCACCGCGAACCACGTATGGATATCCATCTTCAAATAGTATTCCATTTTTGATCTCCAATATTGGAAGTCGGCGCCATCAAAGAATGGAGGTCGGGTGGTGGAGAAGCCTTCTCTCAAAGCCATCTTGTTGAGAACTCTCGGTTGTTAAGCCGTGTATAGAGCCCCTTGCTCTGATATCACTTGTTGGGAATGAGATGGCTATAGAGGGGGGGTGAATATAGACAACCACTTTCTCCTCCGAAACTTATCACGATTTCTGCAACTCAAGTATCAGTAGCACAGCGGAAAGAGTAGAAAACAGAGTGTGCAGAAAAACAAAACGCAAGCAAAACAAACACGACTAGCAAGATCGCTAACAAGGAGGGTTTACAAGGTTCGGGGATAACTTGCCCCTACTCCTTGGCGTGCCCTTGAGGTGGGCGATCCCTTGATCGTCGGCAGATCAAGCCCCGGTTAACACCGGATATGAAGCAACCTCCTTCTCGGTGGAGAAACCTCCCCACAGTGTGTTTCAAACAATGATATAGAATGAGCACAATGAAACAACAACAAGAAGGATCTTACTCAAACACTTAGCAAGGACAAAACACAGCAAGCTTCCCTGAGCTCCACCCAGTGGCGATCTCACGCAGACCCCTGCTCCGTGTCTTCCCACTGTCGGACTCCAAGCCTCTTGTTTTCTCCTTCAAGCGCTCAAGTATGATGATTGCTCCTCAATAGCTTGCTTAGAATGGTTGAAGAACTCAAGAACAGCAAGCTTGTTACACAGGAACTAAGGAACACGAAAGACTGAAGAACTCGTTTACAAACTCTCCTTCTCGCGTTCCTTTTTGTTTCTCCGCCAAGCGACAAGTGACAACATCTCTGTAGCTCCCAGCTACTCATCTGCCAACGCCAGCCTCTACTGAGCTATCTCTGGACTCACTGAGCTCCCCTCAGTCGAGCTCCAGTCTTAGCTCCAGTCTGCAGCTCGCCGTTGCAACCTGAGATGAGAAAGCGACAAACCTGCTCCAAGGAAAGCACTCTTTGACTTCTCCTTGAGTGTTTGAATCCTCCCCTGTCACCTGAAACTCAATCAGAGCATTAGAGCAGTAGCATATCAAATATCAGAAACATACATCAGCAAATCAGATACGATCAGACGCTCTGACCACGTCTGTCAGTGAAATTTGAATTAAAGTGATCGGTCACCGGACCGATCCAGGGTGTGTGGATCGGTCACCAGATCGATCCACTGCTTTGCTGGGATTCCCAGCTCTCGCAGCTATACACGCCTGATCGGTCACCAGATCGATCAGGGTGAAGCCTGATCGGTCACCAGATCGATCAGAAAGGATCCTGATCAGTCACCCAGATCGATCAGGGCAGATGAACAGTAATTTTTTAATCAAATCCAAGATCCCTGATCGGTCACCAGACCGATCCAAGACTTTGATTAGCAAGGGAACTCACTCACCGTTTGCTCCCTGATCGGTCACCAGACCGATCAGGAGCAAGACAGCAAGGAAGCAGCCTGCTCCCTGATCGGTCACCGGTCCGATCAGGAGCCACACAGTAGATTCCCAATCTCACTGTGCGCTCCCTGATCGGTCACCAGTCCGATCAGACATAGCTGGATCGGTCACCAGACCGATCCACTAAGGAGCAGCGTGCCAATGTCCCTGATCGGTCACCAGACCGATCCAGTGACTCAACCCTAGCCCTCCAAGCTAGGAATTCATCCACCTTAGCCCTCCAAGCTAAGGATTTTTCCATCTAACTCTCCAAGTTGGGAATTTGCACCTAACCCTCCAAGTTAGGACTTTTCACCTAGCCCTCCAAGCTAGGACTTTTCACCTAGCCCTCCAAGCTAGGACTTTTCACCCAACTCTTCCGAGTTAGAACATCATCCAACCTAGCCCTCCAAGCTAGGCACCTGACCCTCCAAGCCAGGACTTTTTCACCTAATTCTCCAGGATGGGAATTTGCACCTAACCCTCCAAGTTAGGACTTTTCACCTAGCCCTCCAAGCTAGGACTTTTCACCCAACCCTTCCGAATTAGGACTTTTCCAACACCTAGCCCTCCAAGCTAGGATTTTCCACACCTAACCTCCCAGGTTAGGATTTTCCATATCATGCCTAATCCTCGATCAGGACTTAATCATAATCATCACACCTAACCTCCCAGGTTAGGGTTTTCCATATCATGCCTAATCCTCGATCAGGACTTAATCATAATTATCATAATCATCCTCCTAAACTAAAATCGTTGTCAACACCAAAACAACAATCAGGGCCAGACTGCATCAACAATTACCTCATATTTTCAGAATTTGGCACAGCAGGAGGTTTGTTTCATGGACCTATGATATTTTGATTTCTCAAAACTCATTACCAGAAGTTAGAGTTTAGATAGCTAGGAGATGGTATTTTTGGTCTCCAAACATAGTCCTAATGATTATCAATTACGTGGTAATACAGTATCAGTTGGCACAGAACAATGAATCAACAAAGCAAACAAACAGAGGGTATCAAATGACAGATATTCACAAACCATAGGACTTTAGGACTTCAATACCTGAAATAACATTATTGTGGGTTTCAAAATTCGAAAACTTCACAACTGCTCAATTCTGCTTACATAAATTTACACAAGAAGAAATGTATCATAATATTGAAATACTTCTTCAAGTCACAACATTAACAATAACTAGTTTTTTGACAATACTATAGCTGTACAATATACAAAATATATACATTTAGTTATCCTCCATACAAAATATACATTTTAATCAGAATATTGGGTCACTACATATACCAATTAACTCAAGACCTTGGGGCTGGCGGCATTCTACATATCCTTTTATTATGACCAAGTTGTTTGCACCGGCTGCATTTTAGTTTGACCTTGCCATTGTGTCTGGACTCTATCCATGCCTTCTTTCGTCTACCAGGTTGCACAAGGCTACAGGGACATAGAACTGTAATGTCGTTTACTCCAGTAGGCCAAAACTGCTTGCTTCTACAAGGGAAAATACGATCCATGTAAACCCACTTCCAAGTTTCAGAATAAAAATAATGCTCACAATATGGGAGTGTATCCATATTCCTGTGAATGATTACGGCAATAGCATGTGAGCAAGGAAGTCCTGAAATTTGAAACTCCCCACAATGACAAAACTTTTTTTCCAAATCAACAATGTATGAAGTGCCCCATGTTTCTACTTCCATTTCTGATTGAGGGTAAGGGTGAACCTTATAAGCTCTTGCTTTCTCTCTCCTTGAATCTATTTCTTTTGTAGCATAAGGTGTCAAAGCAAGATATCATTTGGAGACTTCCTCTCTACGGTTATAGAACCATTGAGCAACTTTTCTTCTTGTATTATCAATTAACCTATTTATGGGAAGCTCACGTATAGACTTGAACAAAACATTTAAGCTCTCTACACAATTCGTGGTAAGCATTCTGTACCTTCTCCCTGTAAAGTGTGCATTTGCCCACCTTTTAGGGTCAATGTTGTGAAGCCACTTATGGGCAACTAGATGTTTTTCAAGCATTGTCTGCATTATCATATCATATTGGAGTGTTGTGTTAGCTCGTGCTGCTGCCCAAAATAAACCTACAGTAGCTCTACTTCCAGTATCAGTTACCATATTACAACACATGTGGTGGCAACAAAAGGCATGATGCGCGTTTGGGTAGACTTTTCTAACTGCTAATATAATGCCCCGATGTCTATCTGATACAATGGTGATTGAGTGATCATCGACACCAAAGAACCTCTTTGTATGCTCCAAAAACCACTCCCATGCAGACCCACATTCAACTTCAGCTATTGCGAAGGCAACTGGAAGAACATTGTCATTACCATCAATCGTCGTTGCAATCAACATTACTCCCGGATACTTTCCTCTTAGATGTGTGGCATCAATTCCGATAAGTCTACGCAAATAAGACCTGAACACCCTTCGACAAGCACCAAAAGCCCAAA
Organism: Boesenbergia rotunda; assembly: GCA_024364735.1. Lineage (NCBI taxonomy): Eukaryota > Viridiplantae > Streptophyta > Magnoliopsida > Zingiberales > Zingiberaceae > Boesenbergia > Boesenbergia rotunda. The sequence goes on along the minus strand of JAGFNQ010006709.1, from coordinate 241,971 downwards.
AATACCGCTGGAACTGATTGTCACCATTCCTGCATAGTGCCACATACGTTTCAGGATCTCTAGCTCTTAACTCACGCAGATATTGTGGAAGATCTCTATAAGCCTCATCATAATCTCCAACAACCTTTTTCAAAGCTTTCTCCCTAGCTATGTATGCTTTTCTGTATGATATGGTCACTCCAAATCTAGCTTTAATATCTGATATAATCATACTTGGTTTGTATTGTTCATTATGAAGAAATTGCTCTTCAACATAAGAAGAAACAAATGATGAAGAGCATGCATGATGATTAGCACTTTCCCTAACAGTTCCACATTCGTGTTCCTTTATATATTTTGTAACAGTGAACTCTACTTCTCCCCTTGCTACTACTCTCCATGTACATGGTTGGTTGAAGCACACTACTTTAACTCTATTTTTTCGGGTGTCGACTGGGTTATATCTCATATGCTTAACCATGGCATATTTGACAAGTGCATTCTTGAATTCTTCTCTNTAGCCCTCCAAGCTAGGACTTTTCACCTCACACCAACTCTTCCGAGTTAGAACATCATCCAACCTAGCCCTCCAAGCTAGGCACCTGACCCTCCAAGCCAGGACTTTTTCACCTAATTCTCTAGGATGGGAATTTGCACCTAACCCTCCAAGTTAGGACTTTTCACCTAGCCCTCCAAGCTAGGACTTTTCACCCAACCCTTCTGAATTAGGACTTTTCCAATACCTAGCCCTCCAAGCTAGGATTTTCCACACCTAACCTCCCAGGTTAGGATTTTCCATATCATGCCTAATCCTCGATCAGGACTTAATCATAATCATCACACCTAACCTCCCAGGTTAGGGTTTTCCATATCTTGCCTAATCCTCGATCAGGACTTAATCATAATTATCATAATCATCACACCTAAACTAAAATCGTTGTCAACACCAAAACAACAATCAGGGCCAGACTGCATCAACAATTACCTCATATTTTCAGAATTTGGCACAGCAGGAGGTTTGTTTCATGGACCTATGATATTTTGATTTCTCAAAACTCATTACCAGAAGTTAGAGTTTAGATAGCTAGGAGATGGTATTTTTGGTCTCCAAACATAGTCCTAATGATTATCAATTACGTGGTAATACAGTATCAGTTGGCACAGAACAATGAATCAACAAAGCAAACAAACAGAGGGTATCAAATGACAGATATTCACAAACCATAGGACTTTAGGACTTCAATACCTGAAATAACATTATTGTGGGTTTCAAAATTCGAAAACTTCACAACTGCTCAATTCTGCTTACATAAATTTACACAAGAAGAAATGTATCATAATATTGAAATACTTCTTCAAGTCACAACATTAACAATAACTAGTTTTTTGACAATACTATAGCTGTACAATATACAAAATATATACATTTAGTTATCCTCCATACAAAATATACATTTTAATCAGAATATTGGGTCACTACATATACCAATTAACTCAAGACCTTGGGGCTGGCGGCATTCTACATATCCTTTTATTATGACCAAGTTGTTTGCACCGGCTGCATTTTAGTTTGACCTTGCCATTGTGTCTGGACTCTATCCATGCCTTCTTTCGTCTACCAGGTTGCACAAGGCTACAGGGACATAGAACTGTAATGTCGTTTACTCCAGTAGGCCAAAACTGCTTGCTTCTACAAGGGAAAATACGATCCATGTAAACCCACTTCCAAGTTTCAGAATAAAAATAATGCTCACAATATGGGAGTGTATCCATATTCCTGTGAATGATTACGGCAATAGCATGTGAGCAAGGAAGTCCTGAAATTTGAAACTCCCCACAATGACAAAACTTTTTTTCCAAATCAACAATGTATGAAGTGCCCCATGTTTCTACTTCCATTTCTGATTGAGGGTAAGGGTGAACCTTATAAGCTCTTGCTTTCTCTCTCCTTGAATCTATTTCTTTTGTAGCATAAGGTGTCAAAGCAAGATATCATTTGGAGACTTCCTCTCTACGGTTATAGAACCATTGAGCAACTTTTCTTCTTGTATTATCAATTAACCTATTTATGGGAAGCTCACGTATAGACTTGAACAAAACATTTAAGCTCTCTACACAATTCGTGGTAAGCATTCTGTACCTTCTCCCTGTAAAGTGTGCATTTGCCCACCTTTTAGGGTCAATGTTGTGAAGCCACTTATGGGCAACTAGATGTTTTTCAAGCATTGTCTGCATTATCATATCATATTGGAGTGTTGTGTTAGCTCGTGCTGCTGCCCAAAATAAACCTACAGTAGCTCTACTTCCAGTATCAGTTACCATATTACAACACATGTGGTGGCAACAAAAGGCATGATGCGCGTTTGGGTAGACTTTTCTAACTGCTAATATAATGCCCCGATGTCTATCTGATACAATGGTGATTGAGTGATCATCGACACCAAAGAACCTCTTTGTATGCTCCAAAAACCACTCCCATGCAGACCCACATTCAACTTCAGCTATTGCGAAGGCAACTGGAAGAACATTGTCATTACCATCAATCGTCGTTGCAATCAACATTACTCCCGGATACTTTCCTCTTAGATGTGTGGCATCAATTCCGATAAGTCTACGCAAATAAGACCTGAACACCCTTCGACAAGCACCAAAAGCCCAAAAATACCGCTGGAACTGATTGTCACCATTCCTGCATAGTGCCACATACGTTTCAGGATCTCTAGCTCTTAACTCACGCAGATATTGTGGAAGATCTCTATAAGCCTCATCATAATCTCCAACAACCTTTTTCAAAGCTTTCTCCCTAGCTATGTATGCTTTTCTGTATGATATGGTCACTCCAAATCTAGCTTTAATATCTGATATAATCATACTTGGTTTGTATTGTTCATTATGAAGAAATTGCTCTTCAACATAAGAAGAAACAAATGATGAAGAGCATGCATGATGATTAGCACTTTCCCTAACAGTTCCACATTCGTGTTCCTTTATATATTTTGTAACAGTGAACTCTACTTCTCCCCTTGCTACTACTCTCCATGTACATGGTTGGTTGAAGCACACTACTTTAACTCTATTTTTTCGGGTGTCGACTGGGTTATATCTCATATGCTTAACCATGGCATATTTGACAAGTGCATTCTTGAATTCTTCTCTAGATGGAAATATCTGCCCCACAAAAAATTCATGCCCATCTCTTGCCTCTACCTCTCCAATTGGCCCAGCAAGCAATCGAGAATTTAAAATATAAGGATCTTCAACTAATGAAAACTCCTCCTCTAAGTCACTGTACTCATCTGGGGGGAATTCATATTCCTCAATCTGCATATCATTGACTTGGAATTCTAGTACAGTTGTAATGTGATCTAATTCATCTGCATTCCGGATTTCAATTCCTTCCTCTCCACTCCAGGTTGGCTCAAAGAATTCAACAACTCTTGTAGAAGAATTCAAACTCTCACCTTCTATATTAGTTGCTTCTTCATTTAGATCAATTGTTAAATTCCTTGTAATTTCTGATCCATTCCCCGTGACAACATTATCATCAAGAGTATTCCATACTCGGATAGAATTTCGTCAACAACATTATCATCCCTGAAAAATAAATTACAATTATATTTTGCAAACTTTGAAAATCATAATCAAAGACCTAGGAAGACTTGAGGGCCTGAAATATTTTGATTTCAGGCCATGTGAGGGCCTGAATATAATGATTTCAGGCCCTACGAGGGCCTGAAATCTTTTGATTTCAAGCCATCACAAGGCCTAAAATCAGTATATTTCAGGCCCTTGGAGGGCCTAAATTATATTGATTCAGGCCCTCCCAGGCCCTCAAATCCAATGATTTCAGCCCCTGTAAGGGCCTAAAATCTTTTCATTTCAGGCCCTGGAAGGACCTGAATTCCTTTTATTTCAGACCCTCCCAGTACCTAAAAATAACATATTTCAGTCCCTCCTAGGGCCTGAAATCTAATGATATCATGCACTCCCAGGGATTGAACTTCTTTAATTTCTGGCCCTTCTAGGGCCTGATATGGTAATATATCACCCCTAGGTCGAATTCAAGCATTTATTTATCTTAAGTTTAACAAATTTCAGAGAGCTCTTATTATGTAATGCATATCACTCTTAGACTCCTCCAAACATAAAAATTGTAGCAAGAGATGATAAGTATAAAACTAGGTCTGATACCATATCAAAGATGACAATCATGTTAGTAATATGAGAGAAATATCCTAAGGCAATCGCCTTATGATTGTAATCATTTACTTTAATAAATGAATATTCACTATTTGAGTGTACATGTTTGTGTATTTGATTGAGATCTTAAACTCATTCACTGAATGTCCGCAATATAATTCACAGCATGAGAGAATTTGTGATGAATTCACAACTAGTGATTATCTCTACATGTGCAATTGTGAAGTATTGAAATTGTCCCTAGTCGATGAATTGATAAATACAGACACTATCAATTCTGTTGAGACTAGCATGGGTTATTCTCTAATCAACTGATTCTCACTGGCTGGTGACATTGGGATGTCCGGAGATAAACATGAATGCTAGTTAAGGGAACTAGTTCATTGGAGTGACTGGCTGTAAAACTTCATATGGTAATCTACATATAGATATGTCAATGAAGTTCTTACTGCAGCTTAAGTGCGATGTTCCTTTGACTTGCGGGGTTCAAGTCATCTTGGTCATGAAGACTTATACTTTGACATCTTAAGCAAGCATCTCCAAGGAGGTGTGGACCCAGGATGATTAGGTATAAGCCGAAGTGCCCGAAGATGTTTGAACAGCATACAAAGGATTCACCACTCCTTGCGAGGAGATGTATACCCAAGGCCTATCGTCGAATTATTACTCGAAGCCTCTGGCCAGAGCATCACATGATCAGAGTATGAATATCTCAGATACATGAGAGTAATTAGAATCCGTAGGACGAGAAAACGTTACTTGGGCTAGGTGTGACGTAGTTAGCCTAGTGGTGACTGACACACATAGACCATGTCCTGAACCAAGTGGGTATAAGATGGTGAAGGGAATGGAGCACGATTCATTATAGCTGCTGAAGGGTTTCAGAATCATTTCTGAGGTCAACTGTTGATCTTTCAATTAATTAGGGATCATGATATACTACTAGGTGTCACTCATGATCGTTCTATAATTAATTAGTTAATTATGGACGACCAACATAAATTGAAAGTCTATTTGGTCACACGCATAACGAGTAATTCGAAGGATTTAAAACGAGTTGAGAATTGGATTCTCCAATCGAGATAGACTATTTTTGGTAAGTCCAAACAATAGTCAAAACTGAATTTATTTCAGACGCATCGGAAGCATAGAATGGCTAAGTCTTTTAAAGACTTAATGGGTGAATTAAATAAGTTTAATTCATTAAGGGATTTGATCCAAGGTGGTATGGTTTATTATAAGCTTAAAATAATCCATAGGATTATTTTATCATGAATTAAAATAAACCAAAGAGTTGGTTTGTTTTATAAAAAATTTATAATAAATCAAAGATGACAAAATTTAATCCATTAGTGGGTTTTGAACCATGGACCTATGGTTTGGATAAAATCTTGGCCGACCAGTTGAGATGAGATCTCTTGTATATGAATTTTGGCCACCACTAAAGGATAAGGCTATTTTAGTTTGTTTTATAAAATAGACCAAAGGTTGGTTTATTTTATAAAAGGTTATATAAATTTTATATAAATTTTTATATAATGAACCAATGGTTGGTTTGTTTTATAATTTTTATATAATCATGCCAAAAGAAAGAGAGCCTTGATTATGGATTGATTGAGAAATTATTCCATAATCAATGAGAGGAGGCTTGATCATGAGAGCCTTGATTATGGATTGATTGAGAAATTATTCCATAATCAAGGAGAGATTTGCTTGGGAATTAAGAAACCTCTCCCTATATAAAGGACCCAAGGGGTGCCTTGGTAGATGATCCATCCAAGAATTGCTTGGGCTCTCTCCTCTTCTTCTCTCCTTCTCTCTTGGCCGGCCATAGGCCTTTCCCCTTTCTTTTTGACGTGGGCACAAGGAGAAGCATCAAGGCGACGAAGTTCTTCCTTGCGACGATCTTCCTCTTCGGCCGACCTTGGTGGTGAGTCTTTCGATTTGATTGCTCTCTCGGTTTTCGTCGTGTTCACGGAGAATCTAGTAGTTCTCGTGAACACGAAACTCGTGGCTTAGCGAAGTTATCCCGACGATACTCGGAGTGGATACGAATAGAGGCGGAGCTTTCATGGGACGCTAACGGTTGGATCTCGTCCCTTTTTCCAAGTTACGCAAGGTATTTCGTAGAGTAATTTCCTTTTCTGCAAAAATTTTTATATTACGATTATGTGAACACATTGCATGCTTAGGATATGTGTTAGAATAATTTAGGAAATTATTCATGCTTTTGTTTCCGTTGCATGTAATTATGTAACAATTACAATACGTGTCCTTGTCGGCATGCACCCGGTCCCAACAAATCATACGTACATTACTATTTGTATTTGTTACCAATCAGTTGCTTGGTTTTTCTCCTTCAACACCTATCTTCCTCAGCTGCATTGATGAATTGAGTTGTGCAAGGTCGAAATATATACGTACCCTCGTGATGATTCGACTTGTGCAAGATAGTAATATATATATAGGCTGAGCAAATTTCAACTACCTGGCCATCCAAACCACAAATTATTATTTTACTGCAAAAGTGGTTCGGATGTCTCGAAAATGTGAATGGAAAAGGTATTTTGTGGCAGCAAGGGTATAATAGGAAGTTTACTTAAAGGGCTGCGCCCTTTGGTAAAATACAAACCATGGTACGCCCTTTGGTAATTTCCAATTATTACGTACGCCCTTTGATAAATTGCCGAAAAAAATATACTCTCTAGTTTTTAAAAAGGATTATATAAAAAAATAATAAATCAAGTAACATCAAATCTGAAACGATCGATTCAACTCTACAAAAAAATTTTTATCAACTATCAGGTGAGCAACATAGAAGTCCAACATCCCTTAGTTGTATGACTTATTTAGAGGAAAATCCCTATAAATATATCATACTTAAAATTGAACCATGAATATTTGGATAAGAACTTAATTCTTCTTATGCACCACATCCCTAGAGACTTTTAAAAAGGATTACAGAATCAAAGATTGCTTTTATGATACCTCTTCATTAAATTTGATGAGATTATATATAGGGATGAATAAAAATTCGATTAGACTTAACTAACCCATTAAACCAACCAAATTTAAATATTTGGTTCAAGTTATTTCAGAATTTTTTTTTTGAAAAAAAAATAATTATTTCGAAGAATCCGTATGTGCTTTTAAAATTTCTAATTCGATTAAACTGAAAAAGTTAATATTATCAATCAAATCCGAGCTACATTATTGTGGTATTAATTTTTAAAAATCAACACTGTGTAAGAATTGATTTAAAAAAATTAACATAATAATTCATTTTAGACTGAATTAATCGAGTTTTATTAGTTTAATTTATTTGATTTTTATTGAAAGTATTAATCGATTCGATTAGTCGGAAATTTTGTTGGTTTGCTCAATTTCAATTTTAAATTGATTGCTCAACCCTATATGACTCAACTTAAAATTTAAAAGATAATTAATAAACATGATAAAAAATCTCTTTTATTATTAAGAGAGTCTCTTTTGTTTTTCATTTTTTTTATCAAAAACAATGTCTCATCCTCCATCGATCCATTTTTTATTTTTACAAATTTCTTTAATTTTAACGCTATGATAATAACTATGATATCATAATTATCATAACATAGACATTTTACGCTATGAATAATACTATATGATCCTGTCGAAAGGCGAAAGTGAACTTCAAAGAGAGAGGTGGACTCGGAGACGACTCCTACTGGCTCTGAAAACTGTAAAAAAGATGACCGTCAGTAACCCACTGGGAGAGTTCCCTAGTAAGGTCCTTCGACGATCAAGTCAGTGTCCGGTGGAGAAGAGAAACTGGAGAAAACTGTAGCTGAAATGAATCACGCATACTTGCGGGTGAAGGGAGGAGAGCCTTATATAGCCGAGGGAGCCGACAGCCTCTGCCCCACTTCTACCATATTTTGTCTCATGCGGAGACAGGATCAGGGGCCGCTGTCAGCTAGCCGATCGGCGCCGCTCATTCTGACATAGGCTAGGGGCACCGTGGTACGGGTTATCGGAGCTTGTCAGGCAAGTACTGTGTCAGTGGGATATCCGAGATTTGGACACGAGTGGTGTCAGGGATGAGCTGACCTGCGCCGACTCTCGTACCCCCTTTATCAGTGGGGTGTTAGGGGGTAGGTACTGCCTCGGAAAACGATAACTCCATAGTCAGAGCGCCAACCGGCTACCTCGAGTGGAAACTAGCTATGCAGCCTAATTGGAACATTTACACCATTCCGAGTCGAGGGGTATTTGGATCTAGTTCGGCATACTTGTCACTTGGAAAACAGAACTATACCGGGCCGAGCAACAGACTTCGAGTCGGACACTCAACGTTTCCAGGTAGGACTAGCTCGACTACATCCGATTAGCCATCTAGTCGGGCGATCAAGCCCGAGTGGAACTCATGCCCCTAGCCCTGGCCTGCCACGTCGGGTTGTCAGAGTACTCGTGGCCCTGACCTATCCTTGTGAGGTGTCAGGCTGGCCGACCAAGCTACACGTAAGCTAGATCGGGATCATAAACATCCCCTTCGAGTCTAGTCGAAGAGGCGTTGAGTCCGACTGACTAGACTATTAGTTCAGAGCAAGTCTGGCATAATCGCATAGGCTGATCGGCCAGCCGAGCTCCAGCACCAGCTGCTCGACTGCCAAACGATGTGTCCAACATCATCATCTCCTCCTGTCTTTCACGTCTTATCCCTTGATACTCAACAGATTGGTTTGTATCCTCCCATTAATTGACAAGGACCACGTGTCTCATAGCTACTGGTGTTCCTGAGTACCGAAATGTCCGCTGTCAGTCACTAGGAACGAACGTCGCGCACGTCATGTGCTTTCCCAAGGTTAATTTATGGCGGAGATGGACGACTCTGATCTAATTCCCCCTTTTTACCGGATCATCATCGGACGACCGACGTCTAGCCTTCGACTCTATATATACTACCCCCTCGCCTTTCACAGTCTCATTTTTTACCTCGTCCTCCAGCTATTTGAGTGCTCTGCTAGGGTTCCGACATCCTCTCCGGCAACGATAGTCCCGCACTCTCTCCGGTGACCCTTCACTTTCTGGTTAGTTTATCACTTCTTGTGTCTTTTCATGGCTTCCTCTTCGTCGACCCCCGACCCGTGGTATGCCACCACGGTGTCCGATCTCCATTCCAAGACCTCGACCGACTGCGGTCGGAATATTAGATCCCGTCTAACCACAGACTCATCCATCTCGACCCGACCGACTGGCCCGAGAGCGCTCCCCTTAGCTTCATAACCATTTCTTGAGACCATCTCCAGGTCGGCCTTTGCTTTCCTCTTTGCAGAGGACACTTCCTCATTTTGTAATGAACTTTCTACTTAATATATTTCATACTTTTACCCCTTGTATGTGTATTTTTGTGTTGCTTCCCGTCTTTGTGAACTATTGCACATTGCTTGCATTTAGGTCCCTTCCAACCATTCTGCCCTTCGCGAGGTAGGCTTGAGGGACTATCATCCTTGTCAAAGATTACGAGATTTTGCAGAGCGCAAAGGCATAGAGCTAGCCCGCCCGCTACTTGCTAGCTCAATGGGACTGTGAGCACTCGGTCGGTCCAATTCTAAGGAGTGTGGGTTGCCACGCATCCGATTGGGGACATCGAGCCAAGTGGTGGCGTGGGGGCATGCCCACTTATAACTCGCTGGCGAAGCGAGAGTCTGGGCACTTAGTCGGTTCGATTCCAAGGAGCGTGGGTAGTCACACGTTCGATCGGGGACACCGAGCCAAGTGATGGCGTGGGGGCATGCCCACTTATAACTCGTTGATAAAGCAAGAGTCTGGACACTTGGTCGGTCTAATTCTAAGGAGTGTGGGTCGCCACGCATCCGATCGGGGATACTAAGCCAAGTGGTGGCATGGGGGTATGCCCACTTATAACTCACTGATAAAATGAGAATCTGGACACTTGGTCGATCCGATTCTAAGGAGCGTGGGTCGCCACGCGTCCGATCGGGGACACCGAGCCAACTAGTGGCGTGGGGGCATACCCACTTATAACTCGCTGATAAAGTGAGAGTCTGGACACTTGGTCGGTTCGATTCTAAGGAGCGTGGGTCGCCACGCGTCCGATCAGGGACACCTAGCCAAGTGGTGGCGCGGAGGCACACCCACTTATAACTCGCTGATAAAGTGAGAGTCTGGAATGCCTGCACATATTATGAGGATCTCGGCGATTCATTAATATTACAGAGTTGGGTAATACAGCCGACTCGCACAACCTCACTGTGATTCTTTGTATAGCTAGAGATGAATGGTACTCCAGGGTCGGTCCAGCTTCTTTCCTTGCTCGTTTTCCCAAGTAGTATGCTCCGGAGGCCAGCTTTTGGATTACCTTAAAAGGCCCTCCCCATTGAGGCTCCAATTTGCTGACATCTCCGATCTGCTTTATCCTCTTCCATACAAGGTCCCCGACCTAGAATGCCCTAGCCAGCACCTTTCGGTCATATCTCTGCTTCATCCTTTGGCGATAGGCGAACATCCGGGCAGCAGCCTTTTCTCGGATTTCTTCGACCAGATCTAGCTCCAAGCGTCTTCTCTCCTCGTTTCCTTCATCATACGCCTTCCGCTGATTAGACTCACACCCGACTTCAATGGGCACCACTGCCTCGCTTCCATAGATCAACTGAAAAGGCGTGTGATCCGTAGTCTCCCTCGGCGTGGTCCACTGAGCCCACAAGACGATGGGCAACTCTTCTACCCACGTGCCACCTGCGTGATCTAGCTTTGTCTTCAATCCCCTCAGGATTTCCCGATTGGTGACTTCTGTCTGGCCATTACTCTGTGGGTATGTCACGGAAGTGAAAGACTGCTGAATGTTGTAAGCCGAGCACCATTCTTTGATTTTTCTGCCTTGGAACTGTCTCTCATTGTTCGAGACCAACTTGTGAGGAATTCTGTATCGGTATAAAATGTTCTGCCACAGAAACATGACCATCGCCTGCTCAGTGATGCATGTCGGTGCCTCCGCTTCTATCCATTTAGAGAAGTAATCCACCGCCACTAATAAAAATCTCTTTTGAGCCAGAGCAGTAGGAAAAGGTCCCACTATGTCCATCCCCCATTGATCGAACAGACAAGAGACCACCGATGCTTTCATCATCTCGACCAGTCGATGGGGCAGGTTGTGGTGCTTCTGGCATCACAGGCATGTGGAGACCAGCCGGTCAGTGTCCTTCTACAGGGTTGGCCAATAATACCCCGAGAGCAAAGCCTTCCAAGCCACAACCCTTCCTCCAGCATGACTACCGCATATTCCAATATGTATCTCCCTGAGCACGTAGTCAGCATCCTCGTCACCCAAACATTTAAGCAGTAGTCGGACGAAGGCTCTCTTATACAACGCATCCCCAACCAAGGAATATTGAACCGCTCGCTTTCTTAAGAGTCGAGCCTTCTCCCGGTCTTTCGGAAGCGTCCCGTTCATCAAGTAGGTGATTAACGGTGCCCTCCAGTCCGTCCCGAGCTCCAACTCCACTTGCTTCTCTATGTGCATCACCAATATTGTCTGGTTGATCGGCTGAGGAAGCACCTAGGAGCTCACCGTGCTAGCCAACTTTGCTAGCTCGTCAGCCCGAAGGTTGCTTTCTCTAGGAATCTTCTGTAACTGGACCTCCTGGAACCCAGCCTTTAGCTTCTCATAGGTCTCAACAAATACCTGCAATCGATCACTGTTGACTTCGAATAGACCCACGAGTTGTTAAGTGGCCAATTGTGAATCCGAGTACAACACCACTCGAGTGGTGCCTACGAGCTTAGCGGCCTGCAATCCTACAATGAGAGCCTCATACTCTGCCTCATTGTTTGTGGCTCGGTATTCTACCCACACGGACAAATGCAACTGTTCCTCCTTTAGGGAGACCATCAAAATGCCGATACCACTCCCCTGCCGAGCTGACGACCCGTCCACATAGATCTGCCAGGCCCCTTCAATTTCTTCTGAACTCAACTCACTTAGGAAATCAGCTAGGGCCTGTGCTTTGATGGTCGGGCGAGCTTGATATTGTATGTCATATTCACTCAGCTCTGTCGTCCACTTGATAAGCCGACCTGAAGCTTTCGGATTCGACACTACCCGACCCAAGCTGCTGTTGGTCAGAACCACGATCGGGTGTGCTAAGAAATATGGTCGGAGTCGCTTGGCAGCTAACAGTAAGACATAAGCCAACTTCTCGAGCGTTGTGTATTGACACTCGGCTCCCTTCAATAAATGTGCAAAGAAGTATACCGGTTGTTGCTCAGTCTCCCCTTGCCTTACTAACACCATACTAACCGACTCAACCGAGGCTGCCAAGTACACGTACAGAACCTATCCCAGCTCTGGCTTGGCCAAGATAGGTAATTCGTCCAGATAGGTCTTCAGCTCCTTGAATGTTTTGTCGCAGTTAGCATCCCACTGGAACTTAGTAGCACGGCGAAGAGTCTTGAAGAAAGGCAAGTCCTGCTCGGCGGACCAGGAGATGAACCGAGAAAACGCCGTGATCCGTCCGATGAGTCTCTGTGCTTCCCTGATGTTTCGTGGTGGGGGCATGTCGAGTAGCACCTGAACCTTGCTCGGGTTGGCCTCAATGCCCCTCTCGATGACAATATACCCGAGGAATTTTCCACTCCGCGCTCCAAAGAGACACTTGGCCGGGTTCAGCTTCAGCCCATACCTGCGCAAGGTGCGGCAGGTCTCTTCCACGTCTTGTACCAGATCGGCCGCTCGACCCGTCTTGATTATAATGTCATCAATGTACACCTCGATGTTTCGCCCGATTTGCACCTGGAAGACTTTGTTCATCATGCGTTGGTAGGTGACCTCTGCATTCTTGAGCCCGAATGACATGACAGTATAGCAATACGTACCGTTGACCGTGATGAAGCTGACCTTCTTCTGATCCTCGACAGCTAGGGGCACCTGGTGGTAGCCTTGATATGTATCCAGCATAGATATGAGTTCGCTACCGATGGTCGAGTAGACCATATGGTCGATCCCTAGTAAGGGATAGCAATCCTTCGGGCAAGCTCGGTTGAGGTCTCAAAAATCGATATAGACTCGCCACTTGATATCGGGTTTAGCCACGAGGACCACATTGGATAACCAGGTCGGGAATTGGACCTCTCTGATATGTTTGGCATCCAACAACTTCTCGGCCTCCGCTCGGATGACCTTGTTCTGCTTCGTGCTAAAATCCCTCTTATGCTACTTGACCGGTCTGGCGTTCGAATACATGTGCAAGTGGTGCTCGGCATCTTCCCGCTGGACACCCTCCAGATCCTTTACCGACCAGGCGAACACAGCCTGGTTCCGTGTTAGGCACTCCAACAGTGGCTCCTTTAACTCATCAGGCAGACCTGCAGCTATCCTGACTTTGGTCTCAACCCGGTCAGGGAGTAGTTGAGCTTCCTCCTTGTCCTCATGCAGGCCCAAGGGGAGGCTTGCACCATATTGCAACTGGTGGACGTTCGTTGGGACTTCTGACTTTCGGTCCGGACATCGTCCATGTAACATCGATGTTCCACTCGCTGGTCTCCTTTAACTTCCCCAACTTTGTCGGTGACCGGGAACTTTATCTTGAGATAGAATGTCGAGACCGCCACTCAGAACTCATTAAGGGTCGGTCGTCCCAAGATCACGTTGTAGGCTGATGAGGCATCCACTATTAGGAAAGTGGATCATCTGGTTCTCTTCAGGGGCTCTTCGCCTAAGGACATGGCCAGCTGCATCTGTCTGATTGGCTGCACCTAGTTCCCGGTAAATCTGAACAAGGGTGTGGCCACCAGCTCCAACTTGGATGGCTCAATCTACAACTGGTCGAACGTCTTCTTGTACAGTATGTTGACCGAGCTGCCCGTGTCCACGATGGTGTGGTGGACCTGATAATTGGCGATTACGGGTGTGATGACCAAAGTGTCATCATGGGGGACCTCCAATCCTTGTAGATCCTGTGGCCCAAAGCTGATTTGAGGCCCTTGTGCCTGAGCGGCGTTCGTCCCTACTTGATGGATTTCCAGTCGGTGTACTCAGCCTTCCGGGATCGGTTCGAGTCTCCTGTGGTCGACCCACCTGAGACCACATGGACCCCTCCTCGGATGGCGTTCTGCTGGTTTGCTTGTTCTTCGTCCATCTCTTCGGAATCGGCTTGTTCCTCCAGAGGGAATAGGTTGCGAGTGGCCAATGTGTTCCACCTGGGCTCTCCTACTGCTGGTACTGCTGAGGGACTTCCCTGACCTAAGACACGCCTTGGGGAGGCCTGACGTCCCCGTCCCCTAGTGATAGGGGCCTGGCCCCACCCGGCATATTGGCATTCCTCGATGTTGTGTGTGTTGCTCTGATGGAAAGTGCAGTAAGGCCTCCATCGGGTCAGTAGACATCCCTGAGCCACTTGCTGCATGTGTCTCCGCTCCATCACAACTCGGTCGATTGCCCCTCTAGGGCTGCGGATGGGTCTGCCCGGGGAGCGACTGTTCTGCATGGGACTTGATGCTGGGGGCGCTACCAATCTCCTTTTTCCGGGCGGCTTGGGCTTCCTCCACGTTAATGTATTTGACAGTTTTTTCCAACAGATTGTCAAAGTCCTTTGGAGGCTTCCTAATCAGTGAATGGAAGAAGTCTCCCTCCTGTAACCCCTGGGAGAATGCACTGATCAACATCTCAGGGGTGGCAGTCGGCACGTCCATGGATACTTGGTTGAGCCTCTTGATGTAGGCTCAGAGCGACTCCTTCGGACCTTGCTTCAGCGTGAACAGGTTGAGGCTGGTTTTATGGTGCCTCTGACTGCTCGCAAAGTGTTGCAAGAACAACCTCTTAAGCTCCTCGAAACTAAACACGGACCCACTTGGGAGTCGATCTAACTATCGCTGAGTTGGCCCCAACAAGGTCGTTAGAAAAGCATGGCATTTGACGCCCTTCGGATACTGGTGAAGCAGGGCGACGCTCTTGAATTTCATGAGATGCTCCTCGGGATCGCTTGTTCCCGAATACTCTGGTATGGTGAAGAATCGGAGGTGCTTGGGGGCTGGGTCCTCGAGGATATGTGAGGAAAAGGGACACCGCGTTGGGATAGCCTGTGGGGGGTCGGCCAACCCCTTCCCCTTATCCGAGCGCTGCGGGTGCGTCTGACTCGATGCGGATGCCTCGGCAGGATTGGAGTGAGCTCGATAAACTCCGAAGGGGGGGGAGGGATTGAGGCACCTTCTAGCCTGTCGGCGTTTCCCCGACCCACCGAGTTGCCTAAGGCTGAGGGCTCGGGAAATTGGGTAGTTGGGCTACTCGCATGCAAAGGCAATTGGGAGGTCTTCTGAGCTCGGACAACCATCAGAAACGTGTACTTCTCTGGTGTGATTGTCACCGTCACTCGGTTGAGATCTTCCATATGTGCTCTCGATCAAGCGAAAGACTATCCTTCTAACACCAAATTTGATCTTGTCATAGGCGAAGGTGGACTCCCAAGAGCGAGGTGGTCTCGAGGACGACTCCTACTGGTTCCGAGAACTGCAAGAAAGATGACCGTCAGTAACCCACCGGGAAAATTCCCCGGCAAGGCCCTTTAACGATCAAGTCAGTGTCCGGTGGAGAAGAGAAACTGGAGAAAAATTGTAGCTGAAATGAATCATGCGTACTTGCGGGTGAAAGGAGGAGAGCCTTATATAGCTGAGGGAGCCAACAACCTTTGCCCCACTTCTGCCATATTTTGTCTCATGCGGGGACAGGATCAGGGCCACTGTCAGCTCGTCGACCGACGCCGCTCATTCTGACATGGGCAGGGGCGCCGTGGTACGGGTTGCCAGAGTTTGTCAGACAAGTACTGTGTTAGTGGGATATCCGGGACTCGGACACAAGTGGTGTCAGGGCTGAGCTGACCTGTGCCGACTCTCGTACCCCCTTTATCACTGGGGTGTCAGGGGATAGGTACCGCCTCGGAAAATGATAACTCCCGAGTCAGAGCGCCGATCGGCTACTCCGAGTGGAAACTAGCTATGCAGCTCGATCGGAACATTTACACCATTCTGAGTCGGGAGGTATTCGGGTCTAGCTTGGCAGACTTGTCACTCGGAAAACAGAACTATACTGGGCTGAGCAATAAACTTCGAGTCGAGCACTCGACATTTCTAAGTGGGACTAGCTCGGACTACATCCGATTAGTCATCTAGTCGGGCGATCAGGTCCGAGTGCCCCTAGCCCTAGCCTGCCACGTCAGGTTGTCGGAGTACCTGTGACCCTGACTTATCCTTATGAGGTGCCAGACCGACCGACCGAATTACACGTAAACTAGGTCAGGATGACTATAGAATAGTAACTCAGTCAATTATTATTACTTGTATAAGTAATTCATGATAAGTTTAACATTAAATTATAGTAGTTACTATCTGATATAACTATTACACAGTTATATTAATTATTTCTAATTAATACTAGTCAAGCAACTTAACTATTATAATTATTTCTAATCAATAGTCAACATTATATTCTACAACTGAATCGTAATTATTACGATATTTATTTATTTATTTTTTTTTCTTAACATTGGTTAAGATTAAATTGTACTAATTATAGCAACATAATTATTACAACGGTGTAATTATTATAATTGTTTAATAATTAGGATCTCATAATTATTATAATATAATCGAAAATAAAAATTATGGAAGGGAGATATTTTGATATAAATAAAAAATAATAATATATTTTTTCGGATAATTTACAATAAAAAAGACATTCATTTAATTTTTGCACAAACTAAATCTCCAAAATTCCATAGGAATATGATATGGATATATAAATAGGTATGCGCGAGTTAAATAAATAATTTATATTTAAATTATTAATAGGTTTTTTTCTATAATTTTTTATTTTTGAAAATAATATGATACAATTAACCAGGAAAGTCCTGACGTGTCAGACAACAAATTCTTGATTATAAAAATAAATAATTGTCTACAAGCTATTTAATTAATAATTCAACTGCCTCCCTCACCGTCGCTGGGCCGCAACGCCGGCCGGCGGCGGCGGAGATGATCCTGGCATACAGTATCTGATTCCACACGTCGGGGAGGCCAGGAACGCACCAGTGGATGCAGTCGGCGTAGACGGCGGGGTTGGCCTGCTGCTCCGGCGTCATCACCGCCCCCTGCCGCGTCGTGTATACCGACGTGTGCGCGTCCTTCCGGAACTCCGACATGGTCGTGATGTCGACGAAGTCGACGGGCACCCGCGCTGTCGACCGGCCGCCCTCTTCGCCAGCTCGAACATCCCCATGTCCGTCCCCAGGAATATTCCGGTCATGTTCCTCAGCGGCATCGTCTCCCTGGCGCACTTGACCCCCTCAGTGCTCCCCCAGTCCGATCCCCTGCACGGCCGTCGCCCATTTCACCAAACCAATTAACATCCTCAATTCACCAAAAACATTTGAAGAAAAAACACAACAGAGGCGACGTCCAATAAGAGAAATTAAGGAGATAGCCTGGATTGACGACGACAGAAGCCTCAGAAATTTCAACAGGAAAAAGGGTAAATGATTGCTGTGTGTTCTAATCGATCACAATTAAATGATTAATATTTCTTCGTCTCTAACATATGCAAGTGGAGCTGAATCAGTCACTCTGATTGTCCCCATTACTGTCCTACATATTATTAGAGGGAATAAATCAATATCAATTCTCATACCAGAGGATATTTCTACAATTCTATAGGGATTCAATTCTTACTGTAAATCTACCATATAATTAACGGCTCGACTATATCACGGTGGTAAAAAAATTCAATCATTCAAGTTTTTACGTCGAAATAAATTGATTAGATTCTTTAGTATTCACCTGAAATGGAGAGGAGACATGCTCATGAAGAACACGACGGTACGAGAATGGTCCACGTTGTCGTCCAGCCAACGGGACCACGTTCGGAGAACTCTCTCGTACGCTCGTGGCCTCGCCACCTCCTCGTAATCCGACCAGTTCGTCGCCGAGCTCTTCCTGTCGAATTGTAATTAGTTTATGCATCGCTGGAGAATTAATTGCGTTCGGCTACTCACCGGACTTTCATCGCCGCCGTGTTCATCCACCAAATGTAGGTGTTGAAGACGAGGTAGTCGACGCCCTTCCAGTGCGCCGCGTGCTTCTCGATCGCCTCCGGCCTTATGATCCGGTCGCGGATGCTGTGGATGCGCGGGTCGTCGGAGTTCGACTCCACCAGGAACGGCGCCCAGTAGAACTCCACCGTCGCGTTGTATTCCTGTCAAGATTGGATTTTGAAAGGCGCGGAGCTCGGTTGATTAATAAATTCACAGGATTTATTCATCAAAATTGGATCTTGATGGATCGAGAACCTCCGCGATGAAGATTATACGAGAGCCGTCCCATTGGCGCCCCTTCTTCCCCGGCGGGATCGCCGACTGCACCATGCACACCATCGACTCCCACTGGTTCCGGTTCAGCGAGTCGCCGACGAACATCAGCCGCTTGCCGCGCAGCCGCTCCAGCAGCAGTTTGGCGTCGAACCTTGTCGAACAAAGTTGTGAATTGTGATCGGGATTAAAATCTTTTATCGAAATTGTTCGGTTCCGGTGGCCGTACCTTGGCAAGGAGCAGTCTTTGGGCTGCCACCGCCACTTCTGGTACGCGTCCTCCTTCCGCCCGTTCTTCAAGCACGCCACCTGCGTCGACACGAACTCGCACTGCTCCTCCCGGTACAGAGGATAGTTCACGTCGTCGTACACCCACTCTCCGGTCGTCAGATCACACGTCTCCGGCACGCCGACAACTGAAGTCGGCGCCGTCACTTTGGGCACTGCTGAGGCCGCGTCGTCGTCGGCCGTTTCTCGAATCGACGAGGTCGCATTCACTTCTCCATAGCCCGCAGCCCCGTCGACCGTGATGGGCAGCTCCTGCACAGCCGCCACCGCCTCACCGTCGCCGCGGTGACTCAGCCGGCTCGTAACAAGCCTATCCGCCGGAACCTCGTCCGGCGAGAAGTACTCCTCCGTCATGCGCCGGGCGACGGGGCGGCCGGCGAGGGTCCTGACGTCCTCACCATACATGACCAAGGCAAACACGGCGAGCATCCCGACCACAAACAGGACCTGCAAGTTGCCCCGTCGCCGGATGTGGGGCGTCCCCGCCTGCTTCGCGGAGGTCACCGGCGTCTTCCGCCTGAGGGAAAGCTCGACTCCTTTCAGCATATCGCCACGGCTAGCTGGTGATCGACGAAGACGAAGACCAGCAATTCACCAAGAAGAGGCGGGCGCGGAGCAGGTTGTATGGTTGAGCTAGTTTTAACCATCGATGGCGATGGAGGAGAGAGGAGGCTTTGCTTCTTCCCTCAATAATAATAATAATAATAATAATAATAATAATAATAATAATAATAATAATACGCAGTAGGTGTGGAGTTGGTTTATCTTCCTCCCGACGAACTCTTCTTTGTCCAAAATTAAATTCATGGTTCAGTCATCAATGGCGGACAAAGGGAAACAACGTGGACATCTGGATCTGCATGATTCGAAGGAAGAGCCTGCAACGGTCAATCATTTCGATGCGGAAATAGTGGTTAATGATAATTAGGATCTGTTTGATTTGCTTTTTTTTAAATTACATATTTTTCAAAAAAAATCATATTTTTTATGAAAAATAAAAATAAAAAAATGAACATATTAACTTATCAAATTTTAATTTTTAAATTTATAAAATAATATCAGATATTAATATTAATTATCGATAAATATTAATGAATATAATATGTAAAGACAATGATAAAATAAATTTTATGAAATCAATGAATGACGTGCATTTTATATCACGTGATTGCTGAAGTGACGGCGGCTGGGCCGCCGACATATAAGGACGGTGAACCGCGAAATCGGTGCAATGTTTATGTTAATTCAGTTGAATTTAGTTTAATATTTTTAATGTAAAAACAATGGAGCTCTCTGATGACTCGGGACGAAAAGGACGGCTGCAGCCGCAGGCAACGATGCAATGATTAAGTCATTCAATTATTAAAGAATTAAAGATTTAAATTTTAGGTATATTATAGAAAATTTCACCTAGAGTAATCACCATCTGCATCGGTAGACACACAGCAGTTTTGCGTTTGGCGTCAGATTTTGGGTTGTAATTCAGTTTCTAAAATTTAAACTTGTACGGTTGATTCTTAAGTATTTTAAAATATATTTTTTAGTAATATTTATTCATCTGGGTAGTTTATTCAACAACGTAGTCTGATGATGTAACTTTAATATATACAAAATGCTATCACGTTTATTTTTTTTTTTTATTTTTATTTGTTCTTAAAGTAGTTGACGTACTTAACTTTTAGATTTGTAAAAGTGTTCTGAATTTCAAAAATAATGGTGTTGCTTTTTGAAATTTGACATCATAATAATACTATTTTTTTAAATATAATATCTTGACCGAAAGAATAAAATAAAAATTAAATATATTCTTTGGGAAATATAAAAATTAAATACGTCTGTTAAGAATTCCATCAATTCAAGTAAGCCGTCAATTGTTGAAACCTATTTCTTTCCCCAGTGGTCAATTGTTGAAACCTATTTCTTTATGTTCAGTATATAATTAGTTCCTAAATGTAATTCTTCGCCGGAGCTGAGTTTGACTTTTGCAAATCATACTTGTTCAATTTGGTTCATACAGTGCCCGTTAAAATAATCCTCAATCTCAAAAATCCAGCGTTTGGATCTAGTCAACCATCAAAATTAGAAGCATCTAGTTTGACTCGATGGGTATCCAATTTCAAATTTAGGTCCATGTCTCACTAGGTGGTAAATCGTCCCAGCGTATTCGCCAATCCGTCCCAGGTCCAGGTGTCACTAGAATGTTTGGGAAGTGGTCTTCTTCGTCAATAACTAATTGATGATCCCAATGTGAATGACATCTAAGTGATTGGATCATATGTGATATACAGGTTTGGGACTCATGTCCTTTATCAACTTGTTGATCATGCTTTCAGCAGAAACGTTCTAGGTTGAATTTTAAATTCGTCTTCCAAAAGAGTTTCTCGTCATAGTGGACGTGTAGATTTGATAAGGAATGAAATTTATAATTTAAGCAGCATAATAATTTTGGGAAAGCAAATTGAAATTTCAAAATAATGACAAAAGGAGGTAGGTCAGAGATGATTATAAAAATTGGTAAAAAAAAAAAGAAGTTATTCACATAGTAAATGGCAGAGGTCAGAGGATGAATGTTTATGGAGAACGAGTAAACAAAAAACAAAAACCATGGGCCACTATGTCAATTTAAGAGCGAGGGAATGATAAGCATGTGCGTAAAGAATGAGAATGTGTAGTACGTGATGCACGTGAGTCCTCTTTGTCGAACTGTTAGTTCCACTATGTAGAATTCGAGGACTCGCTTCTTCGAACCGCTAGGTACAATAAGCATAATGGAATTCTGGCATCCTCATAGCCCAGCTGTTTACACTCCACATATCCAGAGAAAAGAGGAGCAATACATGGTTCTTATAGCTTTTGAATCAGAAAACAACTTCAAGAATTCCCTCTGAAAGAGAGTACTATGTTTCCTACATTGAATGAATGCTTCATTAGAAGCTTCTGCAAGTATATAGTTCAACACGATATATTTACAAGTTATTGTGACGACTTGAAGAGCTTTCGTGTGTGATCGTTTATTTCTGTTTTCCCTTTGAAGTGTCTTCCAGAGCAGAGGCTTTGCAGATAGGGCAGATGTTCTTGATCAGCAGCCATTTCTTGACACAACTGGAATGGAAAATGTGTTTGCAGTTCAATTGCCCAAGAGTTTCGCGATCTTTATATTCTTCCTATTTTGCAAGACGCACCAGACGATAGAGTTAAAACAAAAAAGTGTACCAGATTTAAATTCAGTAGGTTCTGCGTTAACTTACCAGGCATATCGGGCAGCCATCTTCATGGTCATCTTCAGTCTGATCTGAGCAGTAAAGTGTCTCCCTCAAGCAACTTCTGATGGCATCTAGGGATAAACCGACACTCACATAGCCTATTCTCTCCTCCAAAGCAAGCAGTTCCTGTGTGAAATAATAGGATATTACAGGAACTATGAACACAGAAAAGAACAGGATACTGAAGATGCAATTAATTACCTCATAGCTCATGTTGTCTATGTCCAGTCGCATACCACGGTGTTGGTCAATAAAGTGCATTGGATCGTAAAAGGCAGAGTGATCCATCACAGCTACTCCCTGCAGCATGAATTTGTGAGAGAGCAATGTTTATGGTAAGTCAAAAGTTACTGAAATTCTGACCTCGGCTATCTGACTAGTATGAGAAGCATCCTCGTCCAAGAAAGAAAGGACTCTGTTAGAACGACTTGTTCTTCCATATCTCCCATTATTCTGATGAACTATTGACAATGCAGTTGGTCGCATGGAGGGCACAGCAGATTCCACTCTCTGCAATCTGGCATCTTGTGTTACTGCTAAATCCATGGCTGTGTAGCTAGGATTCACTCCGAAAGCTGTTCTCTGATCATGGATACTTGGAGACACCATCCTACCTCGTGATGAGGGACCATACTGCATCGGTAGAATGGAGTGGTAGCCTCCACTAATGTCCATAGTGTTGGTGGTGAATCGGCTTGCAACAGAACTATGGTTGATATCATGATTGAAGGAGCTTGTTTCTGCAATTTAATAAATCAAGTAAAACATAAATTTGTATTAGCATTTTCAAACGAGAACATAATGTTATGCAAAAACTGACACTAAACTACTCAAATTTAAACTAACCTGAAGAAGAGGACCTCGTATTAGGATTTATAAATATGTCATCATTCCACTGGCTTCCCACGTTGGCATTTGGAGTAATTGTAATTGATTGAACTTGATGAGATAAATTGGTACTTGATCTGATTCCAGATGAGATGTTCTCCAAGTGAATAGTTGTATCATACCGACTTCTAACGTTTCTCTGAGAAGCATTCCCAGAATTTGATGAATCATGACTACTATACCTATGAATAAAGCTAGCAGGATCACAAGGCCGGCACTGTGAATCATAAGTAGGTTTTGCCTGTGAAATTTCAGTTAAAGTTGTTGCATTGGAAGAACTTCCAGCATGGTAATTGTTTCTGTTTTCTCTCAGAGGAAACATGAAGTTCGCAGGATCTTTTCTTTTATAAGGTGCTCGTTCATACTCCATTTCAATGAATGGATTGACATTCCTCCTAATATCCCCCGCTCCATATTGGTTATGCAAAAATCCATTCTGCATAGTATGTTGTGGATGTTGACTGATGCTTCCACCATAAGGAAAATGTGTATATTCATCATAAGATGTTTCTGCATTAGCTGGCACATTCGCTGGAACCTGACAATGAAAATTTCCTGATCGATGGTTATAATGCCCCAAATGAGGGTTGAAATGAGTGACCAGGTTCACTCCATTGGTTCCTGTATTTTCCACTGGAAACATAGAAGAATTTCCTGAAACCAAAATCATGTTACTTGACAATTTCCAACTTTTCAGGGTAAAAAACATGATGCATAATAGTGTGCATCAAGATGTGTAAATCACCTGAGTTCAACTGACGATCATGCTGATGATGATTCCGCATCCTCTCACGATCCCTTTTGTACATGTGACAAGGATGACTTGAGTGCCTCTGGTCCATACTACCTGTTTTCATCAAGAGGTAAGCACAGGAAAAGATAGAAATGTTATGTGACAAGGAAAGCATACAAAATAAAATAGAGCTTCATGCATGGATAGAGCCTTAAGGTGAAATGAAATAGGTGGAAAAATGGGCCACAGAAACGAATAAGACTGGGTATAAAATTTGGAAGTCTAAATGAAATCAGTTGATTATGGATGTTACAAAATAGAGATAATAAGAACATTACTAAGGTGTCAACAAAGACTGTTTTAATTTGTTATGTTTTTGTCCGGAACCAAAACCAATTGGAAAACGGCAATAATTACATATTCCACACGTGTAGCCCCTGTGATGTTAAATAGCTGTATTGAGCAACACAATCCTTATTTTCAGCCCTAATTGAGACAAAGGAACTTGAACAAGAAGGAACCCAATTTAAGACATTTAAACCTAATCTATGTCTAGTTCCAAATAATTACTAAATTTAACCTGAAATTTGGATTAATTAGAGACTTGATATGACAATAACTATGTTATATAAAGTATAAAATACAAGATTAAATACATAACTAGGAGCAATGTTGGGTACCTTTGTCACTCCCATCCTAAATGGGAACAGTCTCACATCTAGTGTGGTTGGGGACAATCTAGTAGTCAAAGACCCAAAACTATATATGTACAACCACATGTATAATACAAATTAAAAATATAATTTTTAAAAGTTTTAGATTGTGTAGAAGTTTATTTTGGTAGGTCTGCTTGATAGTTTTTAGATCAACAATTGACTTTTAAGTGTAAGATAACTTGGTAGAAGTTAACTAATTTTGGTTCCATTCTTAGTTAGTAGTTATGGATTATTTACTAATTTGATTGAGTGCATTAGGTTTCAGATTATTTCTTCCTTGAATATTTTTTAGTTTATTTTCAATCTACTTTTACATAATAATATTTTCATTTGTACTGTAGTCTTTCATGTGAGATTCACTTAAGTTTATCAACCATAATGCATCAATTATTATTATATCTGTGCGTTTTGATTCACTTTCACCCTAGATTTAATGTTAGAGCAGGAAGTGGGGTTAGGAGATTATTTATCCCACATTAGAGGTGTCAAATAGGTTAAGCAATTTGCAACCCGACCCAGCAAAGTCTTGAGTTTTGCTTGACACGACCCACCAAAGATCGGGTCATGTAGTGTCAGGTCGGCATGGACAATGAGTTGGATTGGGAAACAAGGGCTTGGTCCACATGTCAGGTTGAGCGTAGCTTGTGCCAATTCAGGGAGTAGGGTATTTTCAATTTGTCCAACTTTATCCTAAAATCATCAAATTGACTTCAAAATTAATAAAAAATCCTAAAGTTTCTCTAAATTTTTTTTAAAAAAAATATTGTTTATTTTCCCCCTGATTTTGACCAATTTGTGCTCTTTACAAATACTCAACATGCTATGAATCAGAACTTAGACATAATATTTCTTAATCTTATCATAAAATATCAAAGAGGAAATTGAACAAATCAGCCATCATGCAATAAGAATGCAAGATATCCATTTCAAAGTTAAAAATTTAACTAAAATTTTTGTTAGTAGTATCCTTTTGTTATCATTTATGGACTTAGAGCTTATTGGCCTAGGGAGTTAGTTCCCTTTTCAACTATGTCACTGTACTAAAATTTATATTGTGCTACTGTGAGACACATACTGATTATCCTCTTGTTTTAGAAGAAAAGGTTATATTAGGTAGTTTTTGAAATAATAACTATCTTATTAAGAGCATGATTAAGTCCTATGGATATTCTTGAATATTATAGTTTATTTACAAATTTTTGTGATAACTATTTTATTAAGAGTATGATCAAGTCCTATAGACATTCTTGAATATTATAGTTTATTTACAAAATTTTGTATGGGTTACCGTGTTTAAAAATGGCCTTGTTCCCCTGCTATTAATCATAATAACATTTCTTGTTTGTGAGTTTTATTTGTGTGAAAGATCATTTATTTCATTGTACAAATTGTTTAGCCTCGTAACTGCAACTAGTGATGGTAGGAGCTCTGATACACTCAGTAAAAAAACTCAATGAAACACTCAGTGAATGACGTAGCACTTTGCATGCACACGTCCGATTATCACTCGGACACCATCGGCAGCCTCCGGCCGCCGCCCCGAATCAAACTATACCCTGGGGGGCACGATGAACCCGTCGGGGATCGCTGCATGTAAAGTGTCACGTCATTCACTGAACTTTTCCTTGAGATTTTTCACTGAGCATATAATGCTCCTGATGGTCATTCAATGTGAATTTGATTCACCTCCATGGCACACCAATATATAAGTACTACATAAATTAATACTTAAATCCATGATCAAATTTCAACATGCTCACATCCTTAGTACTATTATGGGTTTAATACATCATATGGTGATCAATCAATAAGAGATCCAAGACCTACTTTTATCCATATTTTGTACCACCTCATATTTTAGTGCACTTATTAATTGAGGTACATGTTAATATATAGATTAAAAAGATAGTTAGGTGGACGAAGCTCTCGCCAGTGCATGTCCCAAAGAAAGGTTGGGTCACATTGAATCTATTGTACGTAGGCTTACCTTGCATTTTGCAAGAGACTGTTTCTATGACTCGAACTAGTGAGGTCACATGTCAACAACTTTACCGTTACGTCAAGGCTCTCCTATATTAAATATATAGATTAGCCAATCCAAAACACTAAATGTCTTGACAGCATGTATTGAGCAATGCAGAACTTACTATGACTGAAGTTTTATTTCCGCAAGATACGTATGAGTTAACAAAGAAGATATATGCAAAATTGGTACAATTCTCCTTATAAGGTAAAAAAAAACTCTAAACTTACATCTCCAAAGAGAAAAACTAAATTATAAAAGTCCAACTTATTCAGAAGATCTTCTTAGCTTTGCACACATAGACAACTTTCAAATAAAATAAACTTGGAAATTAATATATTAGATTGGTATCAAGAAATGAAATATTATATGCTATCAATACTCATGACCCACAAATAAGATTTCCTGATAAAAGGAACACATATCTAGATGAAGATATTATAGGCACTATGACGAATACTAGATATACTATTTAGAGGATATTTAACGAGTACTTAGTGATATTGGGAGAGAATCCAAAAATCAATAAAGATTTTGGATTTGGAGTAATAACCAAAGAGGATAGTAGAATGTTTGTATTTTATTGAACTTATTTGAAACTAGATGTGCTATCAACTATTCAAAGATGTTAAGTACTAGAACATGGTGAAATAATAAAAATGTCTGACAACATACATACCTTTGTGCTTATAGCTATTTTGCATCTGGATGATTTCTTATGCTCAACCTACCTCAAGGAGAAAAACTCTAAATTCTGGAAGAGCTAGAGTATTTTAAACTAATATTTAATATTAAAAAAAAACTAGGCAAATAAAAGTGAATAAATTAAAGCTATGATCAATGTTCTATTTTGGACTACTAATGCAATTGTCACAACTCACAACTGGTATACATGCAGAACAGTCTACCTTGCAGGACTAAGGATTCGATTCTTTGGATGGAATATATGAGAGAAAACAGGGAAAGGATCATAAAAATATAAATAAATAATTGAGATCCAATCCCTATGTAATTTTGTGATATTTTCCCTCACATATTTCATCCAAGTAATTGGACCCTAAATGCTCTTATCACAAAAGAACCTGAGAGAAATCAGTTCATGCAAACCCTGAACCACCTGCAATGTTGTATCATAGAGAAATTATCAAAAGACCTGTATAATAATTTTGTACTGCAAATATCCTTGTGTTGAGTACTCACAGATATCTGACATGACGTAATCGTAGACCAATTTGACACTTCCATAACATTACAGCATATCCATGCAGCAAATTTATTTGGTCATTTTTCCATTCAAGGATCCTGGATCATGCACTGGTACATCCTATATCTAATAAAACAAATACCAAGCAGCATGATATATGTTGTTGAAGTCCCAGTTCTAGATGTATAGGCTATTGGTTTATCATTATCTTAAGTTTTATCTGCATAAAAAAGCATTTTTGTAGCACTACTTTGGTGTAGAACTAGGATGGTAGAATACATACCTCAATGAAAATAACTGACCAGAAACTGAATAAACATAACTTCATTGTGGCATAACCGTCAACCTCTGAAATTGCTTCTAAGAAAGTAAAATATAGCTTACAAGAAGGAATAATATCATGCTTATGCATGCCACACCATAGGAAAACAAGAATGTACCATAATACCAAACATGTTAAAACTTGCTCTATCTTATACTCACTTTATTTTATGTGAATTCTGTTCTGTTGCTCAAAAATAGTCTTCTCTCCTTCTATATAACTTAACAATATTAGCTTCAATGTGTGGGTGAATGATATGCATCCTGTCATTCTAGAAATAATCAATGTGTTTAATCATAAATCTTAATCATTTCTCGTAAGTGTGCCTGGTAATAGAATGATAGGTCATAGTCAATGTTTAAATAGTTCATATTAAAGAAGTGGTCTACAGTTGGTGCAGAGATGCAAAGCTCTGCTCGTCAGCATGGTTTCATCACGTTGCATAGGCATATATGCAGTCTCATTAATTGATTTAATCAACTATGCTGCTGAATATGATTTGGATTCTATTAGGCTTAGGCGAAACCACTACATAACTATTTATTTAACCAGGCCAAGTACATCCCTCCTGTAACTACTAAAAGGCAGGCAAATTTAATTCATCCTTCACATCCATCCTACAAGACATAGTGAAGAATATAGCTATGACAAACAACAAACAGATATGACTATCTTTTCATCTCGTAGCAGCATAATATAGTGAATATAGTGGGTAGATGACAGACATCAAACCTTTTTTCCATCTACCTCTCTAGATTTTCCTTCTCCTTAATCCTTCATTACACTTCTGGAATGCCTCTCTCATAAAGCTTCCACTTCATACCCTGCCCATTTTTGTTTCGTGCCGTTATTTAAGGTCAAGAGTGGCAATATCTACGAATGGTTAAAGATCTATGATGTTCAAATACGTACTGTGGCATACCTAGTCCTATGGCTGTGGTTTAGATATAATTAGTAATTTTTAAGAGTGCACATATAAACATATCTAATTATCCTTTATGAAATAATCCAACCCAATATTTCATACATAAGTTTCTGTTTCAGTGTGCGTGACTATTATATTTTTGTTTCAATATTGAAGTGTCTAATTATGTTTTTCCTACTAGAGATTCTCTAGTTTCATGTAACAAACTACACATACATAGTATATATGGTCCTGCTTGAAGTGTTAGATCAAAATATGATAAAAATAGTTATCTAGATGGAGTAAGTCACTTACAAGTGTTTATGTTGATTCTATAAACATATGCAATTATCATTTATGAAATAATCCAACCCAATATTATCTTATTTTCTACATACATACATTCTGCAAAAGGTCATTCGCTGATCCCAAGCGCCTCACACAGCCGGTCCCACAACCATTTGTAGAAAGACAAATCAGAAAATTGAGCAGGCCACCACATGGGAGGGTATTTCTCCCAGCTTCATCGGGAATCGACCCTTGTTTCATTCTACAACTCTACCATGTGGTAACCAACTCTACATACATGGTGGCAAAAAGGCGATTCGCTCGCCCCGCGCCCCCACCAACCCGTCCCAGGCTAACATCAAGGAGGTAAATAACTGCAGCCAACTCTACATACATACATATATGAATGATAGTGTTACTTTACAATGTAACTTCAAATACAAGTAGTTGGTAATTGAATCATACTTACCTGTCCAATATTACATTTTATATGAAGGTGGAATGTCATTGTGAATGTTGGAACATGGGAAGAATAAAATATGGTGACTAGAAAGGACATAAGTTCTTGACAAAGAGTTTCTTTGATGATAAACTTCACTAAATCAAACAACAGCAGTGCATACCATGCATACAAAGTTGGAATGATCGTCAATGTTTGGAACTTGGAAAAAATAAAACAGATATGGTCAGTAGACAACAAATATGAGCTCTCAACATGAGTTTCCTTCGAGATAACACTCCCCATAAATGACGTCAGTATATACGGTGTACATTGATTGGCCTCATCACCACACTTGCTGTGAACAATAGCAGGAGAGTGCTCTAATAAATGCCCAGCTAATCAAAAAAGAAGAAGAGTCTGAGCAGTTACTCTATTCTGAAGGCTCACTAGATTATGAAATACCTCAAAGATCCATTTTCAAGATCATTTAAATAACATGTCAAGAACATTACTACTGCACAAGCTTAAATTTCAAACTTGATCAGTGAACTTCTGTAACAAACCTCATTTACATTGTACACTATTCACCTCTACAGAAACAAAGAAGACAAAACAGCCTTCTATATGAAGCAAGTCCAAGCAGACATCATGCGGTGGCTCACATGATAGCCCAATAGGATACTTCCTAATGGACAGCAGCACCCCAAAAAAAAATTACGCAATATTACATAATAATATTATGGTGGCCTGTTGCACTGAGTTATAAACAATTAGCTGTAGACTCCAAAAGGCAGCTTTTACAAGACAAGTCTCCATTTCTTCAAGTTCACCTGGTCTTGTTATGCCCTTCCACTGCCCTGTTAATGAATCTTGTATGTTGATTCTTAAACCAGACAAACAGAAGAATGTATAAATCATGACAACTACATGAAGAACCTCAATATTTATTGCCATTCCACTGTCATGGCCTACAAGCCAGCCAAAATTGGTTCATCCAGTACAATTCATATAGTTGACCTAAAGATATGCTACGAGAGACCTGAAAGTTTTATGCTTTCCTTAGCCATTGGCTCCAGCTATGCTATACAAGCATATACATGTGAAGAATCAGATAGATCCAAGGCCTGAATTACTGAAACAAGTCAGTAGATAGATATGAAAGTTGTTTCTCCTTCAGATTTTACCAAGAATTATGAAGACAACCAGAGGCATTTAACCTCAAAAGTCAAAACCATCTTTATTGCAGCAGCATCACATGATTTTTGTAATGATCCATGACTATCATCATCGACGCAATTGACCTCATCTATGCCAAATGTTTGAGTCAAGATAGACAAGCTATCTACCGAATTCTATAGTGCAACCCTGACATAAATCCTTTTCTAGACATAATAGTTGAAGGCCCAATCAAATATTGTTTCAAAGAAGCCCTGTTGTCTGTACATCACACATCTCAGAGGGATAGAAATCCAAAACCCAGGTTCAACATTGTAAAGTCTCAAAACCCCATCTGCTCATGGTAGAAAGTGATGACGAGAATTGACAATTCCATATCCTCATCTTCATGACCCACTAAGGTCAACAAAGTGCCTGCAATAGCAGTGATAGTTCAGTTGAATATGGCCAGAATGTTACTTAGTAACCCAACCCAATGAGGTTAACCTAAGAACTACAATTGAGGATAAATCTCTCTTCAAACAAACTATTAATCTAAGATGTCTATGATTTAGGATTAGCTACTCTGGAATTACTAATTTTAACAGAAAAAGATACTATATCATTGAAGAACCCATCAAGATAAGCTAACAAACTTTACCTGTTTACCCAACAATATCTTCGGTGTTCAGCATTCAAACCACCGATTACCACATATTCTGCATAACAAGAATTTTTGTACAAACTAGTGCCAAAGCAGCTTGTGAGTGAATTGACCAATAAATTGCAAATTAGTCGAGCATCAATCAATCTGTAAAGTTTTGTGGAGCCTCATGTCTCCAACAGACATCAGAGCAAGAGATTCATCACTTGGTTGAGTGAATAAACTAGGGATTATTTGTTGATAGTTCTCAATATTCCAGCTTCCAAGTTCTAATAAATCTCAAAACATTTCTGTCAAGCATTGTACTTATAAACCTAAAGATGGCAATCCACA
The DNA here is from genome assembly GCA_024364735.1 of Boesenbergia rotunda. Lineage (NCBI taxonomy): Eukaryota > Viridiplantae > Streptophyta > Magnoliopsida > Zingiberales > Zingiberaceae > Boesenbergia > Boesenbergia rotunda. Next base: position 210,221 of record JAGFNQ010006709.1, on the reverse strand, counting down.
ATCTGTCCATAGAATGTTTAATTGCATCTGTTACAGCCATAACTATGCAGTTTAATCACATCATACAATAAACACATACATGATTAAATTGGCTAAAGTAAGTAGAAATCATTGAAATAGTAGATAGTTCTTTTTCATATTTAGGACACGAATAAGAATGTTGCTCTCATAGTAGTTAAAATCGCGATTTTAATCGTAAAATCTTACGATTTTACGATTTTTGACCCCCAAACGATTTAAATCTTAGTTAAAATCGTATATTGTTAAAATCATTTTGAAATCGCGATTTTAAGGGTTGAAATCGCAATTTTACAATTCAGATGCGATTTTAACGATTCTGAAAAAAAATCCTCTTTTTTCATTGGACCTGATCTATTTAAAAAAAAAATCCGGTTCTCTATTTTTTGTATGCCCTAATCGCATCTCGTCCCTCATCTTTGTGCGTCGCTGCATCTTCGACGTTCCTAAGCTGCGCGTCCCTGCTGCGGGACTTTGCCGCCCCTGCTTTGGTTATGGTAATATGATGGATTTTGATGATGAAGCTGGTGGAGAGGAAGATGAGGATCAAATGGTAGAACTTTATGATTTTAATGTGCCATATTTTTTAGATTTATAGATTAGGCATCTAGATTCTATAATTAGATGGCTGGTGGAACCTTTCTAATTGAAGTTATTATATTTTTTTTTCACTATTTCGTGGCTATGGATGACATTGCTAATGTAATATTGATTATGAATATAAGTTTATTTAGTGATTTAAAAGTTTTTTTTTATTATTTAGGCTATTTTACATGCATATATATGACTTTATAATTTTATATGTATATATATAGGATTTTTATAAAATCTTACGATACAATTTACGATTTTAAGATTTACAATTTTAAGTATCCCTTCCGATTCAAGTTAAAATCCCGATTGTAACTACCTTGGTTCCTCTAACAATGGATAATATTAAGATAATCAATCCAAGTGCCCTAGAAATTAATAGTTGGAAAGAGAAGCCTTTTTTGGATTAAACCAAATTAAATAATTACAGAACTTATCCATGTTCATCAACCTATGAGCCCTAGTTTTAAGTCTAGTTCTTGTCAGTCAACATTCGCAAAATATTTCATTCTGCCCACCGGTCGACACACGACATAGTTGGCACTTGTGAGTTAGAGCACCTTCGCATGCACGACACACACTCCTCTCCTCCCCTTCTCTCTCCCCTTCTCCACATGAGCACCTTTGAACATCAACCATCACACTAATGCAGTCAGCATAGCATCGCAATCTCATAGAATAGCTGTCTCACAAGCACTTGCATTCCCTCCTCTCACTGCATTAATCTTCTGCATCAAAGCCATGCCAAAATTCTAGCTCCTCCCTCTGTGTGTTGGTCTAGATAAGTCCTTTCCTAATCTTCTTCCTCTTCCTTCCTTCAACAACATTGACACTTGCACTCTTCTCCTTCCCCTTATCCTCCAACATACCACAAGCACTGATTCCACAGACACTGTCTTGAACAAGTTGGAGCTCGAAACTTGGCTCAGTTATTGCTTGGTTTTATGATTTTCTTCTAGCAAGTTAACCAAAAATGTCAAATCCTGTTTTAGAAATCATGTTTTACAAGAGAATCTGCATAAGTTCCAAATTTTTTTGCAAAAGAAAATAAGTAGGCGTCCTTGTTAATTGTCCATGAGAGTGCATGTCATATACAACTTCAATGGATTGATCATTTCTATTTTGATATTGTAGCTCAAGGATGTTATTAACAATAGTAAGCCATAACATTATTTTTTAAAACAATAGTAAATAACCTTACCTAGGGCACAATTTGTATGACTTTATGAAAAAAAGTAAAGTTCCTACTTACTTTCAACGAGAGAAAAAATACTATGTTAACATTGACAATCACACTTTTACTGACTCAACTTAACCAGTTGTCGGGACCGAGTTGGCTACATGTTCATAGGTTTGCACAAATTTTAGCACAAGCTACCTAGGCCTGACGCTACTAGAATGTATCCCCTAAAATTCCATCAATGCCCATAAGATATATCAAGATTCTAAATACAAAAAATTTGAATGTATTACATTCTAGGACAACAATCTGATAAAGAATACTTAAATACATTTTTAAAATAAAAATAACTTAAAAATAATCTGTATACGTTGGAGCCCGAAACTTGGCTCAGTTCTTGCTTGGTTTTATGATTTTCTTCTAGCAAGTTAACCAAAAATGTCAAATCATGTTTTAGAAATCATGTTTTACAAGAGAATCTGTATAAGTTCCAAATTTTTTTGCAAAAGAAAATAAGTAGGCGTCCTTGTTAATTGTCCATGAGAGTACATGTCATATACAACTTTAATGAATTGATCATTTTTATTTTGATATTGTAGCTCAAGGATGTTATTAACACTAGTAAGCCATAACATTATTTTTTAAAACAATAGTAAATAACCTTACCTAGGGACACAATTTGTATGACTTTATGAAAAAAAGTAAATTTCCTACTTGCTTTCAACGAGAGAAAAAAAAAATACTATGTTAACATTGACAATCACACTTTTACTGACTCAACTTAACCAGTTGTCAGGACTCAAGAGATGGTGCTACAATATTGTCTTCATCATCAAGCTGTGTTTGTCCCAACTATTGAGTTGACTACATGTTCATAGCTTTGCACAAATTTTAACACAAGCTACCTAGGCCTGACACTACTAGAATGTATCCCCTAAAATTCCATCAATGCCCATAAGATATATCAAGATTCTAAATACAAAAAATTTGAATGTATTACATTCTAGGACAAAAATCTGATAAAGAATACATAAATTAAAAATAACTTAAATTCTCAATTTACTGCTGTTAATAACATGTATTGATGCATTCCAATATTATTACTGGAAATGAATGACTAATTCTGAACTTGAGTTTCTAGTGAAGAAACTGTCAAGTAAGTTGAAAAATATATCTACAAAGGTATCCAAATCCAGAAAATAGAACTTATGAAGCGATGGCAATTGAGGTAATTTTTAACATAGCACAAAAGTTTGGAACAGCATGTGAAAGTTTAGAGTAGTTCAAAGTTCTTCCTTCGAAGACTCCAGAGTGGTTGCCTCTCAGACTCTAACAAAATTCAACTCAACTAGGGAGCAGGATTGTAGAGGATGCAAATCCTATTGATACGCTGCTATGGTTTAGCTGACTTTAGTTTTTTTTTTTTTTTGGATTTACAAGGGGTATCCAGGCATTTAGCTGACTTTAGGCAAATATTGGAGTTTGTTGGAACTGGGTAAGGCATCAAAAGTTTGAATACATGAATACTTGGGGCATAGCTTGAAGGAGACATAACAAATGATGCAATTGTTGAAGAGATTCTCTTATTTCTAATTTCCTGGGGAATTATGGAAGTTTAATAATGGGATATGTGAAACAAATGCAGTAGCCTTCAAAGATATTGATCAATTTATTTCTTAAAAATGAGATCTTCATTATTACAGAACAGAACAGAAACAAATTGCTTTCACCTTAAATGGCCATGACATTGGAGCACTGCATAAATTGTGATGCCTCCTGGTCTTCTAACACAGGATTATATGGGGTTGATTTCTGCACTTACAAGGAACTAAATGGAGCTTTGTTAGCAATGATAAGAGTTGACTCTTGTAGATTTTGAGGTATGGACTATGCATCAAGGTTTCCAATTTTCAATAGGGTTAAGTTTATGCAGGGAAGGGACAGCAGAAGAAAATTCACCTGGGGATAAGCTTTTTAAGGCACTAGTCACTGTTCCCAACTATTTCCATAGAAGGAAGAGGGTAAGAAAACATTCTGCTTCTTCCCAATGGAAACATTCTAAAGGGAAATCAGTTAGAAACATTCTCCTTCCTTGGACTTATCAGTACGGATAATTCCCTTACATAATTTTCTCAAATTACTTGCTGTCAACATATACCCTCCTTCCATGAATGATGAGTCAGTCCACACTGTTGCGACATGCCAAAGCCGATACATAAAAGCTTTGGCGATATAGACTCGCCTACAACCCTAGGAAACTAAGAAGACTTAAAGTTAGAAGTCAACTATGACACAGATGCCAAACTTCTTAACAGTTGTCTTAAGTATTTAGATAAACAGCGCATGAATGTACTTTAATTTACTAACACCATGGGCAGTTCTAACCTGGAAAATTACAGAAATGCAGTTACATCAAAATCTTCTTCAGTCTTTTAATTAAATAAAACATCAAAATTTCATAACGGATTGATGGACTTCCCAGCCCGAGAAACAACTGGAAATTCCCGCAAGAAAATGAAATACTAACAATCCATATAAATCCCAAACAGATTAAGGCTTTCCTTTATTCAATTATCCAAATTCTCAACACATGCAAAACATAAACTAGCAACAAAAGGAAATAAGGACGGCAAAGATCTCATCCACGGCGAGCGAATTAAATTCCTTTCGGTTACCAATAACAAAATAAATCAACCCAGCTTAGGAAAAACAATCAATAAACTACAGAAGCAATTCAAAAGGAAGAAACAAACGTAGGGAAGCATTTACCGAGTGGGTTTGATTAACGAACGACAAATATAAATCGGGTGACGAATCAACGATCTCTTTTGTGCGCGCGACGAAGCGTCGATCGGATCAGCGCGGGTCGAGAAGAGGAAATGGTCGGAGAGAAGAGGAAAGAAGAAGAGAGGAACCGATTAAATTGGGGAGAGAAAGCGAAGAATCGTTCTCACACGCCTCCTCCAACAGGTTGCTTCTGCGCTGTTTCTTCCCCCTTTCGTCTTGTTTATGCACGGCGAACCCGTCGAACGGGCAAAAAGGGAAATATTTCGAAGACACGTGGCAAATAAGAAGGGATGCCTAACCGGGGGCGAGGTGCGACCGGGTCCGGTCTAGGCCGAACCTGGGTTTAGTGCGGTCTAACACTCGGTACAGACTGCTTATGTGTGTCCGTCAAATACTTTTGTTTAATTGAAAAAGAAAATGAGTATGAGAATATCATAATCAAATTTATTTTATCGAAAACACTAATCGCTTAAAAGAAAAATACAGAATGAATTTATTGAAAATAATCCACACGAGGATGTTTAACAGAGCTTATAAATCATATAAAATAGTTTATAAAATGTTTGGGAGTTTATAAGTTTTTTAAATCAGTTTAGTAATTTTTTTCAAACAAATTATATGCTATAAAAATAAATTATTTGACTGTTTATAATTTACTTTTTAAAAATAAGGAAGATTATATTTTTTTAAAAAAATATTTTATTTTAATAATGATCTTCTTTAAAATATTATTATATATTTTTATTAATCTCCAACTTATTTTTCATATTTTTTTTACAAATCTAACAACAGTCTCTATGCCGACCTTTTTTCCCAATGCACTTTATCATTTTATCTTTTCAGTGCGAAGTCCCGACGTTCCTTTCCATTTCCTCTCTCCCAAATACGCAAATTCTCTGACTTATTACAATTTTATTTTTTTATATAATTTCTTTTTATATCCTTATCTTTCACTTAGTAGTAATATACCTTTCTAATAATTTTGTTAATAAAAATATAATATAATATCAAACACATTAGTATCTTTAAGTTATTTAGAATAAGTTCATCCAAATACTAATAATTTATTTTTAAAATATGACCTAAAGATTTATAAACCCTTAAACCACCTTATAAATTATATGAATTTATAATATACCTTTCTAATAATTTTGTTAATAAAACTATAATATAATATCAAACACATTAGTATCTTTAAGTTATTTAAAATAAATTCATTCAAATACTAATAGTTTATTTTTAAAATATGACCTAAAAATTTATAAACCCTTAAAACAACTTATAAATTATATGAATTTATAATCTATTAATAAGTTTAACCAAACATCCTCTTATTTGGGTTTTATTAAAGAACACATTTAATTTTTTTTAGATTTTTTAAAAGATGAACGACACTTTAATTTTTACAAAAAGAAAAGAACATCGATTTTCTAAAATATTTATTCTGTCTTTTAACTTTAAATTAAAGTTAAAAAAACTGATTTTTTATTTAAATAAAAGTGAATCAAATAAAATAAAAAAATAATTTTTTATTTCACTTTTTTCTATTGTAGTTAGCTATTAAAACATATCGATAAATAAAAATATTCTTTTAATTTTATAATATTAATCTACTTTTGTATCTTTTTTTATTTTTATTAAAGTTTTTTAATTTTAAAAATTTATATATAAATAAATTTAGGAGATTATCATGAGTTTTTTATGAAATCTCTTGATAAAATAATTAAATTTTTATTTTTTTTATTTGATTGATCTCATTGCTATTACTTAAACAAGCATAAAATATATGTTAGCATATTCATGTCAAATTGGATATGTAATTATTGTACTAATTATTGAAGACTCAAATAATGGATATGCAAATATGATTATTCATATATTATATCTTCATGAATTTGGAAACTTTTACTTGTATTATATTATTTGGTCTACGTAACAAATAATATTCGAGATTATGCATGAAAGATATTTTTAGATTCTCTCTTCAGCATATGTATCTTATCCTAGATTGATTCGATTTAAAAATATATATTTTTTATTTTAATTTAGTCATGACATAGGGAAAAGAAAGATATTTTAAAAATTAAATATGTTTTTGATGAAAATAAAAATATATTGGGTTTTTTTGAGAAATCTAAAATATTAGTGAAACATCTTAACATTCTTGCGAATATTATTCGCACTTGCATGAATTATAGATTAATTAAGGGAGCAAGGGTGGGTGATATTTGGGGTCAAAAATTGGGCAGACTTTTGTGTTGGATATTGGGTCTTAATAGATCAAATATAATTTTGTAAAGAAAAATTAGGGTGTCATCAATTGACAAAAGTTAGAATTGACTTTAAAAATAAAATTTACATTTTACATAGATGAATCTAGATTATTAATTTGCTCAAAATTGATTACGGATGAATGAGAAATTAATTATTTAAAGTCAGGCCAAAATTCACATAAAATGAAGTAGATGAGGAATAGTCCCACATCAATAAATTCCAAGGGTGTTTGCTTCCTTATATGTGTTGTTGTGTTAATGGAGTTAAAAAAAATACAGGTGTTCTCTTCTCGCCGCACGTGCAATAGGCACTTTGTTGGTGCACTTTCCACTTCTCACGTATGCATTGAGGAGCTTAAATTTATGTTCCAAATGATGTGGCAATGCCTACGTGGCATTCGGTAGGCAGAGAGATGACTGAGGAATGACAACCGTTGGATTGAAGAGGGGTGCTGGATCGCAAGTGACGCGATTTGGAGCGTTGATCACGAAGAGTCGCAATCAGATCGTTGATGATGAGACTTGATCCGAAGTGTTAGATCGAATCTGGTGACTGAGATGAAAGAGGGATCTAAAGGGTTGCAACTATCGAGATCTAGCGGCTGAGATCAAGGGGCTATCTGAAGGGTTACAACCCTCCAGATCGAACAACGCAAATAAATCCTAAATCAAAGGTCACTGCCACTCACCAAAGGGTACCTTACATCTTCCTTCTATAAATAGATTCCTTGGATGTTGGAATTATTCATTCAATCATCCATAATTCAAAAAGTATATATCTCATCTTCTGCATCCAGAGTCCAAAAAGCCTACGAGAAGATTCGCTGGTCTCAAAATTTGAAGTGCTGCTATTTCGAACATCGTCGTTGTATTTTGAGAAACGAATTATTGTTATCCGTGAGTACCTGTAGCGGAGAAATATCGTTTTGCGAGATAGTATCGATACTAGCTCGACGATCTTATATCAGTTTGCATCCTCTCCGATAACAACCCAACCGACTCACATTTTGCACACTCTTCCATTGTCTTATGACAATTCCTCTCTTGTGGGTCAGCTAAGCAACAATAACAAATGCTGTAATCAACACACGATGGTTCCATCTTATAAAATTTGAGCACTTATTTGCTTTGATTCTCGTTCATCATATCCAATTGATTTTCGACAAGCATTTGAGTCGCACGACCTATATCACATGAGAAAATTAAGATAATAAGATTAAGGGATAATTGGTGAAAACTTTATACTCAAAATTTTAAAATTATTACTCAATCTTAAATAATTTATACTTAAATCTTTATAATGTATACTGAATTTTTATTCTTTTATACTGATAAAACAAATAACATACAAAACTATCTTGTCAATCACATCAGGAATGCATGCAAAGATTTTCTGGGTGGGGAATTAATGCAAAGCTCACTTTTGGACTGGGGAGCAAAAGTGAGCTTTGCAGGCAATCCCTATCCTAGAAAATCTTTGCATGCACTCCCCGATTGATTGATAATATGTTTTGTGTGTTATTTTTTTATTAGTATAAAAGAGTAAAAATTAATATACATTATAAATATTTGTGTATAAATTGATTGATATTGAGTACTAATTTAAAAAATTTGAGTATTATTTGAAAAAATTGAGTATACATTGTTTCAATATATGGTAAAATTTTCAATATACATTATAAAAATTTTAGTATGAATTGATTTAGATTGAGTATTATTTGAAGAAATTTGATTATAAAATTGAAAAAATTGAGTATGTAAGGTTGTATCAAGATCATGATAGAGGGGCCACCATATCAAGATTTCATAGGAGCGGTCACCAAAACTTTATAGTCAAATTTTTTAAAATTATTACTCAATCTCAACAATTTATACTCAAATCTTACAATATATACTAAATTTTTACTCTTTTATACTGATAAAAAAATAACACACAAAATCATCTTGTCAATCACATCAGGGAGTGCATGTAAAGATTTTTTGGGATGAGGACTGCATACAAAGCTCACTTTTAGATTGGAGAGTTTCTCCAATTAACTCTAAGATTAATTGTAGTAATTAACAAATTAGATTTATCATGCTAATATTTACCTTGATAATACGCGCATGAGTCAATATGAATGTTAAAAGCCAATTTCGTAGTAATTTATAGAGTATAATTAATTGTAAAAGTAGATAAATAAATTTAAAATATATAGAAATGTCGCAACTTTAAGAGTATCAAGTAATTGTGAAAGGAAAGGAAAAGAAATAATAATAATATATTTAATTATTTATTTAATTTAAACTTTATAGATAATTGATTACAAATTTTATCTTTATTAAATATTAATAGTGAGTTAAAACGTGACAAAGTTATACCGAGGTTAATTCCTTTAGACTTTAAATATATTTTAAATAATACTTTATATACTCAGTTTTTATGCCTTTCAATAAATATGATTTTTTATTATATTTTATACGTATTTATCTCTTAAATTATTGAAGAAAGATAATAGGATATCATCAAATGATTAAGAGATAAAAAAATTATTACGAGATGAAAAGATTTTTTTAACCCCTCATTTATTTATTGTTGGTAAAAGATAATTTATTTATCTCATCGCCCTTGTCAATATGTCCGGAGTCAATACAGAAGAAATAAATTACGAGACTACTAGCCCGGTTGGATGTTGTGGCTAACGCATGAGAAGAGGGACGCTGACTGAAGAGGGGGTTAGGTGCATTGAGTCAGTCAAGGAGACCACGCTATTCTAGATAGGAATGCTTTGCCCATGGCATGTCTCAGCTTGGATCACTATGTATCCCGACCAAATTCTCAACCTAAGCTCAGGAGGTCATTCTTGCCTTGCAGACAAAACTAGCTAGTAGCTCAGCTCCTATAATCGACCCTCGAGCTCAAACCCTAAGATGGGACTCCTTATACCGATAGACCCGCACCACATGTATCCAGTAGGAGGCCACGTAAACTTGCAACGACACTAGACAAGATGGGTTAAACAGTTCCAGAGATCATGTCCCACGAAGAAATGCCTACCGTAAACTCATCTAAAGGCACATAACGACTCACACCTGGCAAGGTAACATGCATGAAATCAACGAAATCATGGGGACAGGTGTCCCCCGTCAACCCTATAAAAATGTATTCACTCCAAAGGGGTGAAGTATGCGTAAAAAAACCCTAATTACTTCCGACTACGTTTCATCTTGATCTCCATCTCTAACTTGAGCATTGGAGTGATCGCGTCAAAACCCCTATGACCGTCCTCCTAACTCGTCCTTTCCTTTCAGAACTCTAAGAAGGGACCTCATCAGCCTTTACACAAGACTTATCTTCTTATCTGACAAATCATTAGTGAGTTGTCCGTCAAGAGTTTGGGCAACATCAGTTGGAACTTGGATGGCTAGAGAGGGAGGGGGGGGGGGGTGAATGTAGCCAGACACCGAAACTTATCACTTTTAATTTTTCTGCACTTAAACGTTTAGTAGCACAGCAGAAGCAATAAAAACAGAGTATGCAGAAATGAAAACCTAAGCTAAGAACAACCACCAAATGCTAACAAAGAGGATTTACAAGGTTCGGCGATAACGTACCCCTACTCCTTGGCGTACCTGTAAGGTGGGCGATCCCTTGATCCTCGGCAGATCAACCTCGGAAAATTCGGATAATAAGCAACCTCCTCGGTGGAGTAACCTCTCCACAACATTTCAAGATGATGAAGTATAAAGTATAGGAAACACAAGAAGGATCTTACTTATCACTTAGAACCACAAGAACACAAGAAAACTTCTCCGAGCTCCACCCAGCGCAGATCTCACGCAAGACTCTCCTCTTCATGTCTTCTCGCTGATGGACTCAAGCTCCTTGTTTCTTCTTCCAAGTGCTCAAGTAACACAAGGTTGCTTCAAGGATCACAGTTGCTTGCTCAAGATGATGGAACAGCAGATAGCACAAGCACAATATGGAGAACTGATCACAAAGCAAGAAGTGTACACAGCAAGCTCTCGTTAGAAGTCTCTTCAGCTCTTCTCCGCTACGCAGCTTAAGTCTCTCCACTGATCGCCAGGTCACCACCTCACTGCAGCCTCCAGCTGCTCACCTGCAACACCCAGCTACCACTGAGCTCTTCCTGGACTCCCTGAGCTTCCCTTAGCCAAGCTCCAGTCAGCAGCTCTAGTCAGCATCTCCAGCCGTTGCAAACCTGAGATGGAAAATGGACAAACCTGCTCCAAGGAAAGGCTTCCATTGACTCTCCTTGAGTGTTTGAATCCATCCCTGTCACCTACACACTTAATCAGAGCATTAGCACAACATATCAAGCAGAGAATCAAGTATCAGAGATTAAGCGCAGAGAATCAGATGTGTTCAAACGTGATCAGAGCGTCTGACAGTGAATTTTGAATTAAAGTGATCGGTCACTGGACCGATCCAGGGCTCGTGGATCGGTCACCAGATCGATCCACTGCTTTGCCGGGACTCCCAGCTTTCGCGGCTATATGGGCCTGATCGGTCACCAGACCGATCAGTATGTGACCTGATCGGTCACCAGACCGATCAGGTAGCTCCCTGACCGATCAGGCTCCATCCTGATTGGTTGTAAGACGGAGTCCGCGACGCTTGATCGTTCACCAGAACGGTCTGAACAGTGTTCCAGATCGGTCACCAGACCAATCAGGAGCAGATCAGTAAGGTTCCCAAAACCTACTGGAAGCTCCCTGATCGGTCACCGGACCGATCAGGAGCAGAGCAGCAGGGGAACTCAACTCACTGTGTGCTCCCTGATCGATCACCAGACCGATCAGGAGCTAAGCAGTGAGTGAACTGCCTGCTCCCTGATCGGTCACCGGATCGATCAGGAGCCGGGCAGTAGGTTCCTAGGCTCATTCTGTGTTCTCTGATCGATCACCAGACCGATCAGTCATCGCTGGATCGATCACCAGATCGATCCACGAGGGAACACCATGCCAACTTCCCTGATCGGTCACCAGACCGATCCAGGAAAGGCCAAATCCATTCTAAGTCAAGAGAACGGGCTCCCAGCGTCCCCTGACTCGTGCTCAGTCCCCCGGACCAAGACTCCGTGCCTAGTTTCGCTCACTGGGACTTCAACCTAGCCCTCTAAGCTAGGACCTGGCTTCACTCACCGGGATTTCAGTCACCCGGCTTGACTCACTAGGATTTCAATTACCTGGCTTCACTCACTAGGATTTCAATCACCTGGCTTCACTCACCAGGACCCGGCTTTACTCACCGGGATTTCAACCTAGCTTCACTCACTAGGATTTCAATCACCTGACTTCACTCACCAGGACCCGGCTTTACTCACCGGGATTTCAACCTAGCTTCACTCACTAGGATTTCAATCACCTGGCTTCACTCACCAGGACCCGGCTTCACTCACCGGGATTTCAACCTAGCTTCACTCACTAGGATTTCAATCACCTGGCTTCACTCACCAGGACCCGGCTTCACTCACCGGGATTTCAACCTAGCTTCACTCACTAGGATTTCAATCACCTGGCTTCACTCACCAGGACTCGACTTTACTCATCGGGATTTCAACCACTTGGCTTCACTCACTAGGACCCGACTTCACTCACCAGGATTTCACACCTAGCCCTCCAAGCTAGGACTTTTTCCCACCTAACCCTCCAAGTTAGGACTTTTCACACCTAGCCCTCCAAGCTAGGGCTTTCCACACCTAGCCCTCCAAGCTAGGACTTTTTTCCTGCCAGCGTGCGATCTCCCGATCCACCTGGACTTAATCCGAATTCTCGCAACCAAACTTAAATCAAACTCAAATCATAACTTAAATCGGTGTCAACACCAAAACAACAATCAGGGTCAGACTACATCAATAACATCAAATTGGCTCCATCTATGGAAACACTGAGTTAAGAGTTGACCCGAGATCTGAAATGGACAATGTCGACCAACCATATCTGGAGGATGAAGAAAGGTGAGATCTCGTCACCATGATGAGGGAGGAGTTTAACCGCCTGGTGACCTTCGTGGTATAATCCGTACTACAAGGATAACCATGTCCACCCCTCCATCTATCAAGACGTCGTCGGTGGCGTCGCTGAAGACAGTTCCCTCCCCCGAGGACCTTAAGGAGTTGAGCCTCTGAGTTGAGTTCGGGAATTCGGGTCGGGAGCTTGACCTGATCTCCTAGCTTGAGTCTCTTAACCCGGGGGGGGGGGGGGTGGGGGGTGGGGGAGAGGGGGGGGGGGGTACGTGGAGTAATTTGAGCTGGGAATATAACATGTACGAAGCATATGCCACCACTTGCATATAGCAGGAGGCTTGCGTAAACTTGCAACGACTCTAGACAACGTGGGCTAAATGGTTCCGGAGAACATGTCCTACGAAGAAATGTCTACCTTAAACTCATCTAAAGGCGACATAACAACTCACACCTAGCAAGGTAATGTGTGTGAAATCAACGAAATCATGGGGGCAGGTGTCCCCCGTCAACCCCTATAAAAATGTATTCACTCCAAAGGGGAGAAGTATGTGTAAAAAAACCCTAATTACTTTCGATTATGTTTCATCTAGATCTCTATCTCTAATTTTAGCGTTGGAGTGACCGCACTAGAACCCCTCTGACCATCCTTCTAACTCATGCTTTCTTTTTTAGAACTCCAGGAAGGGGCCCCATCAGCCTTTACACAAGACTCGTCATCTTCTTATCTGATAGATCATCGGGGAGTTGTCCATTGAGGAGCTTGGGCAACATCAAATTGGCACCGTCTGTGGGAATACTAAGTTAAGAGTTGAGCCGAGATCTATAATGGACAATGCTGGCCAACTACATCCAGAGGAAGAAGAAATGTGAGATCTCATCGCTTTGATGAGGGAGGAGTTCAACTGTCTGGTGATGTTTGCGGTACAAGCTGTACTACAAGGACATGCGCTGTTTGTAACCATGTCAACCCCTCCATCCATTGAGACATCACCGGTGGCGCCACCGAAGGCAATTCTCTTCACGGAGTCACCCAAGAACAATGTCCCTCTCCCTCTTGGTATCTCAGCCATGAGGGGAGAATCCTCAAGGTCCTCGGGGGAAGACCTCCATCAAAGTGTAGCGACCGACCTTCTCCACCTTTGACGGATCGTTACTTTATCTACTTCTTGACTCTAATGCACGACTAACAATGCGGAACTTCTCTTTTTTTTTCTTTTAAATTCATCTAGGGATGATATTCTAACTCTAATAGTCATGCATGATACAATGACATACTTCCTTTCTCTAGAACTTCACTGCAATGGTACCAGTCGACTGCCATCTAACCAGTCGACTGGTATCGGCCACAGAAAGTTTCTGGGCGCGGCACCAGTCGACTGGCCTCTTGGCAGTCGACTGATGCATCGAACAGAAGCTGCCGTTCGATAGGGCAGTCGACGATACTGAACCAGTCGACTGGCACGCCTGAAAATCTGAAATTCAGATTCGAAACCTTGTCTCAATGGTCCACCAAACTTATAGTTTCAAGCCATACAAAGACACAACACCATTTCTATACTCTATACTAGTTTCCTAAACATTTTAGCCAATCAAAACAACTTCATAAACTCGAAATTAGAACTTTTGCGGAAGAAATTAAGTTATGAAAATCTATATGAACTTTAAACTAGAGTTTTGTACCAAACTTAACTCCTATGCATTCATAATACCAAAACACATGTTCTACACCTTACTAAAGCATTTTGGAATGTAATGCAACTTTTCTAGGCATATTTATAGCAATAAAAACTTAATTCAAATGGAAACTCACAATATCTTGGCACATGCATCAAATAGCTCCATCAAGTATCAATATTCAAAACTACTCACACTTATACTCATCCAATGCAATCATAAGGATATGTATGCTAAATAAAATGACATGGAATCTTTACTCATGGTTTTAGGATATGCAAAATATCTAAAACGCAAATACTTGGATAAATGCTATATGATCTAACTTAAACTAAGACTTTATAATAAAAGCACTTTAAGTCCTTCATTCATCTTGTCCCAAGGACCTCTCCAAGGTCAGCCACCACACACACGTCACTCAGCACCGCCTTGTCGCCTTCCTTCAGAATTGCTTGCCTTTACCTTTACCTGCAGCAAGAGGAAATGCAACTAATAAGCAAAAAGCTTAGTAAGTACTATCTAGCTCACAAAATCTCGAAAATATGCAAACATGCTTTTTAAACAATGTGAAATCACATGAGATACTTTTATGCTTAAAAGAAAACTAAACCATGTATACTCAAGCATTAATAAGTCTCAACTTACTTGTTCTTGGCTTAACTTGAACTTTAGCAATTCTTAAACTTTAAATCTTCCTTTAACTTTTAGAAAACTTCTTTAAACTTTAG
The DNA here is from genome assembly GCA_024364735.1 of Boesenbergia rotunda. Taxonomy (NCBI): domain Eukaryota; kingdom Viridiplantae; phylum Streptophyta; class Magnoliopsida; order Zingiberales; family Zingiberaceae; genus Boesenbergia; species Boesenbergia rotunda. The sequence continues at coordinate 195,001 of JAGFNQ010006709.1, read as the reverse complement.
AAAACTTTGCTAAAGCATATACTTGAAAATAATAACTCACTTGGATCCACTTAAGATGTAAGTACCATCTTATGCGCGTTCCCTAAAAGGTTGGGGTAGCGAGCCACCAATCCTAATAGAGCAGACCTTGGTCTACCAGGGCCAAGACCTTGGAATTGGACACCTGGATTTCTTTAACGACGCCCTTGGACGCCGGGTACTGGCCTTAGAAAATAAAATACTTATTTTTTTTCTTATCTTGAATGCCTTGGCATTTTAACGAGCACCTTGTGTGCCCAAATCCCTAAGTCTTCACTTTTGGGGATTTCTTAAGGCCTTGGCCTTTTCTTTTCTTATCTTTATCTTCTCTTTTCTTTTCTCATAACTTTTCTTAGACCCTAACCTCATATAGGGTACTTAATTAAACTTATACAAGCATGGATTAAACTAGAGTTACATGCAAAATCATAAACTCAAGGAAAATTACACTTTTAACTTTCTAACGGGAAAAACTTACGGAAAAACCGCCTCTTACTGCAGGTGAGCAGTACTTACCTTGATATCTTGGACTTACAACCAAGAACGGCGTCGGAGGTTCCGGAGAAACTTGAAGTCTCGGAGATTTCTTCGCGCTCACGCGTTCCTCTCGTCACGGGGATTCCGAATATAGGAAACTCTCTCGGAGAAGAGCCTTGGCCGGCCACCGGAGGAAAGCCCTAGGGCTTGGTGTGTTTTCGCCCAAGACAGGAGAGAGGGGCGGCGTGAGGGTTTTTGGGCGAGGAAGAGAGTTTGGTTGAGAGAAAATAAAATTTCTCTATTTAATTATCTATTTATACTTATGGGGGCGAATTTACCTAACTATCCCTTATCTATTGTTTCGCTCAATCTATTTTAACAAAAACAAACTAGCGCAGCTGGTCTGCCCATTTGTCTCTCACGCGTAGGTGAAGGGTTCGATTCCCACCTATGCGATTTTCTATTTTTTTTAAAAATACTAAACGGACTCGGAAAATTCCATAAAAATATTCTAAAAATTCCTAAAAATATCTAGAATATTTCTAAAATATTTTTAACTAATTCCAAGGACTTTAAGGACTTAAAATGGAAATTTTGGGGTGTTACACAAAGCTTCCCAAAGAATACCTCCACCCTCAACAAAACTCTCGGCGATCGAGGCATCCCTTTTTTGCCCCGCGTCATACAGGATTCTTTGCTCAGACATTCAAAATGTTGGTGATGGGGGAATATAACAGTATGGTTGACCCGGAGGATCATCTCTGCAAATTCGAGAACGCATCCCTATTGTACCAATACACAAACAGGATTAAATGCAGAGTATTCTTAACCATTTTATCTGGATCAGCACAAGGTGGTTCAACCGCCTCCGCGCTTCTTCTATAAAAACCTTCGAAGACTTTAAAGAGGCCTTCCTATGATACTTCGCTCCCAATCGGAGGTACTAGAAAATGCCACATGATATGTTCGCCCTCAAATAGAAGCCTAAGGAGGCTTGAAAGAATATCTATAATGATTGAACCGGGTAGCTATGGACATCCCTTTTCTCACTCCTAAAGTCCAGGTTAGTGCCTTCTCATAGGGATTGGTGGAGGGAGATTTCTTCCGATCTTTGGTAAGAAGTCTCCTCACGACTTTGATGGGTTACAAGCAAGAGCCCTCAAATACGTCCAAGTGGAGGAGGCTAAAAGCACCAAGAGGAGGGAGGGACTAGCCTCAGCCCCTTCCAACACCCTGGTTGAGAGAAAGGCTCCGCCTTCTTCTCGTAGTCAAGATTTTATGGCTCCTAGGGAGCAAGCAATCCAGATTGTAAACTTGTCGAGCTATGGTTTGGAGCCTGGGTCTCAGGGCAAAGTATTCTGTGATTTTCATCAGACCAATACCCACTCCACCAACGACTTCCATCAATATGCGTAAAAATTATGCCTATTAGTGGATAAGAGGAAAGCCACCCGGAAGTCAGCGACCTGCAGCTCCTCTGAACCCTATCCCTAGAAACGCGGTTCAAACAAAGTGGGACAAACAGGAATGCCCAATATCATATTTGACGACCCCATAGATGGAGATTCCTCTCGGGCTCGAAAATTCCACGCTCGTTGCCTAGAAAACTATAGGATCATCTTGAGAGGTAACTCCATGGATTATCCTTCCATCTCCTTCGAATCAGCCAACCTAGAAGGAGTCAAGACCCCACATGAGGATGCATTGGTGATTGAAGCCTTGGCCACCAACTACATAATAAAATGAGTATTCGTCGACATGGATAGCTTGGTAAATATCATATTCAAGGCCGCTTTTGAGCAGATCCAGACAGAGGGAGAGGAATTAGTCCCTATTAATCTTTCATACCAAGGCCTAGGGGCTTGTTTTAATCTGTAAAGGGCTTTCCTAAGTTTGAACACATGATTTGGGTAGTCAAGATCCTCAATCTTGGGGGTTGTCCTACATACACTTCTTCTTTTATAAAACCATTCAAGAAGGAGGACTTGACATCCATTTGATATAACTTAAATTCCTTATAGACTGCAAAGGCTAGTAGCATCCTAATTGACTCAAGTCTGGCTACAGGGACATATGTTTCATCATAGTCTAACCCCTCAACTTGACTAAATTCTTTAACTACTAAGCGGGCTTTGTTTCTTACTATCTCACCTTGATCATTCAATTTATTCCTAAATACCCACTTAGTGTCTATTATAGATTTACCTTCTGGTTTAGGCACTAAGTCCCATACTTGGTTTCTTTCAAACTATGCTAATTCCTCTTGCATAGCTATGATCCAGTCTAAGTTAGGTAAGACCTCTTCTATGGTTTTTGGTTCTATCTTCAAAATTAGTGCAACATGACTTAGGTTCCTATAGGAAGACCTTGTTCTAACCCCTAAGGTTGGATCACCCATAATTTGGTTAGTTGACTGATTTAGTCTAGGTTTCTTAGATTTTCTAGAACTCGGTTCAGCCTCAGGTCCAGCTGGTAGGTTTCGAGTTGCAACAGGTTCAACAATTTGAGTTGGTTCAGTTATTGGTTAAATGGTCGATTCAATTGTTGGTTCAGTTGTTGGTTCAATTGTTGGTTCAATTGTTAGTTCAATTTCATCTTGATCTTGATTAGGAATAGATGGTTTAGATGTATTGGTTAAGTTAATTGAGTTGGGGTTTGTTATGATTTCTTCGTCGAATATAACATTCGTGGTTTCTTCAATTCTAAGGGTATGTTTGTTAAAAACCCTATATGCCCTACTCGTGGTTGAGCATCCTACAAAATTTCCTGGGGTTGATTTTGATTGAAATTTTCCTAAGTAGTCATTTGTATTTAAGATATGGACCTTACACCCAAATACTATTAGATAATATAAATTGGGTATTCTTTGATAATATATTTCATAAGGTGTTTTATTGTGTCTTTTATTTAGTACCCTATTTTGAAAATAGCATGCGGTGTTTATCGCTTCTGCCCAGAATTGATTTGTTAAGCTATATTCATTGAGCATGGCCCTAGCGGCTTCTTGAAGGGTTCTATTTTTTCCTTTCGACTATCCCGTTTTGTTGGAGGGTTCTTGGGCAAGAAAATTCATGAATATAGTCATTTATCTTGCATAAATCATTAAACTTTTGATTTTCAAATTCTCCCCCATGATCGCTTCTTAATCTTTTAATTTAGGTAAAGTTTTGATTTTCTAGCATTTTGCATAAGTTGTTAAATGATTCAAATGTTTCATCTTTAGTTTTTATAAACCTAACCCAGGTAAATCTAGAGTAATCATCAATAATTACTAAGCAGTATTAATTTCCGCTTAGTGACTTGGCTCTATGAGAATCAAATAGGTCTAGGTGTAGGAGCTCAAGTGTGGCTTGAGTTAAGCCTGATTGGGTAGATTTCTAGGTTGATTTTGTTTGTTTACCTTGTTGACATGGGTTACAGATTGAGTTTTCAAGGTTTTTAATTTTTGGAATTCCCCTAACTAGTCCATTTTGACTTACTTTAGAAATTAATTTTATGTGAGTATGACCTAGTCTCCTATGCCAAAGGTTAGTTTCTTCAAGTTGGGTCAAAAGACACTTAGGTGTTGATGGTAGATTAATCGTATAGATATTATTTTTCCTAACTCCCTTAAGGATTATTTCTGAGTCATGTAAGTTCCTAATAAGGCAGCCAGAGTTGGTAAAGGTGACTACATAATCAGTATCACATAACTGACTAATGCTAAGCAAGTTAAATTTAAAATTATAAACCAATAAAACCTTTTTGATAATAAAATCTGAATTTAACTCAATATTACCTGACCAAATTACCTTAAGTGTGACATTATTGTCAAATGCCACTGAGTCTAGATTTTTGTAGTTGATTTTTGTGAATTTCAAGTTATCTCCAGTCATATGTCTGGAGCATCCACTATCCAATATCCACTGATCCAAACCATTATGTTCCTACACATAAAGTATTCTGATTTACATCCATTTATGTAGAGGTGTAAGGATAGATTGATTGAATTTTACTACCTAGTCTATCCCACCCAGTCTGGGTTATCAATCATATTATTCCTATGAGTATTTTTGTGAGACAAATTTTTAACTTAGAATATGTTAAGTTGAATTTTTGAAAATAATTAGTTAAATTGAATTTTTAAAAATAATTAGTTAAATTGAATTTTTGAAAATATTAAGTTGAAAAAATGTTAATTTTAATTTTGAAATCATTAAGTTAAATTTTAAAAATGTTAACTTTAATTTTGAAAACATTAAGATGAATTTTAAAAATGTTAAATTAAATTTTTTGAGAATTATTAAGTTGAATTTTAGAAAAGTTAAATTGAAGTTTTAAGAAAAACATTAAGTTGAATTTTAAAAATGTTAAATTGAGTTTTGAAAAATATTAAGCTGATTTTTTTAAAAAAATGTTAAATTAAATTTTGAAAAAATATTAAGTTGAATTTTAAAGATGTTAAATTGAATTTTTGAAAATATTAAGTTGAATTTTAAAAAATATTAAATTGAATTTTTAAAACATTTAAGTTGAATTTTAATGATGTTAAATTAAATTTTAAAAACATATTAAGTTGAATATTAAAAATGTTAAATTAAATTTTTGAGAATTATTATGTTGAATTTTAAAAATGTTAGATTAAATTTAAGTTAAATTTATAAATTTGATTAAATGTATATTGGGGGTAGAATTAATTGTGTTGGTTGGATTACATTATTAGATCCTAAACATCTCACCTATTTCTAAGTAACAAAGAGGTATTCTTATTTGTTTTGTGAGATGTATTAATTTTATCTTGGTTTTATGTTAACTCTATGATTTAATTGAAACTTGGGTTAGATTTAGATTTAACAATTAATAAGTTTAAAATAAGTTTTCATAATCGGCTTTCCGGTCTTGGCGAGGCACAGAGACCTTCTTTGGTCGTAGCCTTATTGGATCATCAACCCTTTCCTAGACAAAGCCTTTTATAGAAATTTTATCCTCAAATTACTTATTGAGAAACCCTGGTATAACTAGTTGAGGATTTGGCAAGGTAGCTTCGGTTAGTTCCACCTGACTAATAGGACCAAATAGGGTACGCCTTACCCTACCTGACTTTTTAGACAAGTTTACCTAATGTACTATAATCTCGCCCTACCCTAATACTAGGTTAAGCAAGTATCAATTAAGTCAGATCCTTATCTAACCGTTCCTAAGTCTAAGCATAATATGTTTGCAAAAAATAAAATAAACAAACATCAAGTAGAAAAAGAACAAATTTATCTAATTATAAAAATGATTTTTATATTGGCTCCCTGTGAACTGAAGCCTCGGTATGGATTAGGCAAGATGTGAATCTTGTCCCTGGGAATCCAATATTGGTTTGGTCTGGCTTGATTTGTCAAGCTTAATTGTGGGACCCATGCTTGGACTCGAGTTCTACTTGGGTTCACCATAGAGTAGTACGATCTATATCATGAGTTGGTTCGGTAACTAAGTCCGGATCGGTTCAGAATTGATTTTTGCTTTCCAAGAATCATGTCAAGATTCTTGGAATCCAAAGAAAATCATTCCAATGCAACTCTTAGTTCCTTCACCAAAGATTTCAAGGAGGAATTCTCCTTCTCAAGTTTTTGGGCTTGAGTGGAGGTTCCATCTTGAACTAGTTCAGTTGAGGAGCTAGAGTTGACTCCCTCTTTCAAGATTTTGACTTCCTGTCGGAGGGACTCGACCCTGACATTGGCTTTGGCCAACTTACGAGATAGATAGGATATTAAATTGTAAAGCTGAGATTCGGGATAACCTCTAACCGTTATTTGCCTGTCTTTCGAAATTGACAGTCTTCCGGTTCCGACGTTCTCTTTCGTTTCTGATTCCGATTGGGTGTCGAGATTCTCTGAAGCAGTCAGCGCGAGGAAGTTAGCGTGTGGAACTTCTTCTTCTTCTTCTGAAGAGGATTCATCCCACGTAGCTTTGAGAGTCTTCTTCCTCTAGTTCTTCTTGTTTTCCTTCAAGCTGGGACACTCCGATTTATAGTGGCCCTTCTTGTTACACCCATAATAGATGACTTCACTTTTGACTTTCTGATTGGTAGATGGTTCAGTTGGATCATCCTTTTTCTGGTTCGCCTTCTTCTTCATTTGCCCCTTGATCATTTTGTATTGACTCTGGTTCATTCGAACCAACTCTGGATAATTGATTCTGTCGTCGTCAGATTCTGAGTCGGAATCTGACTCTGGTATCGGTTGCACCTTCTTCTTCTTTTGATTTGCAGAGGCTTTTCCTGCAAAAATAGCTAACCCTTTCTCGACCATTAAGGCGCTAGTTTGTTCATGGAGTTCTAATTCAGAAAATAATTCATCTAATTTAATATCTGAAAGGTTTCTAGAAATCTTATAAGCATCTACCATTGATGCCCACAATGAACTTCTTGGGAACGAGTTTAGGGTATACCTGATTAGATCACAGTTTTCTACCTTGTGACCTATCGTGTGCAGGCCATTCATAATTTCTTGGATTCTTGTGTGTAGCTGAGCGGTTGTTTCACCGTGATTCTTGTGTGCAGGCCATTCATAATTTCTTGGATTCTTGTGTGGATCGTGTATAGTTTGTTGAGGAGGAGGTCTCTCTTGCTGATTCTTGTGTCCGACGTCCCCTCGTGCAGCTCGATCAACTTATTTCACAGTTCTTTAGCACTGTTGAATGGGCTAACGCGGTTGAGTTCTTCCTTCGTCAATCCACACTGGAGAGTGTGAGTGGCTTTTGCTCCCGCTTCTATCTTTTTCTTGAGTGAAGCATCCCACTCAGAGTATTCTTGGATTTCTCCTTGTGCATTTTTCGGGATCTCTAGTCCAGACTGGATGATGATCCACATTTCCACCTGAGTTTTCAGGTGGACCTCCATTCTGCTCTTCCAGTAGAAAAAATCCTTACTGGAGAATAGAGGAGGGCGCGCAGTACTGTAGCCTTCTTGGATGACCATTTAGTATTTCTGAAAAAATCAAAAACAAAAAGACTCGTTCCAAGACTTTGTCTTGGATTAGTAGTGTGATATACAAAAAAAAAACTTAAAAAAAATTCCAGTGGTGTTGCACCAACCTCGAAGAACGAAGAAAATAGAATAAAAATATATATTTTTTAAAAATGAACGAAAAAACAATTTCGAAAAAACTGTTCAGTTGGCGGGTTCACCAAAGTTGAGCAACCCGCTCTGATACCACTTGTGGGATCGTTGTGATCGATAGAGGGGAGTGAATAGCGATTACGTAAAATTTTCAGAATAATCAGAACACAGCGGAAGAGTTGAAAATACAACGCTAACACGTTTCTTTTTTACTTGGTTCGGAGTTTTTGACGACTCCTACTCCAAGGCCCACGGTCCTTGACCATTTTCATTGGACAATTCTATAAGTCAAAAATATTACAAATATGTGAGTACAAAATTTAAGCGATGAATGTAAATGATACCAACGACACCGAAAAAATCATAGAATGCCTTGGATGGCGTGTCATCGATCTTGATCATTTACGGTGCGGAAGAACTCGAGCACGGAAGAAGTCTGAAGAGCATTGGTGTGCTTGAGTTGCAAGAAAGCTTCTTTGTATTGAATGGAATTGATTCTGGAAAGTAAGGGGTGAAGCCGTTTATATATATAGTTCTCGGGCGCCTGAGGCTTATGGGGCGCCTGACACGTGTTGCGCATTCGGCGCGTCCTTATTCGCAGACTCGGCCAAACTCCTATCCTCTGGTCTTGGGTGCCTGGAACCCCTCGGGCACCTGATGGCTCACGGGCGCCTGAGTTGTTGACGTGGCAACCTGCTAGCTCAACTGAACTCACCCGCTGGAACAAGCCATCTGGGGCACCTGATAACTATCAAGCGCCTAGCTTCTCGGGCACCTGACTCCTCTCAGGCGCCTGGGATGCAGCAGTAAACACTTTTCACTCCTGCAACCAGGGTTAGTCCAAGAACAGGCTAATTTAAATAATTATAAGTATAAATCATAACCGGAGCTGTTTTGGTTCTGACTTTGGATTTCAAAATGAAACCCTAGGTCGAACCGACGCCTACTGTTCCCTCTTCCGGGGAACGCGTCCTCACCTACTCCTCTCAGGAGAAGTTACCTTTTGCCAACCGCTCCTCCGGTTGGACTTTTGCTCAGCCTCCGAGACTGCTAGATCTCGAGACGTCCGTTCTCGACTTGCCTTTACTTTTGTCTATAATCCTCGCTCGACTAAGACTCCTGCTCAATCTCCTGGATCAGGACTTCAGCGGCCAGTTCACGACCAAGACTTCTTGCCCAACCCTCGGTCAGGTCTTCTTTCCTAGTCCTCGACCAAGACTTCATGCTCAACCCTGCAGGTTAAGACTTCGTGCCTAGGTGAACTAGGACTTTCCTGCATACTTGGTAAATCCATTAGATAACAACACAAACTTAACTTTGAACCCTTTGTCATTATCAAAATCAGGTTCGATCTGGTGCTTACGGCACCAACAAATTGGGGCTCCCCTGGCGACCAATCAACTTGAAAATAAAAATATGGTGAATGATGGTGAGTCTAAATAAACCAGCGGATACCAAAATAGATATGCATAGTAAGCTATACTAGCAGTAAGAGTTACGCTGATAGTCTTATGAATAGAAGATAATGCATAACTGAAAATAGTAAGGGTATGTACATACCAGAGTCTATCTATCCTACAGGGTGATGTAGTTAACTCCTATACAACATTAAGAACGATACACGATTCAAATGTGTATGTCTCTTATATATACATATCAAACATATGCAGCCATAAAATCCAATAAGTCCAACAAACGCGCAATGCATCATATACATATGATGCAATGATCTGCTCTGTATGCACCCCAGCCATCACCAAACTAGTAGTCGAGTGAATAGGAGACATGTAAGCCAAATAGTAGTGACTATGCAGAGAAGCCAAGCACTCATGGCATACAATGACAATGAAGCCAAACACACGTGGGTAATGCAAATATGACTCCCAGCACTCGTGGCGATGAAAGTATGAAGCCCAATACTCGTGGCTATGCAAGTATGATGCTCAACACTCGTGGCGATGCAAGTATGTAGTTCAACACTTATGACTATGCAAGTATGACGCCCAGCACTCATGGTGATCCAAGTATGATGCATAACACTCATGGTTATGCAAATATATAGTCTAGCACTCGTGGCTATGAAAGTATAACTAAGGCATGACTGGTGACAGACTCAGACCTCAGAGGAACCAATGGTCACCATCATCCAATAGCACAGCGCTAATAGCTCTATCAATATAGAAAACGTGATTGCACGACGGGTTCAGATCCTAGGAGAGCCGATGATCACCAGTGTGCAATCGTACAGAGTCTATAACTCAGTATGCACCCATGAGGGTAGTGTATGCTACCAACACACTCAATGCTAACCAGATCCTCAACAATGCATCGGTAGAAAATATGTAGGTCTAATACAGGTATCATGATATATCATTCATACCATGTTAGATACCGAATTTTATGGGGTTGAAAAGGCGAATTACCGAAAGTTAGGGGCCTAGTTGCAATTTTCCAAATCTATTGGGTTTATTTGAAAAATACCAAAAAAAATATAAAAGCCCTAAAAACCTCCTCGATTCAGTTTCCTCCCGACGCTGCCCCTTTCCTTTCGGTTCTGCCCGACGCCGCAACCCTAGCTGTCGCCGCCACGGTTCCCAGCGAGCGAGCGCCTCCCCTTCTCCATCTCTCCTTTGTTTTTCTCTTCGTCTCCTTCCTACTCGCCTGCGCACAACAAGTCACACGATTTCTCCTCCACGCAAGACCCTAGTCACGCCGCCTGTCGCTTGGGATCGAATCCATCGCATCTGTGGACCGCAAACAGCCGTCGTTGCGCCTGCTGTTAGTCGTCGGAGCCGAGCCGCCTGCCACTTTGTTCTGATTGCGGGTTGCTATTTATGTGGAGGTAAAAAATGGATTAATTTGGATGAGTATAGGTTAGTTTGAATTATCTGGGATACTCAGGTCTCTTCTCTTTGATCTTGTAAAGCCCTAGGATGGATAAGTTGGTAAAGCGCCAGAATTATTTGCTGGCCGTAGGGTTTATTTTTCTACAAAATGGTTTTCTTGGGTTGCTGTGAGTTGGGCAACAATTTGTGGTTTAGAACTTTGTTCTTATTTGGTAGATTATTGCTTGCTCAGATGTAGGCCTGTCTGGGTTCATGTTGATGCCGTGGGTTTCCTAGAGAAAGGTCTGCTTAGTTGTTTCCTCTGATCCTATGTTCGAATTAGTATTTAGATAAGTTCCTTAATGTTGTTTTCTCTACCGTGAGTTTCAATTTTGAAAGTTTATCTATAAATATAGATGAATTGATGCTATATTAATAGTGCTCAGTTTGGATGGTTTAATGGTAAACATTGATAGAGTTATTTTTTGAAATTGGTGTAGTTTTAATCTGATCATGAAGTAAAAGATTAAGTTTAAATGGGTGGTAGTTTGTTAGGTTAATTCGGGAATTAACCCAATAACCTGATTGTGATAATTATGTTAGGAAGGAACTCATTGTTGGTTATGAGTTGATTAAATAAGTATTATAGTTAGGATTTATTCTAACCATGTTTGATTATTTATTTAACTAATTTATTTAATTGTATAAATAGCTTAGTTCTAATTATTTAATAGGACTTTGACCTTGGACTCACGTTATCGATCGTGGGAGGTTCTTTTCGGTCACGTTCTACAATTAAAAGGCGGATACTTCTCCTTTGTACTCGAGTAGTTTCTTTTACTTTAAAGCATGACTATTTTATGTCTAATAAGCTGCTTGACCTTATTTCTTGTTGTTTGTTATTTTAACATCGCCGTTAATACTTATTCTTCGTTGATATTCGAGTATTCCAAATTCGTATCCGTATAGTCCCCTGTTGGTTTTCTGTTATGTAAAGTGTCGCTTGTACGTGAGTACTTAGATGTCCATTAAACCCAATTAGGTTTATTTGGCATTAGAAATACCCTACCTATTAGTGTAGGTGCATAATCGTTGGTTTTCAATTTCTGGTTGGTTGTATTGATGCATCGTTGACTTGTTGGATTTTTGATGCATTGTTGTTTCTTCGGTTGTTCGTGCATCTTATAGCGTGCACTATATCTGTACGTTGCATGCTAACGACTGTTGGGCTTCCATATGGATAAGTCGTCATTAGACATTTAGTTGCTCGGTTCACTCAACCACTTGTTGTTATGGTAGTTGCTAGATTGCGAGCAACTGTCCTGTTATACCACACATGTTGCAGTTGTAGGCAAGCAGTGACACCCTCACCGTTGTTTATCGAGGGATACTGTAGCTGCTAATAGCTCCCCCTATGTATCGGGGTTTTGGAGTGTTGACTCCCCAGCATCCTGTCCACTCAACCTCACCTTTTTTGTGGTATTCGTTGGAGTGCGTACAATTGTCACAGCCCTACCCACTCGGTCACACAGATGGGATATGTTGGCGGCTTGACTGGCGTCAGGGGTGACACATGTCATTGCATCATATGCATACGTATTTCGTTTATGCATTTTCTTGTGATTGTTGCATTTATACGAGCTATGGTTGTTGCACTTGATTGACATGCATGTATATCTTAGTTTTATTGTTGTTGTGTTGTTTTATACCTGCTTAGTTGTTATTCGGTTTTATAACATGTTCTATATATGTTATGCATGTTTAGGTGCTTCTATATTCCTTATGGACTGTACCTTGTTGGTTCTCTACCTATTATACCTTTTGTTATGCCATGCTTATTGTCTACTCCAATACCCGCAGAGTTCGCCCGGACTAGCCACCCCTGCTTTCTCTTTTTGTTTCAGATAGCAGGTAGTTAGGTTTTCTTGGAGCCAGGAGAGGATCCGATCGCCAGTCCCTCAGTCCCACCTTGTCGGTTTGGTTTGGTTTGATTTAGTGTCTGATTTATTTCCACAGTTATTTTTATTTGTCAAGTATCAGTTTGGTTTTGTCGTTATTACTGGTATGTAGACTTTGTTGGTGCAGGAAGCACCATATCGAACCTTGTTTTGATATTGGCAAAGGATTCAAAGTTAAGTATTATGGGTGATCTAACGTTGTTACTCAAGTGTGCAGAAAAAGTCCTAGCAAAGGCCTGCTAAGCACCTGGCGAAGGACTGCCAGGAAACAAAGTACTAGCGAAGGACTGCTAGGCACCAGGCGAAGGACTGCCAGGAAACAAAGTCCTAGCGAAGGACTGCCAGGATACGAAGTCCTAGCGAAGGACTGCTGGGCACCAGGCGAAGGGCTGCCTGGAACCGAAGACCCAACGAAGTGCTACTGGGCACCTAGAGAAGGGCTGCTAGGAGTCGAAGACCTAGCGAAGGAATGCTAGGCACCAAGCGAAGGACTGCTTGGTACTGAAGACCTGGCGAAGGACAGCTAGGCACCAAGCGAAGGACTGCTTAGTACTGAAGACCTGGCGAAGGACAGCTAGGCACCTGGCGAAGGACTGCTGGGCAAAAGTCCAACCGGAGGAGCCGGTTGGCATCATGTAAATTCTCCTGAGAGGAGTAGGTGAGGACGCATTCCCCGTCGAGGGAACAGTAGGCGTCGGTTCGACCTAGGGCTCCATTTTGGAGACCCAAAGTCAGAACCAAGACAGCTACGGCTGTAAAACTCACTAATATATTTGCTCTATCTTGTTTGGTACTAACCCTGGATGCAGGACCGAAGGAACGAGTGTCTGCAGCTCAAAGAGACTCAAAGGAGTGAGGCAGCAGCAGGGTTGGGCGCCCGGAAGGACCCGGGCGCCCTAAGCACAAGGCAAAGATGAGTTCAGCAAAAAGCAAGCTTCGGAAGCTCACTGGGCGGGGCGCCCCATGCTCCCGGGCGCCCCCGTGCTCCCGGGCGCCCCGGACGGCCCAGGCGTCCCGTGCTCAAGCCAACGAAGCGGATAGAGTCAAGCCAGCGAGAAGCCCATGGATTGAGTCAACCCGGGCGCCCCCAGCATCCCGGGCTCCCCCACAGTCAACCCTCAGCCCTATTCGAGTGGGATAAGGGCTGACTAAGAGTTGCATGGATCGGCTGACACGTGGGGGGCGCCCCCAACGTTCAGGGCGCCCCGGGAGGCTATAAAAAGCCCCTCGACCCCAAGGCTTCGAACAACAACGCTTTCAACGCCAATACGCTCTTCTACTCAAGCGCTCTGCTCCGGAAACCCTTCATCTCGAGATTCTAGCGCAACGACGACCCTACGCACCGAAGAACGATCTACACCGGGCGTCAGTAACGAAGAGTCAATTTTTAATTGTATTCTTACTGCACTTATTACTGTACAACTGTTTGTAAGATTTTGCGCGATTATAGTATTGCCCGCAGTATACGGTCAAGGACCGTGGGCCTTGGAGTAGAGCCGATCGCGACTCCGAACCAAGTAAAATCTTGGTGTTTGCGTCTGCTCTTAGATTTAATTTTTCCGCTGCGAATTCTCTATTTCAAATCCGAATCAACTTACGATATTCACCCCCCCTCTATCGTATTCTCTCGATCCAACAAGTGGTATCAGAGCGGGGTAGCTCAAACTTGGTGCAACCACCAATTTGGGATTTTTTTTCAGATTTTTCGCTTTTTATTTCAAATAAATAATATCTGTAGGTGTATTTAATTGAATTCTTATTTTTTCACCATTCATTAGAATTGATAAAACGATCAATTTTTTAAAATTTGTCATAAACTTTTTTTCATTATTATTTTAATATTTTTTCTCGAAATTCGTGTTACCATAATTTGAGCAAAATTTTCAACGTTGAATTCTCATTTCTTTTCAGAATTGACAAAATCAACATTTTCAAAAATTTGTCATAAATTGTTTTTTATTATTTTATTATTATTCTGCCTCGAAATTCATGCAACATTTATTTTGGGCTATTTTTTATTCCCGCACTACTAATCCAAGACCAAGTCTTGGTATATTTCTGTTGTTTCTCTTGTGTACGAGGTTTAAACTAAATGGCCAACCAAGAATGGAACAGTGCCCGTCCACCGCTCTTCTCTGGCGAAAATTTTAACTCGTGGCGATGTCTAATGGAATCCCACCTGAAGGCCAATCTGGATTTATGGTTGATAATCCAAACAGAGTTCACATTCCCCACAGAAGGAACATCGATCACTTGGGACAAACTGGATGAACCAACTCTGAGGAAGATCGAGACAGATGCAAGGGCCACTGCAATCCTACAATGTGGCCTAACCAATGAAGAGTTGAAGCGGGATGGATCCTTCAACTGTGCCAAGGAGATGTGGGAAAAGCTAATCAATCTATACGAAGAGAGCTCCGATATTGAGATCTTAGAAGATTTTGCATTTTCGGCTCAAGCACAAGTAGCTAAGACAGACTCGGCCCCCGACGTCGAAATCGAACCAGAATCAGATGACGAGTTTTCTGGGACAAAATCGGTAACTAATTTTAAATCAGTTTCTGAATTAAGGTTAAATAATCAAGCTGATACTGCAATGGTCGAGGAAGGTATAATTTTCATTGCAGGGAAAACTCCAAGAGAACTCCAAAAGAGGCCTCAACCAGTACCTGAGTCAGACTCAGACTCAGAATCTGACGACGAAGGAAGGGATCCATGGAAACTGGTCTGGTTGGCTCGCGACTGCTACAAAATGTCGAAGAAACAATCAAGCAAAAGAAAGATGGCTAGAATCAAGGGGGAGATTCCCAACCGGGAATCAAAAGGTAAATTTACAGTATTTGAAAATTCAATATTTACCTTGAATAATGTGATTGACCCATATAAATTAGTTAAAGCAAATTTTAGGAAATTGAAACAAGAAAGTGAAACCCAGAAACATAAGGTCAATATGTTAGAAAATCCAGAAATTTCTCCTCACTATGATCTTACCTAGAGTTCTTTTGCTATTCATGGGACTAGAAATAGGACCTGATTAATTGAAACTTGAACAACCTAGTATTAGGACAAGGTTTGATGATAGTACATTAGGGAAGCCTGACTAAGGAATCAAGTAGGGTAAGGAGTACCTTATTTGGTCTTTTTAGTCCGGTGGAACTAGCCGAAGCTACCTCTCCGAATCCTAAACTAGTTAGACCAGAGTGTCTCAAACAATGATTTGAAAATGATCTTTCTTTAAAAGGCTTTGTCTAGGAAAGGGTTGTTGATCCAATAAGACTACAACCAAAGAAGGTCTCTGTGCCTCGCCAAGACCTGGAAGCCAATTATCGAAACTCACTTTTAAATTATTATTTGTTAAACTCGAATCTAACACAAGCTTCAATTAAATCATAGTGTTAACATCAAAGATAAAATTAATGCATCTCACAGAACAGTTAAGGATATCCTGTTTTTTCACTTAGAAATGGGTGAGATGCTTAGGACCTAAAAGTTGTGTCCAACCCAACCAATTAAATCAATTTAAATTCATTTAAATCTAATTAAATCAATTAAATTCATTTAAATCTTAATTAAATCAATTAAATTCAATTAAATCTTAATTAAGTCAACTAAATTCAATTAAATCTTAATTAAGTCAATTAAATTCAATTAAATCTTAATTAAATCAATTAAATCAAATTCAAAATAATTTAATTATATCAAATTTAAAATTCAAATTTAATTCAACCGAACAACCTTTAAAATTCAAATTTAATTCAACCGAACAACTTTCAAAATTAAATTCAACTGAACAAACTTAACCCTCTAAATTTTAATTTTCTCAAAAAATCAAATTTAACTTTTTAACTAAGAGTTAATGTTTCAAATCATTGTAATTAAAATCAAGTCTCTTTTGTTCACTAACTTGAAATTTATTTCAAAATATTTATTTCTTTCCTTTACCATTATACAAACATTTCTTTCAGACAATCAGTTTATGCTTGTATGGAAAAAAGTCACCTTGGGAATTACTTAGGAGATTTTTTGTCTGCAGTCCAGGCTTACATATTTATATTTTTTTTGAACCCAAAAAAACTTCTATTCTTTTTGGAAATCATTTCCAATTTTTTAGTTCTCTATATTCACTTTTTCAAATAGGAGAATGAAATTATGTTTCAAATCATTAAAATAAAATACTTTTTTTTTAAACTTAGTTTTCTTCTCTTTTTGTTTGAATCAAACCCTAAAGACACAGAAGAAGGTCCACTTCATGTTCTACAAGGACTCCTAGGATGTGTCAAATTTATGGGGAGTCTAAAAAGAAATTATTTCTAACAAATATTTTCCTTGGCAATTAGTTTTGAAATTATTAAAATTCTTTTGATCTAAACTGAACCCTAAAGACATAGAGAAAGGTCCACTTCATGATCTACAAGGACTCCTAAGATGTGTCAAGTTTAGGGGAAGGCCAAATTAAAAGAATTACTGAATATTTCAAGGCAATATGTTTTCATGCATGTATTTTCAAATCCTTCTGAAAACATAAATATTATCATTTTTTAAAACATTTTTTTTAATTTGAAATAGTATTTCTCTTGAGCTTGGAAAATTTTTCAGGACACTTAAGGAAATGTCCTTGTAGCTAACAAGGCTTTCCAGGATTGTGTTAGACTGGAAGATAAACCAAGTCTAATAAAATATTGTGCCTTCAAAAGTTCATATATTTTTCAAAATGTACTTTGTATATATTTTCAAAATACTATCATTTTGGCTTATCAAAATTCTTTTGGAAGTAGTATTTACTTGAGTTGGAGAATTTCCAGGACACTTAGGGAAATATCTTGTAGTTAACAAGGTTTCCTAGGATTGTGTCAGACTGGAAAAGAAACCAAGGCAAGTAAAATATTTTGTGTTAAAAACATTATTTTTGTAATTACTTTCAAAATATAAGTCAAGTAGTTTTCTTTAATATCTTAAAAGTACTTATATTTTCAAAAATGCATAATATCTTTCAAAGTGACTTCAAAGATACAGATATTTTAAAAGTACTTATCTTTCAAAAAGCTCGATATCTTTTAAAGTACTTGCATTTTTCAAAATATTCAAAACAAGTAAACTTATTGATTAAATAATTTTTTTGTTGCGTATCATGCAAGGACTCAATGAGAATATACATTTGACTCCAATTCTGTATTTGAGCATCAATTCTTCATTCTTTCATAATTTTGTTAATTTTTAACATTATTCTCTCACTCAAATATTTATGTTTTCAAAACCCATAAGCTCTGATACACAAATTTTAAATGTCTTTCAAAATATATTTTTCAAGAGTTCTTTATTTATATATGACCAAGGGGGAGAGTAGAAAAAGTGCAAATTAAAATTCTTTCTTAAACTTTTTCCCTTTTTCAAAGAAAGTTTATCTTAGAAATGGTCTAAAATATAAGGAGAAGAATTTCACATTAAGGGGGAGGAAAGAAAGAGAGAAAAGGATTTTTTTTTTTTATCTCTTTTTCAGAAAGTCCTTCAAAAATTTCTAAGTATTTCAAATTTTTTTTAAGTGCATGTTTTTCCTAAGTAAAATTTTTCTTAGTAAAAAAAAAAATTGTCTGAGCAAAAACTTTTTGAAAATTTTGGCAAATGTTTCTTCTTCCTTCTTCTTCCTCTTGAAGTAGAAAACCTAGGGCTTCTTCCCTAGGGCTAAGGAGTGGAGATTTCTTGCAAAGGAAGAGGAAAAGAGCCCTACACTAGGAATTTCGAGATACTTAGTGAGTTTTCTTCAAGAAAAGGGTAAGTAAATCACTCACCTGCAATAGGAGTAGCTTCGCATGTAGTTTTCTCGTTGTAGAACCTTGATTTTGTGATTTATATGCATGCTTGGAGAATATTGTTTATTGTGTGATTAAGTTTCTCAAGAATACATGTTTTTAATCATAGAACTTGAATTGTAGTAGATTTTTATATATGTGATCTAAGTATGAGAGACCAAGTTCTTGAAAAGTCCCAAAATTGAGTTTTGGGTTAAGGGCACGCAAGGTGCTCGATGGAAGTTCCAAGTAAGAAAAGGTAAAGGTTTATAGTGCAAAGTTTATGGAAAAGAAAGTTAGCTTGATAAATACAAGTATTATGAGTAAGAAAGTATTTTACTTTTGTAAAGTGACATGTACCGGGCAAATGAGAGGCCCACAGAAAGTAAGAAAGAAGCTCTAATAGGGTGCGGTGGCTAGCTACCCCGAAACCTATCAGGGATGCGCGTATTGGTACACTGATACCAGGTACATTGTCAAGGCATGAGAAAGTTGATTATTATTTTGAAGTATATGAGTATATGAAAGTGTTTCAATTTGCTAAAGTGCATGTTTTGTTATGTATGACAACATGGTTATGTTATAAGCATGTTAAAGGGAAAGAGCAAAGAAGTTGTGTTTTAAAGTATGTAAATGTATCATTAGTAAGTTTCAAAAGAAATTATGAGCATGTTAGATTTGCCAATGTTTTAGTGCTAGTAAATGTTTTCAAGTATGATTGAGCATGATAAGTATATGAAAGTTTCCACGTGTAAGTATTTCAAAGTGCATATGTTTTGAACCAAGCATTATTTGAAAAGAGCATGTTTATCCCTTATCGTTGGATTTGTGAGTTAGGATTTACTTACTAAGCATTTTGCTTATTAGTTGCATTTCCTTCTATTGCAGACAAAGGTAAAGAAAAAGCATAAGTTAAGGAGGTGAAGGGACTTGCATTGATGTTCAGTGGCGGCGGAACCGTGGAAGAGATCATTGGGCTAAGTCTTGTAGAACATGTGTTTTGGTGTTTCGAAGTGGTAGAATGAATGACTTTGTTTAAACCTTGCATAGATACAAAATTTGGTACAAACTCTAGTCTAAAGTTCACATAGATTTTCATAGCTTATTTACTTCCGCAAAAGTCCTAATTTCAAGTTTATGAAGTTGTTTTAATTGGCTAAAATGTTTAGAAAACTAGTATAGAGTATAGAAATGGTGTTATGTCTTTGTATGACTTGAAAGTATATGTTTTGTGGATGGATGGAGATGAGTTTCAGGTCTGAAATGTAGGTTTTCAGGCGTGCCAGTCGACTGGTACAGGACCAGTCACCTGCCCTATCGAACAGTAGCTTCTGTTCGATGCATCAGGCGACTGTCAAAAGGCCAGTCGCCTGCTACCAGTCGACTGCTATATAGCAGTCGACTGGTACTATTAAATAGAAGTTGTGTAGAGCAGCTGGTTAGTGCTTTAGTGTTACAACTAAGAGGTCTAGGGGTCAAATCCTGGCAAAGTAAATAAAATGAAAGTTGTTTTGTTTTTTTTTGAAAAAAAAGGAGAAGGAAAAAAAAATAAAGCAAGTTAAGGGAAGTCAAGTAGTAGTAACTTAAAGCTTAAGTAAGTATCGAAAGGTGGGTCGTCACAGAGTGGTATCAGAGCCATTTTTCCATCCTTACGCCACACTGACATCAAGCATCAATCCTGCCGCCTGCCAAGTAAGAAGTTCATATGTTGTAGTTTTGTATGCTTTTCATTATTGACTGCTAGTATCAGTAAGTACATGATGATAAGGAAGTATGTTAGTATTATCATATGCTATTATGTGCATGATGATAAGGAAGTATGTTAGTATTATCATATGCTATTATGTGCATGATCAGTATATGCTATATGAGTAAGATGACATGATATAACATATGTTATACGTGTATGATGATATAAGTATGATGATAGTATAATGATATGACATATGATATACCATATGCTATATGAGTATGATGATATGAGTAGAATGATAGTGAAGTAATGAAATGCCCTTATTGAAGTAATGTCCTGTCTCTATAAGTATGATGATAAGTAATGTCCACCTTCTCTTTATGATATAAAGGAAGAGAATGCCAAGAGGACGTCCTAGAAAGGCCCAAAATGAGGAGCGAGCTCCTAGAGGGCAAGAGGCAACATAGTCTCTTTATGATATAGAGTAAGAGAATGTCAAGACGACGTCCTAGAAAGACCCAAAATGAGGAGTGAGCTCCTAAAGGGCAAGAGGCAACAAAGTCAGTACCACCACCAAATCTTTTAGAGGTGGCGGCTCGGTTACAAAGGTAAGTAGTAGAATAGCAGCAAATTATTGCCACCATGATGACTAACTAGTAGGCCGCTCCCATTACCCCGAGGGTGGAGAATGTAGTGGCACCAGTTGTGACCGACGATCCATCGGTTACATCTATAGTCCCGGCAAGGGGGGTAAGGCAAGAAGCGTACCTCATCTAGTGGTAGAAACTGAAGCCAGAGAACTTCTCAGGCACAAGTGAACCATGGGATTCTCAAGCATGGTTCAAAATGTTGGAAAGCAAAGTAGAGCAACTGGACTGGCCTGAGGTAAAGAAAAGAAAGTGTGCATCTTTCTGCCTTACGGGAGATGTTAGAATGTGGTGGGAGAGAGTCTAGGCCAAGAGAAATGTCAGCCAGATGACATGGGCCGACTTCGAGATCGAGTTCTTCGAAGAATAGTTTCACATGGGAGTAACCAACAAGCACTATGATGAATTCATGGAGTCCAGACAAGGAGAACTATCCATGGATGAAGCAGTGAAGATGTTTAAGCGGTTAGCTCATCTGTGCCCAGAGCTAGTTAGCACTGAAAAAGAAAGAGTCAGGCTAATGTTGAAAATGTGAAGGCCTGAGATAGCGTTAAATGGGGCTAGCGGTGTTAAGAGGCCGAAAACCTCCGAAGAACTGATAAGTAGTGCTTGATCATCGAGCACTACTTAAACAGTATAAAGGCCAC
>JAGFNQ010006709.1:0-173439 GCA_024364735.1 Boesenbergia rotunda | reverse complement strand
AGGAGAGTGATGTGCCAAGGACTGCTTTCAGTACAAGATATGGGCACTATGAGTTTGTGGTCATGCCCTTTGGAGTGACAAACGCCCCTGCGACGTTTATGGATCTAATGAATAGAGTGTTCAAGGATTTTCTGGACAAGTTCGTCATTGTCTTTATTGATGATATCCTAGTGTATTCAAAGACTCAGGAAGAACATGTCGAACACCTGAAGATAGTGTTGCAAACCTTACACCAGAAGGAGTTGTACGCCAAATTCTCAAAGTGTGAGTTTTGGCTTGATCAGGTAGCCTTCCTAGGCCACATTATATCCAAGGAAGGTATTATGGTAGACCCAGCCAAGATTGAAGCAGTTAGTAACTGGAGTCAACCAAAGAATGCTAGTGAGATCAGAAGTTTTCTGGGTTTGGCAGGGTACTACAGAAGGTTTGTAGAGGACTTTTCAAAGATAGTTTCTCCACTTACAGCCCTTACTAGAAAGAATAAGAAGTATGAGTGGACTAAAGACTGTGAGCAGAGCTTCCTTGAGTTGAAGAAGAGACTGACCAGCGCTCCTATCCTTACAGTACCCGAAGGTGATAAGAGCTTTGATATATACAGTGATGCATCAAAGCTAGGACTTGGAGCAGTCCTGATGCAAGAAGGCAAAGTCATAGCTTATGCTTCCAGGCAACTCAAGGACTATGAAAAGAATTACCCCACTCATGATCTGGAGTTGGCAGCTGTAGTCTTTGCTCTAAAGATATGGAGGCATTACTTGTATGGAGTGCAGTGTAAGATTTATACAGATCACCAGAGTCTGAAATATTTCTTCACTCAGAAAGACCTCAATATGAGACAGCGAAGGTGGCTCGAGTTAGTGAAGGACTATGACTGTGAGATTCTTTACCACCCTGGTAAGGCAAATAGAGTAGCAGATGCACTGAGTAGAAAGACTTGTGCCACTTTGATGTCCTTATCATCATTGGCACCACCATTACAGAAAGAGATAGTAGATTATGGAGTGGAGATTATTGATGGACAGCTAGCTCTATTGACACTAGCATCAACTTTACTTGAAGAGATACAGGAAGAGCAAGCTGAGGATTCGGATATCCAAAGGATCAAGAAGGAAATGCGAGAAGGAGAGAGTAAAGAGTTTAGAGTATCTGACAGTGGGATACTCAACTATGGTGACCGTTTATGTGTCCCCAATCATGAAGAGCTGAGAAAGAAGATTCTTGAAGAAGCCCATGGAACTCCCTACTCAATGCATCCTGGTTCCACTAAGATGTACCAGGATTTGAAAGGAAGATTTTGGTGGTCTGGAATGAAAAGAGACATAGCCAAGTATGTCAGCATCTGCCTGACATGTCAGAGAGTTAAAGCAGAACACCAGAGACCAGGAGGTATCCTACAACTCATTCAGATTCCAGAGTGGAGATGGGAAGACATAGCCATGGATTTCATAGTTGGTCTACCAAAGACAACTAATGGCTATGACGCTATTTGGGTGATAATAGACAGATTGACCAAGTTTGCCCACTTCTTGGCAATCAGAGTGTCTTACTCGATTGAAAAGTTAGCCCAGTTATATGTGCAAGAAGTGATCCGACTACACGGAGTCCCGAAGACCATTGTAACGCCCGCTTTTTTTTTCCATCAGCGGCGTTACGTTAACATGCTTAGGGCATGTAGACATCATAAGGCAGCGGAATAACTTTAACTTATACATGCCCTATTACCATTCTTAACTTAATGACATGGGAACCTTAGCATATTAACTTTGAACTTAAGCATCATATCATGTCATACATAACATCATATCATAGGTTCCACAGGTCATTATTTAGACATATAAGTACCAAGGTGAAGTTCTAGCATAAACAATAAACATATGGTTTCCTGGGCCAAGTCACTACTACACACATGCGTTCTTGCCCTCCTGCTGCTTCCATCATTGTCCCCTTGAATGATCTGCGGTATAAGGAAATTAGACTATAAGCACACAGGCTTAGTAAGACTCTTTCCTACTCACAAAAACCATTCATCATTCATCATCTCATAATGAGCACATGAAACACTAACATACTTGGTGCTCTACTTAGAACATAACATCTTACATCATTTATTGTATAAATAGCATGGCATTAACATAGACATAGTAATCATTCTAGACATTACATGATACATGACATAAACATAAACATAGTGAACATTCTAAGCATGGCATGATACATGGCATAAACATAAACATAGTGAACATTCTAAGCATGGCATAATACATGACATAAACATAAACATAGTGAACATTTTAAGCATGGCATGATACCTATCATAGCATATGAACATCTTCTTAACATAATCATGGCATAGATCATTCATTCTCATGCATACTTCTTAATATGAAACGTAAGCATAAAATCTTATCAACATAGCATAATGCATAACATGAATGGATGCATGAGTGGAATGCATATACATAAGGATGCTTAACTTTTAAAAATATACTTTTAAATGCTTAAACATAATCATCATAACATCATTTGGGGTCCCCGGCTTATACCACATACTTACATCATAGCGCGCATCCCTAGCAAGTCTGAGATCGCGAGCCCCGACCTACTAGGGTAAGGACAGCATAGTCGGTAGTCCCCGAACCGAGGCGTTCTTAAGGAGCTCATCCCTGTTGCACAGCTTCGGTAGTGCCAGAACCGTGGACAGCTTCGGTAGTCCAAAACCGGGGCGTTCTTAAGGTGCCCATCCCTTGGACCCATACTTCGGTCCGGTACAAGCCCATACATAAAGTAAAATACTTTTCATGTTTCATCATTCATAAGACATTCATGGCATCTTTAACATAGCATAACATGTTACGGCTCGGCCCGTCTACCGGCCCATTTACCGGTCCTCTTGACCGTCGTACCATCGACCATCGACCGTGCCGTTTAGCATACTTATGCCTTAAAGACATAAGCATCATCTTTCATTCATCATACTTGTCATTCATCATCATTCATTCATCATACTTAACATCATCGTTATGCCTTAAAGGCATGTACTTGAACCTCATTCATAAGACATAGCATACATACATCTTATTCATAAAACATGGCATACATACGTATCATTCATAAGACATGGCATACATGCATATTATTCATAAAACATGGCATATCATTCATATCATGAACATAAACCTATCATACTTATCATGGCATCATTTATATCATGAACATACACAATAACTTAACATGGTTCTTAACATAACGTGAGCATATAACTTAGCATGGTTCCCTACATCACATAAACATACATAGGTAGGATTTCCATAACATTCTACCTACCATTCCAATACATGGCCTACAACATTAACATTCATAATAACCCTATTAAGCATGGCATCCAATCATAACCTAAACATGAAACATAAACATGGTGCTTAAACCTTAGGGTTATAGTTAACATGATTTCTACCACATGCTTGATCCTATACATATAGATACTTTATGGTAACCATGAACCATCATTCTTTGAACCCTAACTCCACCCCAAACCCTAGATTCAAGGCTTGGCCGAAACTTCTAAGGTGGAGTTCCATCAATTCCATAAACATGTAACATAGCATAAGGTAAAGGAACAACCATACATCATTTAGGAGACCATAGGAAGTCATTGGAGCCCATGATTAGGGTTAACCCTAACCTTTAGGCCACTTTCCTAGGGCTGGCAGAAACTTATAAGGCCATGGGGAGTATGGAAAAATTCCATTAAAATCCCCAATAATTCACGAAACACTAATCACATCTTACCATAGAGCCATTGGAGCCCTTACTTGAAATAAATCTTAACTTTTACCGCATTAACCCTTTTTGGCTGAAACTTGTAGAGTCCCAAGGCCATGTGAAAATTCACATAATCACCTTCCATCACCCTTATATCATGGCAACACATAAAACATATGCTTGAAGTTAAAGACTCAACCCTAACCCTTGGGTCCTTGGGGTTGGCCGAAACATATAGGGCCTCTAGGGTACCCCAAAAATTCTCAAAAATTGTATTTAACAACTAAACATCCTGAGAAAACATTAAACAACCTTTTGGAGGTTTTTAGCATCATTAAGGACCCTTAAACATTGTGGCCGAAACCCAAGGGTATCCTTGGGTGCTTACTTTGGTTCTTTCATGTTGGCCGAAACCCTAGGGTATCCTAGGGTACTTCAAAAATTCCCAAAAATTACACTTAACCTCTAAACATCATAAGGGAACATTAAATAGAATTATACAGATTTTTAGCATAATTTTAGACCCTAAAATCATGGTGGCCGAAACCCTTAAGCATAACGGTCTTGGTTTTCTTTCCTTTCAACATCAAATCCAAAAACCAACCACTATATCATACTAAAAATCATAAAAATCATAGGGAACTATTATACCACAGGTGAGGGAGTCTTACTTTGGGATTTCTTGATTTTTAGACCTTAAAAGAGAAAGAACTTGTAGAACTCTTGACCCTTGATCCCTCCTTGCCCTTGTTGTCTTGGAAGGAACCTAGATCTTGGAGATGTGGAGTTTTTCCAAGGGGAAAACCCTCTAAGAGTGGTCGGCTAGAATGAGGGAGGAAGAGAGGAGGAAATGCAATTGAAGGAAGAGAGAAAGAAACTAGAAAACCCCCCTATTTATCATCCATTAAAGAGGTAAATGAAGAGTCTCTCAATGACCCTTCATCTTCTTCTTAATCTTAACCTATATCCACTTCATTTCCTCATAGAAATCCCTAGCTAGGTGAGTTCGTTAAGGCTTACATGGTTGTACAAGAGGTCCAAGGTTCAATCCTTGGCTCATGCACCTTTATTTTTATTTCATTTATTTTATTATTTTTATTTCCTAAATTCTGAAAATCCCCCTAAAATCACCCATAATTATGCTAATATTCCTAAATAAAATTCTTTTATATTTATATTAATTTTACCTAATTTATATTAAGTTTACCTAATTAATACCCATTTTTGGAGCCCATTTAAAGCTCATTAGTACCTAATTTCTCCATTAAAATAGAAAAATTATGCTAAGACTTACCCATAATCATGCTAATATGCCTAATTAAATCCTATTTATATTTATACTAATTATTACCGAAATCCACCTATAATCATGGTACTAAAAAGCCCACATAAAGCCCATTAGTACTTAGTTTTCTTAATTTAAATGAGAAAACATGAATTTTCTAGGCCAAAGTTCTCCTTAATATTTCTAGGTCCCTTGGAAAATTATTTAAACATGCTTAATATTTTAAGAAAATATTAAGAGAATTTTCCGGGTCGTTACAATCCCCCATACCTCGTGAAAGTTCGTCCTCGAACTTAGAATAACTCCGGGTACTTGCGCCTCATCTCGTCCTTGCGCTCCTAGGTAGCTTCTTCGAATCGTTGACTTTGCCATAGGACCTTGACTAAGGGCACTGTAACGCCCGCTCTCTTTTTTTTCATAAGAGGCGTTACGTTAACATGCTTAGGGCATGTAGACATCATAAGGCAGCGGAATATCTTTAACTTATACATGCCCTATTACCATTCTTAACTTAATGACATAAGAACCTTAGCATATTAACTTTGAACTTAAGCATCATATCATATCATGTCATACGTAACGTCATATCATAAGGTTCCATAAGTCAGACATATAAATAACCAAGGTGAAGTTCTAGCATAAACAGTAAACATAGAGTTTCCTGGGCCAAGTCACTACTACACACATGCATTCTTGCCCTCCTGCTGCTTCCTTCATTGTCCCCTTGAATGATCTGCGGTATAAGGAAATAAGACTATAAGCACACAGGCTTAGTAAGACTCTTTCCTACTCACAAAACCATTCATCATTCATCATCTCATAATGAGCACATGAATACATTAACATACTTGGTGCTCTACTTAAAACATAACATCTTAAATCACTTATCGTATGCATAGCATAGCATGAACATAAACATAGTAAACCTTCTAAGCATGGCATGATACATGGCATAAACATAAACATGATGAACATAGACATGATAAACATAATACTTGGCATGAACATAAACATAGTAGACATTCTAAGCATGGCATAATTCATGGCATAAATCATAACATAGTAGACATTCTAAGCATGGCATAATTCATGGTATGAATTATAAACATAGTGAACATTCTAAGCATAGCATAATTCATGGCATATCGTAAACATAGTGAACATTCTAAGAATGACATATTTCATTCATTCTCATGCATACTTCTTAACATGAAACGTAAGCATAAAATCTTATCAACATAGCATAATGCATAACATGAATGAATGCATGAGTGGAATGCATATACATAAGGATGCTTAACTTTTAAAACATACTTTTCATTGCTTAAACATAATCATCATAACATCATTTGGGGTCCCCGGCTTGTACCACATACATACATCATAGCGCGCATCCCTAGCAAGTCCGAGGTCGCAAGCCCCAACCTACTAGGGTAAGGACAGCATAGTTGGTAGTCCCCGAACCGAGGCGTTCTTAAGGTACCCATCCCTATTGCACAACTTCGGTAGTGCCAGAACCGTGGACAGCTTCGGTAGTCCAAAATCGGGGCGTTCTTAAGGTGCCCATCCCTTGGACCCATACTTCGGTCCGGTACAAGCCCATACATAAAGTAAAATACTTTTCATGTTTCATCATTCATAAGACATTCATGGCATCTTTAACATAGCATAACTTGTTACGGCTCGGCCCGTCTACCGACCCATTTACCGGTCCTCTTGACCGTCGTACCGTCGACCATCGACTGTGCCGTTTAGCATACTTATGCCTTAAAGACATAAGCATCATCTTTCATTCATCATACTTGTCATTCATCATCATTCATAGCCTATTCATTCATTCATCATAGTTAACATCATCATTATGCCTTAAAGGCATGAACCTTAACTTCATTCTTCACTTTCATTTTTTTTAGACATGGCATCATTTTCATTCTTAACATGGCATCACTTTCATTCTTAAACATGGCATCATTTTCATTCTTAAACATAAACATAACATACTTAACATGGCATCATTTTCATTCTTAAACATGGCATCATCCTCATTCTTAAACATAAACATAACATACTTAACATGACATCATTCTTATCATGAACATAAACATAAGATACTTATCATGGCATCATTCTTATCATGAACATGATCATAACATATTTATCATGGCATCCTTCTTATCATGAACATAAACATAACATACTTATCATGGAAACACATAAACATATACTTGAAGTTAAAGGCTCAACCCTAACCCTTGGGCCCTTGAGGTTGGCCGAAACATATGGGGTCTCTAGGGTAATCCAAAAATTCCCAGAATTTATACATAACCTCCACACATCATAAGGGAACATAAATTAACATTATCAAGATTTTTGGCTTAATTATAGACCTTTAAATCATGGTGACCGAAACCCTTAAACTTGGAGTTCTTAGTTTTGTTTCTTTCATGTTGGCCGAAACCCTGGGGTGTCCTAGGGTACTCCAAAAATTCCCAAAAATTATACTTAAACTATACACATCATAAGGGAATATTAAATAACATTATCATGATTTTTATCATAATTATAGACCTGTAAATCATGGTGGCCGAAACCCTTAAACTTAGGGTTCTTAGTTTTGTTTCTTTCATGTTGGCCGAAACCCTAGGGTGTCCTAGGGTACTCCAAAAATTCCCAAAAATTATACTTAACCTCTACACATCATATGGGAACATTAAATAACATTATCATGATTTTTATCATAATTATATACCTTTAAGTCATGGTGGCCGAAACCCTTAAACTTAGGGTTCTTAGTTTTGTTTCTTTCATGTTGGCCGAAACCCTAGGGTGTCCTAGGGTACTCCCAAAAATTCCCAAAAATTATACTTAACCTCTACACATCATAAGGGAACATTAAATAACATTATCATGATTTTTAGCATAATTATAGACCTGTAAGTCATGGTGGCCCGAACCCTTAAACTTAGGGTTCTTAGTTTTGTTTCTTTCATGTTGGCCGAAACCCTAGGGTGTCCTAGGGTACTAAAAAAATTCCCAAAAATTATATTTAACTTCTACACATCATAAGGGAACATTAAATAACATTATCATGATTTTTATCATAATTATAGACCTGTAAATCATGGTGGCCGAAACCCTTAAACATGAGGGTCTCGGTTTTCTTTCCTTTCAAAATCCAATTCGAAACCAACCACTATATATCATACTAAAAATCATAAAAATTATAGGGAACTATTATAACACAGGTGAGGGAGTCTTACCTTGGGTTTCTTGATTTTTCGAACCTTGGAAGAGAAGAAAATGGTAAGATCTTTGGACCCTTGAACACCCTTGTCCTTGTATCCTTGGAAGAGACTTTAGATCTAGGAGATGGAACCTTGGAGGAAGTTTTTCCAAGGGGAAAACCCTCTAGGAGTGGTCGGCTAGAATGAGGGAGGAAGAGAGGAGGAAATGCAATTGAAAGAAGAGAGAATGAAACTCCCAAACCCCCCTATTTATCATCCATTAAAGAGGTAAATGAAGAGTCTCTCCATGACTCTTCATCTTCTTCTTAATCTTAACTTATATCCATTTCATTTCCTCATAGAAATCCCTTGCTAGGTGAGTTGGTTAAGACTTACATGGTTGTACAAGAGGTCCAAGGTTCAATCCTTGGCTCATGCACCTTTATTTTTATTTTATTTTTATTTCATTTATTTTATTATTTTTATTTCCTAAATTTCGAAAATCCCCCTAAAATCACCCATAATTATGCTAATATTCCTAAATAAAATTCTTTTATATTTATATTAATTTTACCTAATTTATATTAATTTTACCTAATTAATACCCATTTTTGGAGCCCATTTAAAGCTCATTAGTACCTAATTTCTCCATTAAAATAGAAAAATTAGGCTAAGACTTACCCATAATCATGCTAATATGCCTAATTAAATCCTATTTATATTTATCCTAATTATTACCTAAATCCACCTAAAATTTATGGTACTAGAAAGCCCATATAAGACCCATTAGTACTTAGTTTCTCAATTTAAATGAGAAAATCATGGATTCGTAGGCCAAATTTTCTGTTAATATTTCTAGACCCCTCGGAAAATTATCTAAATATGCTTAATATTTTAATAAAATATTAAGAGAATTTTCCAGATCGTTACAGGCACTTCCTTACTCCTCAGCTTCTTGACTTCCCTATCCAAAATCTGGATGGGTCTGCTCTCATAGCTTAGGTCCTCTTGCACTTGCACCGTCTATGGCTCGATCACTTGGTCCATATTTGGGATACACTTTTTCAACAGGGACACATGGAATACGTTATGGATAGCTGACATCTCTGGAGGCAGCTCCAGCTCATATGCCACCTTACCGACTCTTTTCAGAATCAAGTACGGCCCCACATAGCGCGGGCTTAGTTTTCCTTTCTTCCCAAATCTGGTCACTCCCTTCATAGGAGCCACTTTGAGAAATACCCAATCTCCAGCATTAAATTCCAGTGGTCTACGCCAGACATCGGCATAACTCTTCTGCCGGCTCTGAGCAGTTGCTATCCATTGTCGAATATTCTGTATAGCTCGGGTGGCACTGTCGATAACATCCGTTGTGAGCCCCATTTCCTTCTTCATGCCGGACCACCAGAATTTCTCCTTCAGGTCTGGATACATTTTGGTGGATCCTGGATGCATCGAATAAGGGGTTCCGTGAGCTTCTACTAATATTGCTCTCCGCAGCTCCGGATCATTGGGGATATCTCTGGGTAATTGCATACAATCCTGACCTCTTCTATGCTTTGAGAGTCTATAAAAATTTTCCGGTTCTTTTCCTTGGCTCTCCGATAAATTCAAACATAGAATCTGCCTCGGGTTGGAAGATGATCTTTCGCTTACGGCACTCGATAGAAGCACCGTATTTGCTCAGAAAATCCATACCCAATATAACATCATAATCCTGCATGTCGAGTACTATCAGATCACAGTAGAGTTCTCTTTCTGCGATTCCGACCGGCACCGTACGCAACATGTGAGTGGATGTCATTATGTCTCCCGAAGGCAAGGTCGTTAATCACTTGCAGTCTAGAACTTGTGGAGGCATATCTATCTTCCTATATTGGCTTTGTAGACTATGCTTCTACAGCTCTGTCAATTCATGGTCACTACTTCTCTTCTCTACCCAATATTTGTTCATTAATCTACTACAACCTTGGTTCTTACATATGATCTTTTCATTAATATATTTCAATAACCCCCGTAAGTTCCAGATATGTATACTCTTTTATTATATTTATTAGAAAGCACAATGAAACATGTAGAGTTGTTATGAGTTTTATAATTACAGTATAAAAATTAGTAATCTTAATATGAACAAGATATATGAGTAGTTTGCCTTTAAAATGATTAAGACCTAACATAATAGATAAGTAAATTATTATAATATGTTGTCATAGCTAGGTAATATTTGTCAAAGTCGATAACTACTAATTTCTTTAGTTAAATATTTTTAGAATATAACACTGATATAGCAAATACTACATTTCCCTTCTATCTACATTCTAGTTTGTTAAATTATCTACAAACTCATACATTCATATGGTTATTCACTTAGTTATATTGCCTTAAATGAGCTAAAAAGTTTCTAGCTACACTACTTACTTATTGTTTAATTCTCATTCATAAACTCCCATTAATTCGGTTACTCTGTTGTCTAGCCATACTTTTCTTCACCAAAGACAAGTATGGCCAATATCAGTATGTTTTATTCCCTACCCCTATCCAATTCTAAAGTATTTGATTCACATAAACAAAAAAATATATACCGTTCATAAGTACCTATCCTAAAGTACTTTTTCATCATAAAACATTGTTCATACTTACATATTCTAGAGTCATAGGTATCATCCATACTTGCCTATTCTAGAATCATGAGGTATCATTCCTACTTGCATATTCTAGAATCATAGGTATCATCTATACTTGCATATTCTAGAATCATAATAGAACATAAGGTACACATAAAGGTACTTACTTGGAAGTGGCAGGATGAGGGCTTGATGTGTGTGTAGTGAGATGGTTACTGCTCTGATACCAACCTGTAACGCCCGCTTTTTTTTTACCATCAGCGGCGTTACGTTAACATGCTTAGGGCATGTAGACATCATAAGGCAGCGGAATAACTTTAACTTATACATGCCCTATTACCATTCTTAACTTAATGACATGGGAACCTTAGCATATTAACTTTGAACTTAAGCATCATATCATGTCATACATAACATCATATCATAGGTTCCACAGGTCATTATTCAGACATATAAGTACCAAGGTGAAGTTCTAGCATAAACAGTAAACATATGGTTTCCTGGGCCAAGTCACTACTACACACATGCGTTCTTGCCCTCCTGCTGCTTCCATCATTGTCCCCTTGAATGATCTGCGGTATAAGGAAATAAGAATATAAGCACACAGGCTTAGTAAGACTCTTTCCTACTCACAAAAACCATTCATCATTCATCATCTCATAATGAGCACATGAAACATTAACATACTTGGTGCTCTACTTAGAACATAACATCTTACATCATTTATCGTATACATAGCATGACATTAACATAGACATAGTAAACATTCTAGACATTGCATGATACATGGCATAAACATAAACATAGTGAACATTCTAAGCATGGCATTATACATGGCATAAACATAAACATAGTGAACATTCTAAGCATGGCATAATACATGGCATAAACATAAACATAGTGAACATTTTAAGCATGGCATGATACCTATCATAGCATATGAACATCTTCTTAACATAATCATGGCATAGATCATTCATTCTCATGCATACTTCTTAACATGAAACGTAAGCATAAAATATTATCAACATAGCATAATGCATAACATGAATGGATGCATGAGTGGAATGCATATACATAAGGATGCTTAACTTTTAAAAAACATACTTTTAAATGCTTAAACATAATCATCATAACATCATTTGGGGTCCCCGACTTGTACAACATACTTACATCATAGCGCGCATCCCTAGCAAGTCCGAGGTCGCGAGCCCCGACCTACTAGGGTAAGTACAGCATAGTCGGTAGTCCCCGAACCGAGGCGTTCTTAAGGTGCCCATCCCTGTTGCACAGCTTCGGTAGTGCCAGAACCGTGGACAGCTTCGCTAGTCCAAAACCGGGGCGTTCTTAAGGTGCCCATCACTTGGACCCATACTTCGGTCCGGTACAAGCCCATACATAAAGTAAAATACTTTTCATGTTTCATCATTCATAAGACATTCATGGCATCTTTAACATAGCATAACTTGTTACGGCTCGGCCCGTCTACCGGCCCATTTACCGGTCCTCTTGACCGTCGTACCGTCGACCATCGACCGTGCCATTTATCATACTTATGCCTTAAAGACATAAGCATCATCTTTCATTCATCATACTTATCATTCATCATCATTCATTCATCATACTTAACATCATCGTTATGCCTTAAAGGCATGTACTTTAACCTCATTCATAAGACATAGCATACATACATCTTATTCATAAAACATGGCATACATACGTATCATTCATAAGACATGGCATACATGCATATTATTCATAAAATATGGCATATCATTCATATCATGAACATAAACCTATCATACTTATCATGGCATCATTCATATCATGAACATACACAATAACTTAACATGGTTCTTAACATAAAGTGAGCATATAACTTAGCATGGTTCCCTACATCACATAAACATACATAGGTAGGATTTCCATAACATTCTACCTACCATTCCAATACATGGCCTACAACATTAACATTCATAATAACCCTATTAAGCATGGCATCCAATCATAACCTAAACATGAAACATAAACATGGTGCTTAAACCTTAGGGTTATAGTTAACATGATTTCTACCACATGCTTGATCCTATACATATAGATACTTTATGGTAACCATGAACCATCATTCTTTGAACCCTAACTCCACCCCAAACCCTAGATTCAAGGCTTGGCCAAAACTTCTAAGGTGGAGTTCCATCAATTCCATAAACATGTAACATAGCATAAGGTAAAGGAACAACCATACATCATTTAGGAGACCATAGGAAGTCATTGGAGACCATGATTAGGGTTAACCCTAACCTTTAGGCCACTTTCCTAGGGCTGGCAGAAACTTATAAGGCCATGGGGAGTATGGAAAAATTCCATTAAAATCCCCAATAATTCATGAAACACTAATCACATATTACCATAGAGCCATTGGAGCCCTTACTTGAAATAAATCTTAACTTTTACCCCATTAACCCTTTTTGGCCGAAACTTGTAGAGTCCCAAGGCCATGTGAAAATTCACATAATCACCTTCCATCACCCTTATATCATGGCAACACATAAAACATATGCTTGAAGTTAAAGACTCAACCCTAACCCTTGGGTCCTTGGGGTTGGCCGAAACATATAGGGCCTCTAGGGTACCCCAAAAATTCTCAAAAATTGTATTTAACAACTAAACATCCTGAGAAAACATTAAACAACCTTTTGGAGGTTTTTAGCATCATTAAGGACCCTTAAACATTGTGACCGAACCCCTAGGGTATCCTAGGGTGCTTACTTTGGTTCTTTCATGTTGGCCGAAACCCTAGGGTATCCTAGGGTACTTCAAAAATTCCCAAAAATTACACTTAACCTCTAAACATCATAAGGGAACATTAAATAGCATTATACAGATTTTTAGCATAATTTTAGACCCTAAAATCATGGTGGCTGAAACCCTTAAGCATAAGGGTCTTGGTTTTCTTTCCTTTCAACATCAAATCCAAAAACCAACCACTATATCATACTAAAAATCATAAAAATCATAGGGAACTATTATACCACAGGTGAGGGAGTCTTACATTGGGATTTCTTGATTTTGACCTTAAAAGAGAAAGAACTTGTAGAACTCTTGACCCTTGATCCCTCCATGCCCTTGTTGTCTTGGAAGGAACCTAGATCTTGGAGATGTGGAGTTTTTCCAAGGGGAAAACCCTCTAAGAGTGGTCGTCTAGAATGAGGGAGGAAGAGAGGAGGAAATGCAATTAAAGGAAGAGAGAAAGAAACTAGAAAACCCCCCTATTTATCATCCATTAAAGAGGTAAATGAAGAGTCTCTCAATGACCCTTCATCTTCTTCTTAATCTTAACCTATATCCACTTCATTTCCTCATAGAAATCCCTTGCTAGGTGAGTTGGTTAAGGCTTACATGGTTGTACAAGAGGTCCAAGGTTCAATCCTTGGCTCATGCACCTTTATTTTTATTTTATTTTTATTTCATTTATTTTATTATTTTTATTTCCTAAATTCTGAAAATCCCCCTAAAATCACCCATAATTATGCTAATATTCCTAAATAAAATTCTTTTATATTTATATTAATTTTACCTAATTTATATTAAGTTTACCTAATTAATACCCATTTTTGGAGCCCATTTAAAGCTCATTAGTACCTAATTTCTCCATTAAAATAGAAAAATTATGCTAAGACTTACCCATAATCATGCTAATATGCCTAATTAAATCCTATTTATATTTATACTAATTATTACCGAAATCCACCTATAATCATGGTACTAAAAAGCCCACATAAAGCCCATTAGTACTTAGTTATCTCAATTTAAATGAGAAAACATGAATTTTCTAGGCCAAAGTTCTCCTTAATATTTCTAGGTCCCTTGGAAAATTATTTAAACATGCTTAATATTTTAAGAAAATATTAAGAGAATTTTCCGGGTCGTTACAACCATTATCTCTGATAGGGATGGTCGTTTCACGTCACACTTTTGGGAGTGTGTACAGACAGCGTAAGGCACCAAACTGAAATTCAGCACAGCTTTCCATCCCCAGACTAATGGACAGACAGAGAGAGTGAATCAGGTTCTAGAAGATATGCTCAGAGCTTGTGCATTGGACTTCAAGGGCAGTTGGTGCAAGTATTTATGTTTAGCTGAGTTTGCCTACAACAACAGTTACCAAGCCACTATTGGTATGACACCCTATGAAGTTCTTTATGGTAGGAAGTGTAGATCTCCCCTCTGTTGGTATGAAGGTAGTGAGAAGAAGGAAATGGGGTCACAGACTGATCTTATAAATGATACCACAGAAGCTATAAAGAGCTTCCGTCAGAGGATTGAGACTGCTCAGAGTAGGCAGAAGAGTTACGCCGATGTACGCCGTAGGCCGTTAGAGTTTGAAGTTGGGGATACAGTTTTCTTCAAAGTAGCTCCTATGAAGGGTGTGATGAGATTTGGCAAGAAAGGCAAGCTAAGTCCTCGATACATAGGACCGTACCTAGTGACGAAAAGAGTTGGCAAAGTAGCTTATGAGTTAGAGCTACCTCCAGAGATGTCAGCAATAACAATGTGTTTCATGTCTCAATGCTAAAGAAGCATATCCAAGATGCCAACCAAGTGATTGAGCCACAGATGGTACAAGTGCAAGAAGATCTCAGTTATGAAAGTCAACCTATTCAGATAATAGATCGAGCAGATAAGAAGCTGAGGAACAAAGTGTACCATTAGTGAAAGTCTTATGGCTGAATCAGAAGTATGAAGAGGCAACTTGGGAGTCAGAAGATAGCATGAGGCAAAGGTATCCAGAGCTGTTCTAAGTTTGAGGACGAACTTTTTATAAGGTAGGGAGGATTGTAACATCCCAATAATTTCCTGGTATTATTAGGGATTTTTAGGAATTTTTCTAGCATTTTTTCGAAATATTATAGCATTTTTTCGGATCAAAATAAGAAGAAAAAAATTAAAGGGGTCGGCTGGGGATCGATCTCGCGACCACGCGAGAAGCAGTTACCTGAGCGAATCCAAGGAACCAGCTGGGCTAGGGTATCAAGCAGAGAAAATAATGAAACGAAATAATATTATAGTTGATTTAGCCCGTTTCATGAAGAGGTATTAAAACTTCCACTTAAGTTGGGTTAAGACCCCATTAGGGTTTCGGGAGGCCGCGCGAGCAGAGGAAAGGGGCTGCGAAAATGGGGAGAAAGGGGGAGTTTTCTTCTTTCTTCTTCTTCCTCTTGAAGTAGAAAACCTAGGGCTTCTTCCCTAGGGCCAAGGGTGGAGTTTTTCTTGCAAAGGAAGAGGAAAAGAGCCCTACACGAGAAATTTCGAGATACTTAGTGAGTTTTCTTCAAGAAAAGGGTAAGTAAATCACTCACCTGCAATAGAAGTTGTTTCGCCATGAATTTCTCGTTGTGGAACCATGTTTGTGATCTAAATGCATGCTTTAAGATTATGGTTTTCTTATTTATGTGTTTTAAGTTCATAAAGAATACATGTTTTATCATAGAATATGAATTGGAGTATGTTTTTATGTATGTGACCTAAGTATGACAAGAGTAAGTTCTTGAAAAGTCCCAAAATTGAGTTTTGGGTTAAGGGCACGCAAGGTGCTCGATGGAAGTTCCAAGTAAGAAAAGGTAAAGGTTTATAGTGCAAAGTTTATGAAAAAAGAAAGTTAGCTTGATAAATACAAGCATTATGAGTAAGAAAGTATTTTACTTTTGTAAAAGGACATGTACCGGGCAAAAGAGAGGCCCACAGAAAGTTAGAAAGAAGCTCTAATAGGGTGCGGTGGCTAGCTACCTCGAAACCTATTAGGGATGCGCGCATTGGTACACTGATACCAGGTACATTGTCAAGGCCTGAGAAAGTTGATTATTATTTTGAAGTATATGAGTATATGTAAGTGTTTCAATTCCCTTAAGTGTATGTTTTGTTATGTATGATAACATGGTTATGTTATAAGCATGTTAAAGGGAAAGAGCAAAGAAGTTGTGTTTTAAAGTATGGAAATGTATCATTAGTAAGTTTCAAAAGAAATTATGAGCATGTTAGATTTGCCAATGTTTTAGTGCTAGTAAATGTTTTCAAGTATGATTGAGCATGATAAGTATATGAAAGTTTTCATGTGTAAGTATTTCAAAGTGCATGTGTTTTTAAGCAAGCATTATTTGAAAAGAGCATGTTTATCCCTTATCGTTGGATTTGTGAGTTAGGATTTACTTACTAAGCATTTTGCTTATTAGTTGCATTTCCTTCTATTGCAGACAAAGGTAAAGAAAAAGCATAAGTTAAGGAGGCGAAGGGACTTGCATTGATGTTCAGTGTCGGCGGAACCGTGGAAGAGATCATTGGGCTAAGTCTTGTAGAACATGTGTTTTGGTGTTTCGAAGTGGTAGAATGAATGACTTTGTTTAAACCTTGCATAGATACAAAATTTGGTACAAATTCTAGTCTAAAGTTCACATAGATTTTGATAGCTTATTTACTTCCGCAAAAGTCCTAATTTCAAATTTATGAAGTGGTTTTGATTTGCTAAAATGTTTAGAAAACTAGTATAGAGTATACAAATGGTGTTATGTCTTTGTATGGCTTGAAAGTATATGTTTTGTGGATGGATGGAGATGAGTTTCAGGTCTGAAATGCAGGTTTTCAGGCGTGCCAGTCGACTGGTACAGGACCAGTCACCTGCCCTATCGAACAGTAGCTTCTGTTCGATGCACCAGGCGACTGCCAAAAGGCCAGTCGCCTGGTACCAGTCGACTGCTATATAGCAGTCGACTGGTACCATTGAAAAGAAATGGTATAGAGCAGCTGGTTAGTGCTCTAGTGTTACAACTAAGAGGTCTAGGGGTCAAATCCTGGCAAAGCAAATAAAATGAAAGTTGTTTTATTTTTTTTGAAAAAAAAGAGAAGGAAGAAAAAAAAAATTAGAGCAAGTTAAGGGAAGTCAAGTAGTAGTAACTTAAAGCTAAGTACCAAAAGGTGGGTCGTCACACGGCCAAACCCCTAAACTAGGGTTTAGGTGGGGTTAAGGTTTCAAGGATACTTGTTTATGTTTCATTATGATGTATGTATATGTTTAAGCATGTTGTAAGAATTTCAATGTTACCCAAAACCCTAGCTTCATGTATGATGTATCATGACTTTGTATGTTAGGTCATGTGCTATGTTTATTCATGAATGTTTAGACCATGGGCCATGAACCTAGGGAGTATGAATCATGTATGAAAAGATCTATGCATGTTTACCTATGTACCATAATCATGCATGTTTTATGAATTAAGATGCTAATTATGTATGTATGCCATGATTTATGAATGATATGTATGTATGTCATGTTTTATGAATGACATGTATGTATGCCATGCTTTATGAATGATATGTACGAATGTTATGTTTAAAATGAAGATGATGAATGAAAATGATGATCATGGCTCTAAGACAAAATGATGTAAGCATGACATACCTTATGAATAAAAATAATGAATGATGATGAATGTTCATGCCTTTAAGGCATCATGATGTTAAGTATGAATGATGAAATGTTAAGTATGATTATGTCACGCTAAGGGATGGGCACCTTAAGAACACCTCGGTTCTGGACTACCGTAGCTGTCCATGGTTCTGGAACTACCGTAGCTGTTCCTATTCTTATGTCAAGTTTCATGAAACAAGATTATGTTTATGCTAAGAATGTTCTATGAATGATGAAGCATGTAAAGTATTTTATTTTTATGAATGGGCTTGTACCGGACCGAAGTAAGGGTCCAAGGGATGGGCACCTTAAGAACGCCTCAGTTTTGGACTACCGAAGCTGTCCACGGTTCTGGGACTACCGAAGCTGTCCAACAGGGATGGGCACCTTAAGAACGCCCCGGTTCTGGGACTATCGACTATGCTGTCCTTACCCTAGTAGGTCGAGACTAGCTACCTCGTATTTACTTAGGGATACGCGCATATGATATATGTATGTGGTACAAGCCGGGGACC
The DNA here is from genome assembly GCA_024364735.1 of Boesenbergia rotunda. Lineage (NCBI taxonomy): Eukaryota > Viridiplantae > Streptophyta > Magnoliopsida > Zingiberales > Zingiberaceae > Boesenbergia > Boesenbergia rotunda. Next base: position 154,567 of record JAGFNQ010006709.1, on the reverse strand, counting down.
CCCATGATGTTATGATTATGTTCAAGTATTTATAACTATGGTTTTCAAATTAAGCATCCTTATGATATATGCATTTGACTCATGCATTCATTCATGTTATGCATTATGCCATGAAAAGTATGTTTATGTTTATGATACATGTTAAGAATGATACCATGATAAGTACGCTTAAGCTTATGTTTACGTATGTTAAGAATGATGCCATGAAAAGTATGTTTATGTTTATGATTCATGTTAAGAATGATACCATGATAAGTACGCTTAAGCTTATGTTTATGTTAAGAATGATACTATGATAAGTATGTTTATGTTTATACTCATGTTAAAAAAATGATGTTATGATAAGTATGTTTATGCAAATGTTCATGTTAAGAATTATGCCATGATAAGTAAGTTTATGTTTATGGTGATGTCAAGAATTATGTCATGATAGGTATGTGTTAAGTTTATGCTTTATGTTTGGAATTATGCAATGTCAACTGTTTCATGTTTATGAATATGTGACGTATGGATTTTCGTGAGTAGGAAAGGGTCTTACTAAGCCTATGTGCTTATAGTCTTATTTTTCTTATACCACAGATCAAGCAAGATGTTACTAAGGGAAGCAGCAGGAGGGGCAAGAGCATGTGTGTATGTGGCGGTGACATGGCAAAGGATTCTTTTATTTACACATATCTCATGTCTTGGGTTTTGAAATGCCTCCTTAGATTCCATGCTATGCTTAAAATGGTTATGCCTAATGAATTACTTATGACTCATGATGTTTATGGATAAGTTACTTGCTACTTATGATGATTATGAATAAGTTATGGGATGGTTATATCATGATGTTATGCATGTCGTTAATATGCTAAGTCCAATGACACTAGGTTTGTAACGCCCGCCCATTTACAGCCTTACGGCGGCGCTACGTGACATACATATACGCATGTGGACTTCTTGTGATGCAGCGGAATAATTTTAAAACTTTATCCACATGCGTTTAAACCATGCACTTATAACTTAAATCATGTTGACACATTCTTAGTTATCATTCTTAACCATAGTGACATGGTAAACTTAGCATCATTCATAATCATATGGCATCATTCTTAAACATGTTTGCATGGTCATCATGTAAAGAGAGAAAGACACAGGATCTTTCCTTTTCTTTTACCAAGTCATTGCCACACACACACACTTGCCCCTCCAGCTGCTTCCCTTAGTAACCTCTTGCTTGATCTGCGGTATAAGAAAAATAAGACTATAAGCACATAGGCTTAGTAAGACCCTTTCCTACTCACTAAAACCATTCGTCACTTAAACATATGCACACGAAACATTAACATAACTTGGTGCTTAACATAAATCATAAGTATATAAAATCACTCGGCATGACATAGTTCTTAGCAACGAACATGAGCATAAAATATACTTAGCATGACATGATACATGACATAAACATAAGCATAATCATTCTTAACCTGGCGTGATACATGGCATAAACGTAAACATAAAATATACTTATCATGACATGATACATGGCATAAATATAAACATAAAACATACTTAGCATGGCATGATACATGGCATAGAGATAAACATAAAACATACTTAGCATGGCATGATACATGGCATAGATATAAACATAAAGCATACTTAGCATGACATGATACATGGCATAGAGATAAACATAAATCATACTTAGCATAGCATGATACATGGCATAGAGATAAACATAAAACATACTTAGCATGGCATAATACATGGCTTAGAGATAAACATAAAACATACTTAGCATGGCATGATACATGTCATAGAGATAAACATAAAACATACTTAGCATGACATGATACATGGCATGGATATAAACATAAAACATACTTAGCATGGCATGATACATGGCATAGTGATAAACATGAACATACACATAAAACATTTTCCATCATGGCATAATGCATAACATGAATGAATGCATGAGTCAAATGCATATACATAAGGATGCTTAATTTTTAAAATCATACTTTTAAATACTTAAATATAATCATAACATCATTGGGGTCCCCGGCTTGTACCACATACATATATCATATGCGCGCATCCCTAAGTAAATACGAGATAGCTAGTCTCGACCTACTAGGGTAAGGACAGCATAGTCGGTTGTCCCAGAACCGGGGCGTTCTTAAGGTGCCCATCCCTGTTGCACAGCTTCGGTAGTGCCAGAACCATGGACAGCATAGTCGATACTCCAGAACCGGGGCGTTCTTAAGGTGCCCATCCCTTGGACCCTTACTTCGGTCCGGTACAAGCCCATTCATAAAGTAAAATAACTTTGCATGCTTCATCATTCATAGACATTCATGACATAAACATAATCTTGTTTCATGAAACATAGCATAAGAATAGGAACAGCTGCGGTAGTTCCAGGACCGTGGACAGCTTCGGTAGTCCAGAACCGAGGCGTTCTTAAGGTGCCCATCCCTTAGCATGACATAAACATACTTAACATTTCATCATTCATACTTAACATCGTGATGCCTTAAAGGCATGAACATTCATCATCATTCATTATCCTTATTCATAAGGTATGTCATGCTTTATCTCATTTTGTCTTAGAGCCATGATTATCATTTTCATTTATCATCTTTATTCTTAAACATAGCATACGTACATATTATTCATAAAGCATGGCATACATACATGTCCTTTACCAAGCATGGCATACATACATATCATTCATAAATCATGGCATACCTACATAATTAGCATCTTAATTCATAAAACATGCATGGTCATGGTACATAGGAAAACATGCCTAGATCCTTTCATACATGATACATTTCCTTAGGTTCATAGCACATGGTCCAAACATTTATGAATCATCATAACAAATGACCTAACATACAAGTCATGACACATAAGCTAGGGTTTTAATTAGCATAAAATTCTTCCAACATACTTAAACATATACATCCATCATAGTACCCTATAAATATGCATCCTTGTGGTCTTAACCCAACCCAATCCCTAAATTTCAAGGTTGGCCGAAAGTCCCATAGAAGGTGGCTCCATCATTCAATTACATAAAAGGTTCCATGAGTAAAATATAACCCATACATTTCATACTAAACCATAGGAAGCCCTTAAGCCCCATAATTCGAGCTAACCATAATTTCCTTGCCCTAGAATTCCTCTTGGCCGAAATCCTAAGGACCTAGTTGCATGGGAAAAATTCATATAACACACAATCAATGTCCATTATATCATAGAGGAACATATAAACATGCTTGAAGGGTTAAATTTTAAATCTAACCATAGGACATGGAGGATGGCCGAAACCCTCAAGGCTTTAGGGTGCCACAAACTTTCCCTAAGTCATAATCCATACTTTACATATCATAATAAAACATTAAGGAGCATGAATAAGAGTTTACATCATCCCTAAGCCCCCTTTTAAGCCTTGGCCGAAACCCCTTAACAAGCCCTAGCCCTAGTTTTCTTCACATGTAGTCCAAACAAATTCTTATATCATGAAATCAACTTGAAAAACCATTATACCACAGGTGAGGGGGTCTTACCTTTCTTGATCTTGATTATAAACCTTGAATAAAGAAGCCAAAAGAATTTTCCTTGACCTTAGACTACCCTTATCCCTTGTAGCCTTGTAGAAAGCCCTTAGATCTTGAAGAAGAGGTCTCCTTGTGACACTTTTCCAAAGGAGAATCCCCTTGGTGATTTTCGGCAAGAAGAAGGAGGAAGAGGGAGATGGATTTCGGTGAAGGTGGAAGAAGGAGGAAGAAGAGATCTATTTATAATGCCCTTTTGTCTCTTCACAAGTACCTTTTCATCTTCTACACATGGTGACTCTTCACATCCCCTACCTTTAAATAAAATCCACTTCATTCTCTTCTAGCACTCCCTTGCTAGGTGAATTGGTTAGTGCATGCATGGTATTACACTAGGTCCAAGGTTCAATCCTAGGTGCATGCACTTTATTTTTACTTCATTTTATTTTAATTTTTCTTTTAATTTCAAAAATTCCCCTAAGACTCACCCATAATTATGCTAATATTCCTAATTAAAACCCATTTATATTTATATTAAATTCTACCTAAAATCCACTAATAACCATGGTACTAGAAAAGCCCATATAAGGCCCGTTAGTACTTAGGTTCTCAATTTAAATAGGGAAAAATCATGGATAACTAGGCTAAAGGTCGTACTAATATTTCTAGGTTCCTCAAGACTATCTAGACATGATCAATATTTTTAAAGAAAATATTGAGAGAATTTTTTGGGTCGTTACAATCTCCCATACCTCGTGAAAGTTCATCCTCGAACTTAGAATATCTCCGGGTACTTGTGTCTCCTCTCGTCCTCGCGTTCCCAGGTAGCTTCCTCGAGCCATTGACTTTGCCATAGGACCTTGACTAAAGGTACCTCCTTGTTCCTTAGCTTTTGTCTATTAGTTATGCAACTCTTAGATCAAAATTGCTACATCTTCAGGATTTCTAAGTACCATAATAACTGCTTCTACTCTTCGTGATATCATATCATTTTATTCGTTTTGCTACATCTCTATATTTAGGTGCTTCTAATACATAACTATGATTTCACCTCCAGACATCTTTTTTCATACACGTTATAGCAAATCTTAGTAGCTTGACAACAATCTACATGGATTCTCTTGCAATTTATTTTTTTTTTGTTTTTGTTTTTTTTCTAGCTCTACTTGTTTATCACTGTTTCTATTACTTATTATCAAAATTTTGTCAACTATTAAGCTGCACACGGAAGAATATAATTTAACGTGTTCTTGGTTAATTTTATTTGCTACTTCAAACAAGACTCTAACTTCCACTTACTATGCACAAGTTTATCATCTATGCACCAACTTATTACTCCGAAGCTCTTCTCAATTAGCACTAATTTCAATGTCTCTGCTTCTCACATACATCTTTTATCTGTATTAAACTAAACGAAAATTACAATTATTATTATATGATTCTCTTTTATTACATTCAGTATCATACTTCAAATCTACTCCTTGACAACATAATTACAACTTTATATAAGTACAACTCTTTCTCCTTTTTACTCGAATCTCGTTACCCCTTTTCCCGAGAATTATTCTTACTTTATTAATCTTAGTTCTTTTATTACCTATTTTAATAGTATATTCGTTTCTATGTAACATAACTTCTCAGAGTACATAAACTCATGTATCGCTTATCATATTACTTCCTATTCTAATTATTTGAGCTACTTACTTTGTTTTAACTAACTAACCTATAATGCATACAGTCTCTATTAATTATACTAAAATTTCTCAATTAAATTCATAAAATACTATATTTAACCCATTACCAGATAACTAGTCTTTGACTAATAATCTATGCTAACCTAAAAGCTAACTCGAAACACTTGTATCCAAGATTTTACTATTTAGTTTAAACTAAATATAACATGCTAATCTCTTTACTTTTTATCAACCTAACACCATAAACAATTTTTTTTTAGAATATTATGCGCTAAGCTTGCTTATTTAAATTTTGCTACTACATTTACTCTACTGTTTTTATGTCATCATGAAAAAAAATACCCACCTCAGTTAATTTATTATCTAATAATATAATGGACATCAAATCTTCCTACTCTACTTTGTCTTCTCACATCTATCTATTGCTAACCAAGTGACTTACATACACTAACTACTTTTATCTATCAGACCTCGCTCTTATCCAAATCTAATCCACCAGACAATTTAACTCAACCTAAAAGACAACATCTCTTCTTCTCAATCCATGTTAACAATTCTCTTACTACACAGTAATTTCCTATTTGTTTATCAAGTCATTCCTTTTCACTCAGAGTTTTCCATCAAACAGTCAAAATTTAAAAATTCGACAACAATACTCATTTCTACTTTAACTATCGTTTTTTTCCCCTTCCATTTACATGTAAACTATATTTTTCTCTGCTCTTTCCATATCTACTCTAACTACCACACCATCTATCAAGTGATAAATAATATTATCTAGTATATAATATAACTCTTCTATATCAATCGCGCTCTTCGCTTTATTAGTACTCTGTCTTTCTGCTCTTCTAGATACTCACAGCTTCTTACTACCACTTCAATCATTTACCATATTTATTCTACATGACTACAGCTACTTAAGTTAAATCTCCACGAATCACTCTCGCTCACTATCACTCACATATAAAAGACCAGTAAGGCTAATATAAGTTATTGTTATTCCTACCCGCATATCCAATTCTACAGTATTTGAATTTCCTAAAATGAGGTAAAGTATCGTTCACCTTACATATCCTAAAAGTACTTGCTATCCTAAAATATATCCTTCATACTTGCATATTCTAGAATCATAAAATATCATCCATACTTACATATTCTTTAATCATAAGGTATCATCCATACTTGCATATTCTAAGATCATAAGGTATCATCCATACTTGCATTTTCTAGAATCATAAAATATCATCCATACTTACATATTCTTGAATCATAAGGTATCATTCATACTTGCATATTCTAAAATCATAAGGTATCATCCATACTTGCATTTTCTAGAATCCTAAAATATCATCCATACTTACATATTCTTGAATCATAAAAGAACATCATAAAAGAACATAAGGTATACATAGAGGTACTTACTTGGAAGCTGCAGGAAGGAGGCTTGATGTGTGTGTAGTGAGATGGCAAACGCCTCTGATACCAACCTATAACGCCCGCCCATTTACAGCCTTATGGCGGCACTACGTGACATACATATACGCATGTGGACTTCTTGTGATGCAGCGGAATAATTTTAAAACTTTATCCACATGCGTTTAAACAATGCACTTATAACTTAAATCATGTTGACACATTCTTAGCTATCATTCTTAACCATAGTGACATGGTAAACTTAGCATCATTCATAATCATATAGCATCATTCTTAAACATGATTGCATGGTCATCATATAAAGAGAGAAAGACACAGGATCTTTTCTTTTCTTTTGCCAAGTCATTGCCACACACACACACTTGCCCCTCCTGCTGCATCCCTTAGTAACCTCTTGCTTGATCTGCGGTATAAGAAAAATAAGACTATAAGCACATATGCTTAGTAAGACCCTTTCCTACACACTAAAACTATTCGTCACTTAAACATATACACACGAAACATTAACATAACTTGGTGCTTAACATAAATCATAAGTATATAAAATCACTCGGCATGACATAGTTCTTAGCAACGAACATGAGCATAAAATATACTTAGCATGACATGATACATGACATAAACATAAGCATAATCATTCTTAACCTGGCGTGATACATGGCATAAACGTAAACATAAAATATACTTATCATGACATGATACATGGCATAAATATAAACATAAAACATACTTAGCATGGCATGATACATGGCATAGAGATAAACATAAAACATACTTAGCATGGCATGATACTGTTGGTGCAGGAAGCACCAGATCGAACCTTGTTTTGATATTGGCAAAGGATTCAAAGTTAAGGGTTATTTGTTGTCTAACAATGTTACTTGAGAGTGCAGGAAACAAAGTCCTAGCGAAGGGCTGCTAGGCACCTGACGATGGGCTGTCAGGAAACCAAGTCCTGGCGAAGGGTTGCTGGGCGAAAACCAAGTCCTAGCGAAGGGATGCTAGGCACCTGACGATGGGCTATCAGGAACCCAAGTCCTGGCGAAGGGTTGCTGGGCGAAAACCAAGTCCTAGCGAAGGGATGCTAGGCACCTGACGATGGGCTGTCAGGAAACCAAGTCCTGGCGAAGGGCTGCTAGGCGAAAACCAAGTCCTGGCGAAGGGCTGCTAGGCGAAAACCAAGTCCTGGCGAAGGGCTGCTAGGCGAAAAACAAGACCTGGCGAAGGGCTGCCGGGCAAAAGTCCAAGTGGAGGATCCGGTTGGCACCAGGTAAACTCTCCCGAGAGGAGTAGGTGAGGACGCGTTCCCCTTGAGGGAACATTAGGCGTCGGTTCGACCTAGGGCTCCATTTTGGAGACCAAAGTCAGAACCAAGACAGCTAAGGCTGTATAAAATAATAATATAATTGTTATTTGGACTAACCCTGGATGCAGGATCGAAGGACTGAGTATCTGCAGCTCAGAGAGCCTCAAAGGAGTGAGGCAGAAGCTGAGCAGGGCACCCCGGATGATCCGGGCGCCCCCAAGGTCAACCCAAGTCTGTAAGAACCTCAACGCGCTTCGCCCCGCTTGTCGCAGGCGCCCCGCGTGTCGCGGGCGCCCCCACTGCCAGCTGCCGAAGCGCATCCCTGCGAACGCGCTTCCCCCGCTTGTCGCGGGCGCCCCGCGTGTCGCGGGCGCCCCCACTGCCAGCTGCCGAAGCGCATCCCTGCGAAGCCGAAGAGATGAGGCTTTGACCGGTCAATGCGGGCGCCCCGAGCCATCCGGGCGCCCCGGTCAAACCGGATCCCGAGGATAAGGGGATCAGACGGCGACCGAGCAACAACCGAATCTGCTGCCACGTGGGGGGGCGCCCCCGTCGACCAGGGCACCCCCAGGCCCTATATAAAGGGCCCTCGACCTCCTTCTTCAGAGCATCAATTACTGCGACGCTTCCACGCTCTTCTGCTTCCACGACACGCTCCAGAACTCTTCCAACTCGAGCTGACGACGTCCTGCTGCTCCAACACTTCGATCTACACCGGACGTCGGTAACGAAGAGCTTGATTAAGTTTACTAGGCTGATTCTGTAATACTTTGTATTGTAAACTTTCTCGAACGTATAGAATTGCCCGCAGAAAACGGTCAACGACCGTGGGCCTTGGAGTAGGAGTCGACACAGGCTCCGAACCAAGTAAAACGACCGTGTTAGCATTGTTATTGTGTCTTATTTCCGCTGCGCACTTACTCTTTTTAAATCCGAACGATTTGCGACATTCACCCCCCCTCTCTCGCATTTCTCGATCCAACAAGTGGTATCAGAGCGGAGTTATTCAAAGTTGGTGCAACCACCACTTTGAAATTTTTTTTCGGATTTTTTTCGCTTTATTTTTCAAATAAATAATATCTGTGAAAACATAATATCATTCATAAGTCATGGCATACCTACATAATTAGCATCTTAATTCATAAAACATGCATGGTCATGGTACATAGGAAAACATGCCTAGATCCTTTCATACATGATACATTTCCTTAGGTTCATAGCACATGGTCCAAGCATTTATGAATCATCATAACAAATGACCTAACATACAAGTCATGACACATAAGCTAGGGTTTTAATTAGCATAAAATTCTTCCAACATACTTAAACATATACATCCATCATAGTACCCTATAAATATGCATCCTTGTGGTCTTAACCCAACCCAAACCCTAAATTTCAAGGTTGGCCGAAAGTCCCATAGAAGGTGGCTCCATCATTCAATTACATAAAAGGTTCCATGAGTAAAATATAACCCATACATTTCATACTAAACCATAGGAAGCCCTTAAGCCCCATAATTTGAGCTAACCCTAATTTCCTTGCCCTAGAATTCCTCTTGGCCGAAACCCTAAGGACCTAGTTCCATGGGAAAAATTCATATAACACACAATCAATGTCCATTAGATCATAGAGGAACATATAAACATGCTTGAAGGGTTAAATTTTAAATCTAACCATAGGACATGGAGGATGGCCGAAACCCTCAAGGCTTTAGGGTGCCACAAACTTTCCCTAAGTCATAATCCATACTTTACATATCATAATAAAACATTAAGGAGCATGAATAAGAGTTTACATCATCCCTAAGCCCCCTTTTAAACCTTGGCCGAAACCCCTTAACAAGCCCTAGCCCTAGTTTTCTTCACATGTAGTCCAAACAAATTCTTATATCATGAAATCAACTTGAAAAACCATTATACCACAGGTGAGGGGGTCTTACCTTTCTTGATCTTGATTATAAACCTTGAATAAAGAAGCCAAAAGAATTTTCCTTGACCTTAGACTACCCTTATCCCTTGTAGTCTTGTAGAAAGCCCTTAGATCTTGAAGAAGAGGTCTCCTTGTGACACTTTTCCAAAGGAGAATCCCCTTGGTGATTTTCGGCAAGAAGAAGGAGGAAGAGGGAGATGGATTTCGGTGGAGGTGGAAGAAGGATAAAGAAGAGATCTATTTATAATGCCCTTTTGTCTCTTCACAAATACCTTTTCATCTTCTACACATGGTGACTCTTCACATCCCCTACCTTTAAATAAAATCCACTTCATTCTCTTCGAGCATTCCCTTGCTAAGTGAATTGGTTAGTGCATGCATGGTATTACACTAGGTCCAAGGTTCAATCTTAGGTGCATGCACTTTATTTTTACTTCATTTTATTTTTATTTTTCTTTTAATTTCAAAAATTCCTCTAAGACTCACCCATAATTATGCTAATATTCCTAATTAAAACCCATTTATATTTATATTAAATTCTACCTAAAATCCACTAATATCCATGGTACTAGAAAAGCCCATATAAGGCCCGTTAGTAATTAGCTTCTCAATTTAAATAGGGAAAAATCATGGATAACTAGGCTAAAGGTCGTACTAATATTTCTAGGTTCCTCAAGACTATCTAGACATGATCAATATTTTTAAAGAAAATATTGAGAGAATTTTCCGGGTCGTTACAAGGTTCATGAATGACAATTTAGGCATGTATAGATGATTCATATATTAGTTGCAAAAGCATGTGTAGAAGAAAAAAATTATTCCACTGCATTATGATGTTTATATGTACATGTATATTTAGCGTAACACCGCTTTCTCGCCACACCATAAGGTGTGGGAAAAAGGCGGGCGTTACATTATCTACTCTTGTTCCTACTAGTACCGTGTCAACATTGTCATGTTGTCTAACTAGACATTGACTTGATTGAAAATCAATTGTGTAACCCGTATCACACAATTGACTGACACTTAGGAGATTAAATGGCATCCCCTTGACTAGAAGGACATTCTTAATCCTAACACATTCAGATATTTGAATGTCTCCTATTCCTATGACCTTAAGACTACCATTGTTACCAAATGAAACATTACCTCTACTTTTTTCTTTGAAGGGTAGTAAATAATGATCTATCCCCGGTCATGTGTTTGGAGCACCCACTATCAACGAACCAAGTTGATAGATGCTCCCCCTCAATCACAACCTACACAATTCGAAAAATAGAAGATTTAGGTACCCAAACCTTGGGACCTAAAGCACCTACTAAGCAAGACTTAGGCACCCATGCCTTGACTACTTTTCTTTGAACTATAGGTGTCTTCAATTGTCTAACATCAGTCCTAGACATTAAGGACACAAATGATGGTTCTTTGGGTCGGTAACCAATATCGACCCTATTGTAGACTGCCCTTTGGGCATTTAGAATCATGTCTAACGTTTTTGAGCTTGTTGAGAATTTCTCAAGAACACTCTTGAGCCTCGCAACCTCACTTTTCAAAGATTTGTTTTCATCCTCTAGCATCTCAACATGTAAATCATCTACATCCTCATCCCTAGAGGATTTTAACTGTTCAACTTCTAATTGCAATGATTTAACCTTAATTTTTGACTTTTTCAACAAATCGGTTAAGCATGCAATTGTTCTATAGCATTATTCAAGTTCAGGAGTGATTACCTCTTCATCATCCAAAGTTAATGAAGCCGCGTTCAAGGAGTCGGAGGATTCATCACTGCTCTAATCTCCCTCAAGTGCCATGAGTGCCAGATGTCGTGTACTCTTCTCCTCCTTCTCTTCATCGGATGAACTTGAGGAGGATTCATCCCAAGTGGCCTTCAATGCCTTCTTCTTCTTCTTGGATTTATCCTCCTTCTTCTTGGATTTCTCCTCCTTCTTCATTAGCTTTGGGCATTCACTCTTGAAGTGCCCTTTCTTACTAAATTCATAACACGTAACATTAGACTTATCAATCTTAACTTCACTAGGGTTACCTTTACCCTTGAAACACCGACTCTTCCTCATCATCCTTCTAACAAAATTTGCCATCTCGGAGGAAGAAGACCCACTGCCATCTTCGTCGGATTCGGATGAGAATGAAGATGAAGAGACATCCTTCTCCTTCTTCTTCTCCTTTTTCTTCTTAGTCTTTTCTCCTACAACTAAGGCAATCCCCTTCTCCTTGGGGCCATTGTTAGCCATTTCATGAAGTTCCATCTCACAAAATAAATCATCTAGTTTTACAATTGTTAAGTCCTTGGAAACTTTGTAGGCATCCACCATGGATGACCACAAAGTGTTCCTTGGAAAAGCTTTTAACACATACCTCACAAGGTCGCGGTTTTCGACCTTTTCATCAATAGAGTGGAGACCATTCAATACCTCCTTGAATCTGCTGTGGAGCTCACTTACGGTTTCACTATCCTTCATGGAGAGATTTTGGAGTTGGTTGAGGAACAAATCCCTCTTAGCGATTCTTGAGTCTCGGGTGCCCTCATGGAGTTCGATGAGCTTATTCCACAAATCCTTTGCACCTGTAAAGGGACCAACCTTGATGAGTTGGTCTTTGTTCATGCCACATTGCAAAGTCACCACCGCCTTCGCGTCGGCTTCACTCTTCCGGGTTTGCTCAGCCGACCAACTCCAAGATTCCAATTCTTTTCCTTCATCATCCTTTGGAGGGGAAAACCCTCCTTCACAGTGAACCATGTGTTGATGTCCATCTTTAGATAATACTCCATCTTCGATCTCCAATATTGAAAATCTGCTCCATTGAAGAAGGGAGGTCGGGTGGTGGAAAAACCTTCTCTCAACGCCATGGATGATAGCTCTCGGTTGTTAATCCGCAAAAACAGAGCCCCAAGCTCTGATACCACTTGTTGGAACTTGGATGGCTGGCTAGAGAGGAGGGGGGTGAATGTAGCCAGACACCGAAACTTAGCACTTTTAAAGTTTTCTGCACTTAAACGTTTTGTAGCACAGCGGAAGCAATAAAAACAGAGTATGCAGAATTTAAACCCTAAGCTAAGAACAACCACCAAATGCTAACAAAGAGGATTTACAAGGTTCGGGGATAACTTGTCCCTACTCCTTGGCGTGCCCGTAAGGTGGGTGATTCCTTGATCGTCGGCAGATCAAGCCTCAAAAAATTCGGATAAAATGCAACCTCCTTCTCGGTGGAGTAACCTCTCCACAGCGTCTCAAGATGGATCAAGTATAAAGTACAGGAAACATAAAAAGGATCTTACTTAGCACATAGAACCACAAGAACACAAGCAAACTTCTCTCGAGCTCCACTCAACGCAGATCTTACACAAGAACTCCCTTCTTCGTGTCTTCTCGCTGATGGACTCACCAAGTTTCTTGCTTCTCTTCCAAGTGCTCAAGTAACAGAAGGTTGCTTCAAGGATTACAGTCGCTTGCACAAGAGATGATCAAAGTTGTCGCACAAGCAGAACAAGAGTTGTCGCCAAAAGCCGAGTCGTGATCAAGTGTTCTCAGTGTTGTTCGTTGTTGAGACTTGTTCGCCACCAAGTGCTTAAGTCTCTCCACTGATCGCCAGGTCACCACCTCACTACAGCCTCCAGCTGCTCACCTACAACAGCCAGCAATCACTGATATCTCCTGGACTCCTTGAGCTTCCCTTAGCCAAGTCCCAGTCAGCAGCTCCAGCAGCGCCAGCACCCGTTGCAACCTGAGATGGTAAACGGACAAACCTGCTCCAAGGAATGACTCCATTGACTCTCCTTGAGTGTTTGAATCCATTCCTGTCATCTGCAACCTTGATCAGATCATTAGCACAACAAATCAAACAGAGAATCAAGTATAAGAGGTTAAGCGCAAAGAAATCAGATGTGTTCAGACTTGATCAGAGCGCCTGACAGCGCGTTTGAATTAAAGTGATCGGTCATTGGACCGATCAGAGAGCCTCCTGATCGGTCACCAGACCGATCAGGGTGGGTTCAGACTGATCAGGCTCCATCCTGATCGGTCTCCAACGCTCAATCAGAAATCGTGACTTCTCCCGGATCCGATCACCAGACCGATCCCAAGTCGTGGATCGGTCACCAGACCGATCCACCCTTTTGCAGGGTGATTTCCCAGCTTCGCAGTCCAACCCTCCTGATTGGTCACCAAACCGATCAGGGCATGCCTAGACCGATCAGGCTCCATCCTGATCGGTCATAGTGAGGAACTCGCGACACTTGATTGTTCACCAGAATGATCTGAACAGTGTTCCAGATCGGTCACCGGACCGATCAGGAGCCAAGTAGTAAGGGGAACCAAACTCACTGTATGCTCCCTGATCGGTCACTAGACCGATCAGGAGCATAGCAGTGAGTGAACTGCATGCTCCCTGAACGGTCACCAGACTGATCAGTCATCGCTGGATTGGTCACCAGACTGATCCACGAAGGAGCACCGTGCCAACTTCCTTGATCGGTCACCAGACCGATCCAGGCAAGCCCAAATGCACTCCAAGTCACGAGAACAAGCCTCCAGCCCTTCTCTGACTCATGCTTGATCCCTCGGACCAAGACTTCATGCCCAGTTTCACTCACCGGGACTTCATGCAACCTCCTTCTCGATGACATCGGCGGTGTGTGGCTGCGGGCGAACGAAAAGGAGGAGGAAGGCGTCAGACCTTGACTGCGAGTTAGGGCACACAGAATGGGAGAAGAGAGCCGTGGCTGCGGTTAGGGCTCGCGAAAAGAAAAGGGAGGAGCGAGATTATAAGCTAAGGGAAGCAGATAGTGACATGGCAAGAGGATACTAAGCTAAGGGAAACAGTAGGAGGGGCAAGTGTGTGTGTGGCAGTGACATGGCAAAAGAAAAAGAAAAAGATCCTATTACTCATAATTGTCATATGTCTTATATTTTGCATTGTCATCCTTAGTTTTCATCCTATACTTTATGATGGTTTTCCTAAAGAACAACTCACTAGGAAAATTTTATTACTTATGTTGCTTGTGAACAACTTATGTTGATTTCTATATCGTGCTTCATTGCTATACTAATCATTGCTAAATTATGATGTTAACATGCTATACCATGATGTGTTCGTTTAGAACAATATGTTGGCTTTAAGCTTGATGGTAGGATAAGTTATGTTTAATGCAAGTATGTTCAAGAATGTTATGTCTCAAGTTATGTCTTACTTTTTTTTTTATGTTATGACAATGCTAAGTTTACAAAGTAACCATGTTTAAGAATGATAGCTAAGATATGTCAACATGATTCAAGTTTTAATTGCATGGTTTAAATGCATATGTATGAAGTTTTAAAGTATTCCACTGCATTAAGATCTCCATATTCGTATATGTATGTTCGCGTAGCGCCGCCTTTCGCCTACATCGTAAGGCGGGAAGGGCGGGCATTACAGGTTGGTATCAGAGCGAAAAATTGCCATCCCACTACACGCACATCAAGCCTTCTTCCTGCAGCTTCCAAGTAAGTACCTCTATGCATACCTTACTTCCTTTTTATGATTCTAGAATATGCAAGTATGAATGATACCTTATGATAGAGAGTACTTTTAGGATATGTAAATATGAACGATACCTTACCTTACTTTATGATATCGAATACTTTAGAGTTTGATATGCGAGTGGGAATAACAATAACTTATATTAGCCTTACTTGTCTTTTATGAAAAAAAGCATGGCTAGAAGACAGAGTAACAGAATTAATGAGACTGCTTCATCGCCCGACCTGATGCAATTAGTGACCGAACTTCAACGTCAGGTTACTGAGCAGCAGCAAACTGTCAATGGCTTGATGAACCAGCAAGGAAATTCTACCACTCCACCAGTGAACCAGACTGTGATACCCGTCACGCCTACGGTTACGCAAACCCCTTCGACAGGCCCTGCCACTATAGTACAACAAGAGGCTTATCTGATCCAGTGGCTGAGGCTGAAACCGGAAAATATCTCGGGTGCAGGCGAACCATGGGACGCCCAAGCATGGTTCAAGACAGTGGAAAGTACAATGGAGCTGCTGGACTGGCCTGAACATGAGAAGATCAAGTGTGCATCATTCTACCTTTCTAGGGACGCCAGAATGTGGTGGGAAAGGGTCAAGGCCAAAACACAGGTGAACTAGATGAAGTGGACGGATTTCGAATCGGAATTCTTCGAGGAATTCTTCAATATGCGTGTCACAAACAAACACTACGACGAGTTCACGGAATTCCGACAGGGCAACCTCTCAGTCAATGAAGCCGTGAAGAAATTTAACCGACTGGCTCGCCTATGCCCCGAGCTGGTCCACACCGAGAAAGAAAGGGTCAGACTTATGCTGAAGATGTTGCAGCTCGAAA
The DNA here is from genome assembly GCA_024364735.1 of Boesenbergia rotunda. Classification (NCBI taxonomy): domain Eukaryota; kingdom Viridiplantae; phylum Streptophyta; class Magnoliopsida; order Zingiberales; family Zingiberaceae; genus Boesenbergia; species Boesenbergia rotunda. The sequence goes on along the minus strand of JAGFNQ010006709.1, from coordinate 138,284 downwards.
TAGCCCTGAACGTGGCCGGCGGAGTTAACAGACCGCAGACCCCCGAGGAGCTGTTTAGTAGTGCCCTACTCACCGAGCATTACCTGAACAATATCGATCAGCAAAGGAAGGCGCTAAATGAAAGTAAGAATCAAGTTCACTCCGGGATTCTTGATTCTTTCCCTTTCATTATCCCTAATGTTCTTCCCTTTCATTATCACTCAGGAGGTCAGAAACCTCAGAGTACCAACGCTAACTGGAAGGAAAACCAAAGTGGTAAACGGAAGCCATGGAACAACTCCCAAGGGGGCCCAGCAAATAAACAGTCCAGGTTTCCCCTGTGCGCTACATGCAAAAAAATGCATCCCGGGGAATGTCGCAAAGGTACGAACCAGTGTTTCATCTGCGGATTGGAAGGGCACATGGTCTCTCACTGTCCTACCAAGAACTAGTCACCTCCCCAACAGCATGTTCAGTACCAGGGTGCACCAGCGAAACTACATTATATGCAAGCTGAGCTGGAAGGTACCTTGATGAGCCAAGAGAGATTGGAGGCCCCACCAACTATGACGAATGCCAGGGTTTTCTCTATTACCAAGGAGGACACCGCGAATGCTTCTACAGTTGTCACAGGTCAGATACTTATTTACAGTCAGTATGCTACTATATTATTTGATACTGGGGTAACACACTCGTTCATTTCTATGCCATACACTAAGAAGATAGATATGCCTCCACAAGTTCTAGACTGCAAGTTCTTAACGACCCTACCTTGGGAGAAATAATGACATCCACTCACATGCTGCGTGTTGTGCCAGTCGAAATCGCAGAAAGAGAACTCTACTGCGATCTGATAGTACTCGACATGTAGGATTATGATGTTATATTGGGTATGGATTTTCTAAGCAAATACGGTGCTTCTATCGAGTGTCGTAAGAGAAAGGTGGTCTTCCAACCTGAGACAGATTCTATGTTTGAATTTATCGGAGAGCCAAGGAAAAGAACCGAGAAATTCTTATCGACTCTCAAAGTGTAACGCCCGCCCCTTACGTGAGCGACACGTTACTTTTTTTTCGTACATTATTGCATAGGAAGCGTAAATATAGCAGCGAAAATAATACTAAATCATGAACATATGCAATTGGATAAATTTCTTTCTAACTAAATTACTTTAAGCATGTGAATCATAGCATAGAATATTTAACAAGAGAGTATATAGTTCTACATTAAGCATGTATATCATAAAGAACTTCAACTCCAACAAGTAGTAAGCGTAAACATAAGAACTAACACATGCAGTTTATAAGTAGCAACATTAAGTCCATGAGAAATAAGTCCATAAATAAGAGTAAAGACAACAGTAGGATCGTTCTGCCAAGTCACTGACGCCACACACATGCACTACTGCTGCTTCGCTTCCCCTTCTTTAGAAACCTTTAGTTTGATCTGTAACATAAGAAGGTAGACTATAAGCATAAAATGCTTAGTAAGCTCCTTGCTTATTCACAAAATCCGTACATCACATATGAGTAGAAATCTACATCATTTGGCATAAACATATAACATGAATAAATACTTAAAGCATCTAAGTACATAAACATAAACACTTAAAACATGAATATATGTATCGTTATTAAGGACACATGGCATGAGTAAGTACTTAAAGCACCTATCATTCGCATAATCTTTAAAACATAAACATGTGCATAAACATTAAACATAGCATATGCAATATCATTAAACATAAACATGTGCATAAACATCAAACATAGCATATGACATACTTAACATGACATGGTTCTTGACATAAACATAGGTGCATAACATGAATGAATACCTGAGTTAAATGCACATAACATAAGGATGCTTATTTGAAAATCATACGTATAAATACTTAAACATAATCATAACATCATGGGGGGGTCCCCGGCTTGTACCACCTACATACATCATATGCGCGCATCCCTAAGTAAATGCGAGGTAGCTAGTCTCGACCTACTAGGGTAGGGACAACTACAGTAGTCCCAGAACCGAGGCATTCTTAATGTGCCCATCCCTGTTGGACAGCTACGGTAGTCCCAGAACCGTGGACAGCTACGGTAGTCCAGAACCGAGGCTTTCATAAGGAGCCCATCCCTTGGACCCTTACTTTGGTCCGGTACAAGCCCATTCATAAAGTAAAATAGCTTCTGTAACGCCCCGAAATTTCCCATATGAAATATTAGGAAATATATAAATTCATGAATATGAAATATGGTGAAATTCATGAAATAGTATCATGAAATATTATGAATTCGTAAATATGAAATATTATGGAATTCATGAAATAGTATCATGAAATATTATGAAATATTATGAATTCATAAATATGAAGTATTATGGAATTCATGAAATAGTATCATGAAATATTATGAAATATTATGAATTCATAAATATGAAATATTATGGAATTCATGAAATAGTATCATGAAATATTAGGAATTCATAAATATGAAGTATTATGGAATTCATGAAATAGTATCATGAAATATTATGAAATATTATGAATTCATAAATATGAAATATTATGGAATTCATGAAATAGTATCATGAAATATTATGAAATATTATGAATTCATAAATATGAAATATTATGGAATTCATGAAATATTATCATGAAATATTATGAAATATATGAATTCATGGAATATAATTAATATTATGAGATTTCATGATGGGCTTGGCTTAATGGGCTTGGATTAGTGCAAAATGTGATAAAAAGGAAATATAGAAGGGAGGAAGCAGGGATTGAACCTTGAACCTCCTAGTTGCACTAGCCATGTCATAACCAATGCACCAAGCCATGCTTCTTGTGGAGAGAATAGGAACATGCTTGTTAAGCGAGGAAAGTGAAGAGACATGTCTCTTCATGAGAAAAGTATAAATAAGGGAAAGGGAAGTTGGAATAACTTCCTCTTCTTCTTCCTCTTCACTTCTCCACCGAAACTCAAGCTTTCCCCTTCTCCATTTTCGAAAAAGAAAACCTAGGGTTTCAACCTTAGGGGTTTGGAAAGAAGGAGATCTCACCCAAGGACCTTGCTCTCTCTACTAGGGCCAAGGGTTCTATAGAAGTACTAGGAAGGAGAACACTCACCTTCCTTCAACCAAGGGCATCTTAAGAAGTTAGAGAAGGAGAAAATCAAGCGAAAGGATGTAAGTATCCTCTCGCCTGCAGTGTAATGGTTTATGCATGTTTTCCTTGTGTTCTTGTTTTCGAAAATGGGAGTTCCTCCCTTATAAGACTTTCGGCCACCACCATGAAATAGGTTTTGGTTGCTTCTTGATGCATGAGGATATCCCTAGGAACTTAGGGTATGGATGTATGTTGTTTTCCAAATTTTTGAGAGGACACAAATTAGGGTTTGGTACCCTACATGTTTCGGCCAAGAGGGAATAAGCAAGGGCTTTTGGGTTGGTTGCTATCCTATTGTGTTCCCATGATTAGTATTGTAGATAAAGTATTTGTGTAAATGTTTGTGTAAAGATTGGATGTCAAAAACCTAGCCTACCCTACCCTACAAGTTTCGGCCAAGGCAATGAATTAGGGTCAAGGAGAGTTGAATTATCCTAGAAAATATTCATGCTTAGTGTATGGTGTGATATTGTATACAAGATGTTTGTATCATTGTTGTGTGAGTGATTAATGCAAAAGTCCTAATATTTCCCTACTCTTGATGTTTCAGCCAACCCACTAGGACTAGGGTTTGTAAAGGTCAAACTACCCTATGATATATGTTTATGGTTGGGGATGATCATATGTATATGTATGTGGTGTTAAATGGAAGGGTTGATATGTAAACCTTAATTGTTAGCATGCTATGATATGTTTATGTATGAGGTGTTTGAATGAATGTATGTGTGAATATTTAGTTCAAACCCTAATTTTCCCTATACTTAAGTTTCGGCCAACCCTAGAAGGACTAAGGTTTAGGGTTGTATAATTATCTCATGATATGCTTTATGTTTAATAAGTTGCATGAATAATATGTGAAGGCTAAACTACCCTACGGGATATGATTATGTTTAGCAAAATAATATGTATATGCATGTATGAAATATGATGTATGTATGAACATGTATGGAATATGATATATGTATGAACAAGTATGAAATATGAGGTATGTATAAACATGTATGAAATATGATGCATGTATGAACAAGTATGAAATATGATGTATGTATGAACATGTGTGAAATATGATGTATGTATGGACATGCATGAAATATGATGTATGTATGAGCATGCCTTATAGCCCATGGGGCACACTTATGAAATTGCATGTGATATGTTAAAATGCTTGAAGGGATACTCAAATAAGTATGGGATCAAGAGCACCCCTTATGTTGTGTGGTGTGTCCCTACGGGATCATGAGCACCCTTGAAGAGTGGTGTGTCCCATAAGAGTGAATATGGAGTATTCCTTAGCATATATGTAAAAGCATGATAAGTATTTTACTTTTTAAGTTGTGTACCCGACTCGGAAGGGGGTCGTTAAATAAATCCGGGGTGCATGTTAACGTGGCTTCGGTAGGACGGAAGGGTCCTGCTCTAATGAATTGGTGGCTCGCTACCCCAATTCATTAGGGAACGCGCAATAGTTTCCGCGCGATAGTTGGTACACAACAGGGCCCAATATGATATGGATGTATTTTTAAGTACACAACAGGGCCCTGTTAGACGATGTGAAACTATGATAAATACGCACATTAAAAGAGGGAGAGGAAGACCAAAAAAGACTTGGTTGGCAACAATAAAACAAGATAAATTTTATTTAAATCTAGATGATGATATAGTAGGGGATAGAACTCAATGGCGTAAAAGGATCCATATAGCCGACCCCACCTAGTGGGATAAGGCTTTGTTGTTGTTGTTGTTGTTGTTGTACCATTATGGAATTGTTTTGAAAACATTCATTGAAAACATTTGTTATATGTGAAGAGTATGCTTATGGTACTTGATACTGCATGCTTAGAAACTTAGATGTTTGATATGCTTTGATGAACTTATACTTATGATTAATTATGTGTACATGTTATATTCTTTCGCACGGATTTTGCGAGTAGGACAGGATCCTTACTAAGCATTGTGCTTACTAGTTTATGTGTTGTCTTATGCTGCAGATAACACTTAAATGGAAGGAAGAGGCAGGAGGCTGAAGATGTGTGGGGTGGTGGCTCGGGAAGAAAGATTTCTATATCTACATATTTATGCTTATGTTATGCTCCTTGACAATGAATGATAGTGATTAGGATTGATATTGCATGATAATAGTTACACTTGAAATTTTCATATACTTGATTTATTGGATTATATTATGGTGTGAAATAATATGTGAACCTATCATGTTATATAATGTCACTTAATAATTTTTGCAAGCATGCTTAGTACCTAGTTCTCTTAAGCCCTTGCATTGTTGTTTTAATGTCATGCTAGGAGATAGAAATAGAAAAAAAAAATATTACTATATGATTGAATGTACGTAACCCCGCCTTGAGGGTAGATATAAGGGCGGGTGTTACAGCTTCACATGCTTCATCATTCATAAATTTATAGAACATTCATAGCATAATTGAAGACATAAACATGATCTTGGTACATAAAGCATGGTATAAAGTAGACTTTGCATTTCATCATTCATAGTTCATGCATAACATCATAATGCCTTAAAGGCATAAACATTATCTTCATTCATCATCTTCATTCATAAGGCATGACATACATACAGACTTAGGCCCTAAGGCATAACATCATCTTAGTTCATGAAGCTTGCATGGTCATGGTACATAAGGTAAGCATGCATAGATAAGTTTCTACATACATGGTACATAGCACATAGCATATATGATCATGGTGTTAGATCGTGAAGAACGATAGAGGGGGGGTGAATATCGTAAAACGTTCGGATTTGTAAAAGAGAATTAGCAGCGAAAATAAATAAAGTAAAACACACGCGAACACCAAGATTTTACTTGGTTCGGAGTCGCGGTCGACTCCTACTCCAAGGCCCACGGTCGTTGACCGTTTACTGTGGGCAATTCTATATGTGCGCAAAAATAGTTTACAAAATGTATTACAAGAATAGTACAGTAAACATAAAAGCAGCTCTTCGTTACCAACGTCCGGTGTAGATTGTATTTTCGGAGCAGAGGGACGTCGTCGGCGCTTGTATCTCGAGTCGGGAGGTTTCCGGAGCAGAGCGCGGGAGTAGAAGAGCGTGAATGCGTTGGAAGAATTTATTGTTGAGAAGCCTTGGTGTTGGGTGCTATTTATAGCACTTCGGGGCGCCCTGAACGTTGGGGGCGCCCCCCCCCCCCCACGTGTCAACCGATCCGGAATTACCTCGGTCAGCCCTTATCCCACTCGAATAGGGTTGAGGATTGACTCTAGGGGCGCCCGGGACGCTGGGGGCGCCCTGGTTGACATTTTCAGCGAGCTTCTCGGCTGGATCAGAGTTATCCGCTTCGGTGGCTTGGGTGCGGGGCGCCCTGGGCAGTGGGTGCACCCGGGAGCACGGGGGCGCCCTGCCCAGTAAGCTACCGAAGCACTTCTTTACTTAACTTGTTTTGTACAGGCCTTGGGGGCGCCCTGCTCAGCTACTTGCCTCTCTCCTTTGGGCATTCTGAGCTGAAGACACACGTTCCTTTGGTCCTGCATCCAGGGTTAGTCCAAAACAATATAAAACAATAAAGTATTAGGTTTATACAGCCTTAGCTATCTTGGTTCTGACTTTGGGTCTCCGAAATGGAGCCCTAGGTGGAACCAACGCCTACTGTTCCCTCGATGGGGAATGCGTCCTCACCTACTCCTCTCAGGAGAATTTACCTGTTGCCAACCGGCTCCTCCGGTTGGACTTTTGCCTAGTGGTCCTTTGCCAGGTCTTGGATACCAGGCTGTCCTTCGCCCGGTGCCTAGCAGTCCTTCGCCAGGTCTTCGGATCGGATCGGATCCTGGCAGTTCTTCGCCAGGTGTCTAGCAGTCCTTCGCTAGGTCTTGGTTCCCAGGCTGTCCTTTGCCTGGTGCCTAGCAGTCCTTCGCTAGGTCTTCGTATCCTAGCAGCCCTTCGTTAGGTGCCCAGCTGCCCTTCGCCAGGACTTAGGGTTTCAGTGCCTAGCATTCCTTCGCTAGGACTTCAATCTGCACACTCAAGCAGCATGTTAGATAACAAATAAGACTTAACTTTTGAACCTTTTGCCATTTATCAAAACACAGGTTCGACTTGGGTGTTGTCTGCACCAACAATCTCCCCCTTTTTGATTTATGGCAACCCGATTCAAAGAGTTAAGTTAATCAGAGAAGATGATAAACTAGTTTAGTTCCCTCCCCCTGGAAGGAATCTCCCCCTAGGTTTTTTCAAGGTTTCGTGGGGTTTCAAAAATTTCTAAGTCAACATGATGGAATTAATTTTTCAAAACTTAGAAGATTTTTCAAAAATAGATTTTCCAAAAAAAATTTATACTTAGAAACTTTTGAAATAACAACTTAGTGAAAAAAAGTGTCTTAACTTAAAAGATTTTTCAAAAATAGATTTTCCAAAAAAATTTGTACTTAGAAATTTTAGTAGGACAACTTAGTGAAAAAAAGTTTCTAAGACATCTCTTTTGAGTTTTTGAAAGTACTTTAAAAGTTTTCAATCTCTTTAGTATTCTGAAACTTTTCTAGGGAAGTTTAGAAATAAGTACTTAGTGATAGCTTAAGTTTAAGTACTTAGAAAATGCTTTATTTTGAAAACAATTTAGACTAAGTACTTTTGAAAATAAGCTTAAGTTTAAGTACTTAGAAAATGCTTTATTTTGAAAATAATTTAGACTAAGTACTTTTGAAAGAGTAAAATAGAGTAAAAACTTAGAGTAAGTACTTTTTTGAAAGAGTAAAATAGAGTAAGTATTTTTTTTTCTTTTGAAGAAAGGATAAATAAAAGGAAATTTAAAGCTAAAAAAAAATTTAAAAATTCTCTCCTTTCCTATCTCTCACCCTTTGCCATATATCAAAAAAAAAACAACCAATATAGCTAAATAACAGATAACTTGCATAATAATATAACAGAATAATGTGCTGTACTGAACCAATGCAAGATAGACTGAATCAAACCAATTTGAATTTTCTCTATAGGGACCTGTCTAACCCAATTAGCTACTTACTAACTATTATTAACAGTAGTTTTTGCTAGGGTTAGTCGAGTTAAGTCTTCAGTTCAAGTTAGATTGTCTAAGCTTGACACTTAACTGGATTACTGTATCTAGTTGTATTTAACATTATCCTAAGGTGCTTGTGAGATGCTGGCTTCTAAATCTATAGGTGCATGCATTTCTAGGGTTAGGGCCTAGGCTAAGTCCTTTTGCAAAAAACCTAGTTTTGAAAGGGGTAGTTTTTCAAGCAAAACTAAGACAGAAAAAGAATAATAAAAAGATGTTAAAAACTGATTTTAAAATTCAGTAAAGCAGTTTTAAAACTATTTTTAAATGTTGATTTTTCAAATCAAAAGAAACCAATAGAGTAAACCTATTCTTCCAAGCATAGTCCTAACTCAGATAATCATGAGAAGCAAATAGTCTAACTCAATAAGTTAGCTGGTAAAAGAGAGAACTAGCACAGTCATACAAGTCAAACATGAGTCAACCCTACTGAGTAGGGACAGTCAAATAGTCACTAGTACAATGCTACTCAAATCTAGGAGGAGGGACCAGGATGGTCAGAAGAGCCCGTGTGCTAGGATCGAAATAGCGTCATCATCTCGTCATATCGTGCGTCGCTAGTCTCTCTATCGGCTCTGCGGGCACTCATATACTCAGTGTAATAGCCCTGATTTGCCTCCATTCCTTCAGCATGATTTGCCTCCACTTCTTCTCGGAGGCTCTAGATCTGTGACTCGAGCCGTGTCACTCTCTCATAGAGTGTCGGTGGTGGGGGCTCGTCTATGTGCTCATGAACCTCGGCTGCCAGATCTCCGACATCGACTTCAACATCCTCGTCTGAGTCGATCTATGGTCCGGCTTGCTGGCGTGTCCACGACAAAACCCCGGTACTCGAGACCTTATACCAGCTAGGGAGAAGTTCCTATAACCTATCTCGTCGTAATCAGTTAGTGCGGCCGTCTCTCCCTCGGTGATGTTACGACCGTTGTAATGTAAAATGGAAGTGATGATGTGGCAATAGGGAGTGCGTACCCGCCCCTGCGTGGTAACACTGGACGCATGTAGGATCGCATGGAACATGTGTAGTCCAATGTCGATATCAAGCTGATGCGTCAGTGCGTATAGGAGGAAGGTGTGAAATGATCGCATCTAGTGGATAACGGAAGAATGCATCGAACTATAACTCTATATAGAGCGTAGTCCTGGACTTGAAGGTCAACAGACTGAAATCGTCTGGCCAAGGGGTTTCTAACATGTGTATAGAAATAGGAGTGTAGGGTATCCAGAGTGATGTGAGAATAGGGAGCATCAAAGGGAGGCTCCCTAGGAGGGTAACAACAAAAGGTGGACTGTGAGGGTCGTAGTCCAAGAAATCGGTTGAGTAGTGTAGGTGTGATTGTCAGGGCAATCCCTTGGACAGTGGTGACGAACATAAGACCATCCTGTCTAATTATGTTATTATAGAATTCTGCACATAAGGATGTGTTAATTGGATGAGTGTAGAATACGAGGTTGTCGAGTTGGTAAAAGATTATAACGTTCATTGTCAAGGGACAAGATTGTGTGAAGAATTGCCTATTTAAGTAGCTCGTTGTTATAGGCTTGTATGTCGTTCAAGCAAACTTATTACACAGTTCTAAAGTTGGGAGCCTAGGATCAGGACTAGGTTCGGTACCGGGTTCTGCCTAGTTTGCTCGGCGTTTTCTAAGATAAGAAATATGCCTTTAAAGGAAGGAATTTAAGAAAAATAATTTTGAGTGCGTAAAAAAAATTATACCGGGCAGCTCGGGGAGGCATTGTCGAGGATGAGAGCTTGAGAATGTTGCAAGGTCTCTTGTTGGAAGGTAGGGAGTTGAAGAGGAGAGGAGTTTTGGTGTGGGAAGTGAGTGAGGCTTGAAGGCTTTTTATAGGGCTCGGCTGTAACGCCCGCCCTTAATCCCCTAGGGATTCGGCGGCGCTACTTTACTTTCATACATTACAACTACACGCATGCATTCATATTTTTCTATCTAATCTATGCATGGGCATATGTATCATTCAAGCATGCAAGGTTCATGTAGCGGAAGCATGATTATTTTTTTATTCATCTTCAAACATAGCATGTTTATAAAAAGAACATAACATGGGTTTAACATGACAAGTTCCAAAACTTGTAGCAACTAAAAGCAAGATCCTTTTTATCCACCAGCACTATCACACACACACTTGCCCTTCTCCCGCAGCCTCCATAGCTTAGCGTCCTTTATCTGTAGCATAAGGGAAAAACTAAACGATAAGCAATAGCTTAGTAAGGCCCTGTCCTACTCACAAAACCGGATATCATGAAAAAGGTAAGAGAATATATCACATTCAAGCATGGTAAGCATTTAAGCATGTTTAAACATCTAAGCATGTTAACTTCATAGGAAGGTTCTTTTGAAAACATATAAACATAATACTTGAACATAGCATAATCATTAGGGCCCGGCTTGTACTTCATGTTTTACGCGCGCCCCTGAATAGGAACGAGGTAGCTAATCCCCTACCACTAGGGTTTACTAGGCCTTCTCAAAAGTCCTTCAGCCTAGTATCATAATCATTTGACTCGCTTTAAGAGTCTATAGTACAAGCCATTACAAAATAAAATAGTTATCATGTTCTTCATTTTCATAAAGTATGCTCTTAGTCCCAACCTTCAAGGGAAGCATTCTTTAGGCCCTAAGCCTTCTTCGTCCATGTCTTATAGGGCCCATTTTTATACATATGTATACATTCATAATCTTGATAACTAGCATAGTATAAAGCATGCATTTCATGGGAGCAACCAAGGCTAGGGTCCAAGAGTTCTCTCTTGGCCGAAAGTTGTAATTTGGCTAGCATGCATTCCAATCAAACATATCAAGAATCACACAAGCATGTCATATCCTACACATGATCATTATCATGCATGGTATTTATTAATCCAATCCCAAGTATAGGGCCCTTTGGCCGAAAGTTAAGGGTGGAGGTAGCTTAGGTTTTTGACATCAAACATCCCATACAAGTATCATATATACATACATCATGTATCATACTAAGCATAGCATACATCATGGGGTAATCAACCTTCATAAACCTAATGTTCCATGCTTTGGCCGAATATCACATGCTAGGGAAAAATTAAGTTTTCCAATCAAACATTCCATTTAAACATCACTTGCATATACATATCATCATCCCAAACATAAGCATATCTCATAGGGTAGTTTATCCTCTACAAACCCTAACTTTAGGGTGTTGGCCGAATGGTGTAGGGTAGGGGGGATTAGGATTTTTGGAAATCAAACCTTCACACAAACATTTACACAAACACCTCACATACATATCATGCAACATTATTAAACATGGATTTCATCATAGGTTAATCATGCACCCTAAACCCTAATTCTTCTAGGGTTGGCCGAAAGTGTAGGGTAGGGGGATTTAGGGTTTTTGAAATCAAACTTTCACATAACCATTTATACAAACACCTTATCTACACTATCATGTCATACACTAACATAAGATACATCATAGAGTAATTCAACCCTTGAATCCCTAATTTTTCCATGTCTTGGCCGAAACTTGTAGGGGGTGCAAACCCTAATTTTTGTTATCACAGCTTGAAGGAAATCAACATATAGGTATACCCTAGGTTCCAAGGGGTCTTCTCATGTATCAAAAAGTAACCAAGGCTTTCCCTTAAGGGGTGGCCGAAACCTACCTAGGGCAAATCCCCATTTTCGTAAACTACAAGAAGAAGGAAATCATACACAGCAATTATGCTACAGGTGAGGGGCACTTACTTCTTTCGCTAAATATCCTTAAGGTATACCCTTAGTTCGGAGGGGATGTGCTTGTCCTTGCTCTTGAGGTCCTTGACTTCTTCTTGCCTTGCAAGAGATTCAAACCTTCAATGGGGTCTTGGAAGTGTCCCTTGGGATGTGACCCTTCCCTTGGATTTTCGAAAATCTCAAGGAGGAAGAGGAGTTTGAATTTCGAAAATTGAAGAGGGAGAAGGGAGTTAGGATTTCGGCAACTTGAAGAGGGAGAGTGAGTGAGGGGGTTGCAACAATGATCCTTAGCCCCTTAGCATTCCCTCTTATTTATACTAAGGGAAGAGACAAAGTGCCTCTTCTCCAAGTGTCCCTTCACCAAGGGGTTTCTCATCAAGATCCTCTTCCTCTACCCTTTCACATTCCCTAACCCTTAACAAGAATTTCCCTTCCTTCCTCTCAGCAATCCCCTGCTGGGTGAATTGGTTACTTTGTTGCTTTTCAAGGCTTTACTTACCAAGAGTTCCAAGGTTCGATCCTCGGCAAGAGCATATTTTTGCTCCTCTTTGGTTTTCACTTTTGCAAAGCCCATTAGCCCAATTCACTCTCATATTCTCAAATCACATTTATGCAATCACATATTCCAATTCATGAAATCACATATTCTAATTTATGCAATTTACATATTCCTAATCTTTTCTAATGAAATCACATAACCTTAAATCATGAAATCACAAAAAGGTAATTTTATTCATTTATGAAATAAATGTCATACAATCTGATAATATATATCGACATTTTTGTGCCCTTTTTACAATCGGAAGCAAGCCCAAAAATTTGGGGCGTTACAATCCCCTACACCTTATAGAAAGTTCGTCCTCGAACTAAAACAATTCTGGGTAACCCAACTCATATTATGCTTCCCCTAATATTCGTCCTTATTTGTTGCATGATTAATATAGGGTAAATGAGATCTTATTTATTATATCACCAAAATTTATTTTTATTCCGTCTTATAATTCTACATACAAAACTAGTCCAACTCAGTGAGCAAGATGGGCTGCCGTTATGCCCAATATAATGTCATAGTCTTGCATGTCCAGCACTATCAGATCGCTATAGAGTTCCCTCCCAGCGATCCTGATTGGTGTGGCACGCATCATATGGGTAGATGGTATCATATCTCCCGAGGGTAGGGTTGTAAGAAACTTGCAGTTCATAACTTGAGGGGGTATATCTAACTTTGCAGTAAATGGCATAGAAATGAACGAATGCGTAGCTCCAGTGTCAAATATACCGACTGTAAATGAATATCTGACCTGTGACTACGTTTGATGCATTCGCCACGTCTTCCTTGGATAATGAGAAAACCCTTGCATTCGTCGTAACCGGTGGTACTTGCGGTTGCGGAGGTGCTTGCTTTTTGGCGCGGCAATCTTGGGCCTTGTGCCCTACCCGTCCGCAGTTGTAACACTTGCCTGTCCCTTGGAGGCAAGCTCCTGGGTGCGGCCTTCCGCATGTAGCACACGGGTCGAATTTGGGCTGCTTGTTGGCGAGACCACTTTTTGAGTTGTTCTCTCTCTTGCCATTGTGGTTCCCCTTCCAACTATTATTCTGAGGCTTCTGACCTCTGGTTTGGGTTTGGCTCGTGTTTTCAGTCAGCACCTTCTTTTGCTGGTTGATGTTGTTCAGGTAGTGCTCAGCAATCAGAGCACTGCTGAACAACTCTTCTGCGGTCTGTGGCTGGTTGACTCCGCCGGCCGCATTCAGGGCAATTTCAGGCCGCAGCATTTTCAGCATAAGTCTGACTTTTTCTTTCTCAGTGCTGACTAGCTGCGGGCAGAGGCGGGCTAGTCTGTTGAATTTCTTCATTGCCTCGCTGACTGATAGCTCACCTTGTCGAAACTCGGTGAACTCGTCGAAATGCCGGTTGGTGACTCGCAGGTGGAAGAACTCTTCGAAAAATTCCGATTCGAAGTCCTTCCATGTCATCTGGTTCACCTGGCATTTGGTCTTTATTCTTTCCCACCACATACGCGCATCTCCAGAAAGGCAGAACGATGCGCATTTGATCTTCTCATGCTCGGGCCAGTCGAGCAATTCCATGGTGCTTTCCACTGTTTTGAACCAGGCCTGCGCGTCCCAGGGTTCACTAGCACCGGAGAAACATTCTGGTTTCAGCCTCTGCCATTGGATTAGGTAAGCCTCTGGTCGGGCTACCGTGACAGGGGCTGCCAGGGGTGCTGGCGTAACCGGGGTTGCGACTGGGATAACCGTCTGGTTCACTGGTGGTGGAGTGGTAGGGTTCCCCTGCTGATTCATCAGGTTAGTGATGATCAGTTGCTGCACCGCGATCTGGCGTTGTAGTTCTGTTACAACATGTGCCAGATTTGGTGGGGGTACTGTCTCATTGAGTGGTGGTGCTATCTCGTTATGTGGTGGTGCTGCCTCGTTAAGTGGTGGAGGGGCAGTCCCGTTAAGACGGTTACTACGTCTTCTAGCCATCTTCATAAGAAATGAGACTAGTATGAGGTAATAGTTATTCCTATATCCATACATAATTAACTAGGAGTAGCACATACTATCATACATAAAGGGAAATAGTAGGTTTAGAGTTCTTACTTGGAAGCGGCAGGATGAGGGCTTGATGAGCGGAAGCATGATTATTTTTTTATTCATCTTCAAAAAAAAGAACATAACATGGGTTTAACATGACAAGTTCCAAAACTTGTAGCAACTAAAAGCAAGATCCTTTTTATCCACCAGCACTATCACACACACACTTGCCCTTCTCCCGCAGCCTCCATAGCTTAGCGTCCTTTATCTGTAGCATAAGGGAAAACACTAAACGATAAGCAATAGCTTAGTAAGGCCCTGTCCTACTCACAAAACCGGATATCATGAAAAAGGTAAGAGAATATATCACATTCAAGCATGGTAAGCATTTAAGCATGTTTAAACATCTAAGCATGTTAACTTCATCGGAAGGTTCTTTTGAAAACATATAAATATAATACTTGAACATAGCATAATCATTAGGGCCCGGCTTGTACTTCATGTTTTGCGCGCGCCCCTGAATAGGAACGAGGTAGCTAATCCCGTACCACTAGGGTTTACTAGGCCTTCTCAAAAGTCCTTCAGCCTAGTATCATAATCATTTGACTCGCTTTAAGAGTCTATAGTACAAGCCATTACAAAATAAAATAGTTATCATGTTCTTCATTTTCATAAAGTATGCTCTTAGTCCCAACCTTCTAGGGAAGCATTCTTTAGGCCCTAAGCCTTCTTCGTCCATGCCCTATAGGGCTCATTTTTATACATATGTATACATTCATAATCTTGATAACTAGCATAGTATAAAGCATGCATTTCATGGGAGCAACCAAGGCTAGGTCCAAGAGTTCTCTCTTGGCCGAAAGTTGTAATTTGGCTAGCATGCATTCCAATCAAACATATCAAGAATCACACAAGCATGTCATATCCTACACAAGATCATTATAAGGCATGGTATTTATTAATCCAATCCCAAGTATAGGGCCCTTTGGCCGAAAGTTAAGGGTGGAGGTAGCTTAGGTTTTTGACATCAAACATCCCATACAAGTATCATATATACATACATCATGTATCATACTAAGCATAGCATACATCATGGGGTAATCAACCTTCATAAACCTAATGATCCATGCTTTGGCCGAATATCACATGCTAGGGAAAAATTAAGTTTTCCAATCAAACATTCCATTTAAACATCACTTGCATATACATATCATCATCCCAAACATAAGCATATCTCATAGGGTAGTTTATCCTCTACAAACCCTAACTTTAGGGTGTTGGCCGAATGGTGTAGGGTAGGGGGGATTAGGATTTTTGGAAATCAAACCTTCACATAAACATTTACACAAACACCTCACATACATATCATGCAACATTATTAAACATGGATTTCATTATAGGTTAATCATGCACCTTAAACCCTAATTCTTCTAGGGTTGGCCGAAAGTGTAGGGTAGGGGGATTTAGGGTTTTTGAAATCAAACATTCACACAACCATTTATACAAACACCTTATCTACACTATCATGTCATACACTAACATAAGATACATCATAGAGTAATTCAACCCTTGAATCCCTAATTTTTCCATGTCTTGGCCGAAACTTGTAGGGGGTGCAAACCCTAATTTTTGTTATCACAACTTGAAGGAAATCAACATATAGGTATACCCTAGGTTCCAAGGGGTCTTCTCATATATCAAAAAGTAACCAAGGCTTTCCCTTAAGGGGTGGCCGAAACTTACCTAGGGCAAATCCCCATTTTCGTAAACTACAAGAAGAAGGAAATCATACACAGCAATTATACTACAGGTGAGGGGCACTTACTTCTTTCGCTAAATATCCTTAAGGTATACTCTTAGTTCGGAGGGGATGTGCTTGTCCTTGCTCTTGAGGTCCTTGACTTCTTCATGCCTTGCAAGAGATTCAAACCTTCAATGGGGTCTTGGAAGTGTCCCTTGGGATGAGACCCTTCCCTTGGATTTTCGAAAATCTCAAGGAGGAAGAGGAGTTTGAATTTCGAAAATTGAAGAGGGAGAAGGAGTTAGGATTTCGGCAACTTGAAGAGGGAGAGTGAGTGAGGGGGTTGCAACAATGATCCTTAGCCCCTTAGCATTCCCTCTTATTTATACTAAGGGAAGAGACAAAGTGCCTCTTCTCCAAGTGTCCCTTCACCAAGGGGTTTCTCATCAAGAGCCTCTTCCTCTACCCTTTCACATTCCCTAACCCTTAACAAGAATTTCCCTTCCTTCCTCTCAGCAATCCCCTGTTGGGTGAATTGGTTACTTCGTTGCTTTTCAAGGCTTTGCTTACCAAGAGTTCCAAGGTTCGATCCTCGGCAAGAGCATATTTTTGCTTCTCTTTGGTTTTCACTTTTGCAAAGCCCATTAGCCCAATTCACTCTCATATTCTCAAATCACATTTATGCAATCACATATTCCAATTCATGAAATCACATATTCTAATTTATGCAATTTACATATTCCTAATCTTTTCTAATGAAATCACATAACCTTAAATCATGAAATCACAAAAAGGTAATTTTATTCATTTATGAAATAAATGTCATAGAATCTGATAATATATATCGACATTTTTGTGTCCTTTTTACAATCGGAAGCAAGCCTAAAAATTTGGGGCGTTACATCGGCCGGGCGCCCTTGCAAGCGAGGGCGCCCCGGAGAGCGAGGGCGCCCCCCGTAGAGCTGCAGCTGCATTTTGGCAGCTTTCAGCTTTTGATCACTCATATGGGGGCGCCCGTGATGACCCGGGCACCCTGGTCAATATCTTTTGCAGCTTTTCCGCTTGAAGGAGTCAGGAAGGACAAGGGGGGGTGCTCGAGGGTTCACGGGCGCCCGGGATAGACCTGTTTGACCAGGTTTGACCAGATTTGACAGGTTTAACCATGGTTTGACTAATTTGACCATGGTTTAACTATTTTGATCATGGTTTGACCCTTTTGATCATGGTTTGACTATTTTGACCATGGTTTGACTAATTTGACCATTGTTTGACTAGCGTTAAGTCAGTGCCGTTCTAAACTAAATGTTTGTATTTAATAACAAAGATGCAGTTATTAAATGAATTTTGATTAAGTTTGCCGTCCCACCCAATCTAGGGTTATCAATCACGTTAGCCTTATAGGTTTTGTGAGACAGGTCTTGGTAGGTAATAATATTATTTTGAAAAATTATGATTTATTTTGAAAATTTTAAATTAATTTTGAAAACAATTGAATTTATTTTGAAAAGAGTGTTTAAATCTACAATTAACTGAAGATTTGTGTTAGATTCGAATTTGACAGAGACTAAATTGAATTTGAATTTCAAAGATTGGCTTCCAGGTCTTGGCGAGGCACTAGGCCTTCTTTGGCCGTAGCCTTATTGGATCATCAACCCTTTCCTTGACAAAGCCTTTCAATGAAATTTCATTTTCAAAATTATTCTTTGAGAAATTATGGTCTAACTAGTTTGAGTCTTGGATCGGTAGCTTCGGCTAGTTTCACCAGTCTAAAGAGACCAAGTAGAGAATACTTGACCTTATTAGAATTGGCTTCCCTAACGTACTATCATCTCACCTCCACCCAATACTATGTTGTTCAAATTTCAGTTAAGTTGGTTCAATCCTTAAACTAATCAGTCCTAAGTCTAAGCATGGTAAATTGCAGAAAATAAACAAGCAAGCATGCCATTTGAAAACAAAAATTGAATTTTATCTAACAATAAATATAGTTTTTAATTTGGCTCCCCCCGGACTAAAGACACGATAATGGTTAGGCAAGATGTGAATCTTGTCGTTGGGGATCCAATACTGATTTGATCGAGTTTGTTTGTTCAGGCACAGTTTGGGTACCCATGCCTGAACTTTAGGTTTGGACTGGTTCAGTACAGCATAGTAGGGATCTTTGTCTAGATTTGGTTCTATAGCCTAGTCCAGATCGATTTAGAACTGACTTTTGTTTTCCAAGAATCATGTCAAGACCCTTGGAACCAGAAGTGGATCGTTCTAAAGCTGATCTAAGGTCCTTAACTTGAGTTTTCAAGGAGGAGTTCTCTTTCTCATGTTTTTCAACTTGAGTAGAGGTTCCTTCTTGAACCTTCTCAGTTAAGGATCTAGTGTCAGCTCTCTCTTTCAGGAATTTTACTTCCTGTCGGAGAGATTCGACTCGGAGTTTAGCTTTCGCCAAATCTCGAGAAAGATACGAAATTAACTCATTTAATTGAATTCTTGTAAAACCACTTACAGTTATTTCGCCGTCCTCCGAGAATGTGAGTTTGCCGTCGTCCGGCTCCGACTCCGACTCTGTCTCTATTTCTTCTAAAGCGGTTAGTGCGAGCAGGTTTGACTGTGGGACCTCTTCTTCTTTGGAGGAGGAGGACTCGTCCCACGTTGCTTGAAGTGCCTTCTTCTTTCTTGTCTTCTTTGTTTCCTTCAGGTTGGGGCATTCAGTCTTGTAGTGGCCCTTCTTCTTGCACTCGTAGCAAGTTACATTGGGTTTGTTCTTTTCAGTTGAGGGTTCAGCTGGTTCTTCCTTTCTTCGGCTGGCTTTTCTTCTGTTGGTCTGGTTCTTCAGTTCTTTGTAGTAGTCTCGGGCTAGCCGAACCAGCTTTGGTCGATTTCCCTCGGTGTCTTCTGAGTCTGAGTCTGAGTCAGACTCGGGTGCAGGTTGAGGCTTTTTCTTGGTTGTCTTTCCAGCTTTACCTGTAAGAAAAGCGATACCTTTCTCGGCCAGATTGCAGTTAGTCTGCTCATGCAATTCAAGTTGAGAAAAAAGTTCATCTAACTTAATTTTGGAATAATCCCTAGAAACTTTGTAAGCATCTACCATAGATGCCCACAAGGTGTTTCTTGGGAAAGCGTTAAGAGCGTACCTTATTAGGTCACAATTTTCTACCTTGTGACCGATTGTGTGTAGTCCGTTCATTAATTCCTGAATTCTGGCATAGAGCTGTGTTGCTGTTTCGTTGTCATTCATCTTGATCGTGTACAGCTTGTTCAGGAGGAGATCTCTCTTACTGATTCGAGTATCTAAAGTTCCTTCGTGCAGCTCGATCTGTTTGCCCCACAGCTCCTTGGCACTGTTGAATGGACCCACCCGGTTCAGCTCCTCTTTTGTTAGACCGCATTGGAGGGTCTGGGTTGCTTTACCATCCGCTTCAATTCTTCTTTTCAGAGCGGTATCCCACTCAGTGTACGACTGTGGTACTCCTTCAGCGTTCTTTGGAATCTCCAGTACAGACTGGATGATTATCCACATGTCCACCTAAGTTTTCAGGTGGACCTCCATTCGACTTTTCCAGTAGGAAAAGTCTTCTCCACTGAAAAGTGGAGGTCTGGCTGTGCTGAATCCTTCTTGCATGACCATTAAGGATTTTATCTGAAAAAGAGAGAAGAGAAAGAAAAACTTTGTCCCAAGACTTGGTCTTGGATTAGTAGTGCGGGATAAAGAAAATTAAATATCGAGGGGTGATGCACCAGTTTCGATTAACGATAAGAATTCGAAAAAAATAAGAAATAATTTTACGAAAATCCGAAAAATTCTCAAACTGGTGGTTGTACCAAATTTGTGCTTCCCCGCTCTGATACCACTTGTTGGATCGAGAAGAACGATAGAGGGGGGTGAATATCGTAAAACGTTCGGATTTGTAAAAGAGAATTAGCAGCAGAAATAAATAATGTAAAACACACGCGAACACCAAGATTTTACTTGGTTCGGAGTCGCAGTCAGCTCCTACTCCAAGGCCCACGGTCGTTGACCGTTTACTGCGGGCAATTCTATATGTGCGCAAAAATAGTTTATAAAATGTATTACAAAAATAGTACAGTAAACATAAAAGCAACTCTTCGTTACCGACGTCCGGTGTAGATTCTATTTTCGGAGCAGAGGGACGTCGTCGGTGCTTGTATCTCGAGTCGGGAGGTTTCCGGAGTAGAGCGCGGGAGTAGAAGAGTGTGAATGCGTTGGAAGAATTTATTGTTGAGAAGCCTTGGTGTTGGGTGCTATTTATAGCACTTCGGGGGGCCCTGAATGTTGGGGGCGCCCCGCCCCCCACATGTCAACCGATCCGAAATTACCTCGGTCAGCCCTTATCCCACTCGAATAGGGCTGAGGATTGACTCTAGGGGTGCCCGGGACGCTGGGGGCGCCCTGGTTGACCTTTTCAGCGAGCTTCTTGGCTGGATCAGAGTTATCCGCTTCAGTGGCTTAGGTGCGGGGCGCCCGGGAGCACGAGGGCGCCCGGGAGCACGGGGGCGCCCGAGAGCACGGGGGCGCCCCGCCCAGTAAGCTACCGAAGTACTTCTTTACTTAACTTGTTTTGTACTGGTCTTGGGGGCGCCCTGGATAGTGGGGCGCCCTGCTCAGCTACTTGCCTCTCTCCTTTGGGCATTCTGAGCTGCAGACACACGTTCCTTTGGTCCTGCATCCAAGGTTAGTCCAAAACAATATAAAACAATAAAGTATTAGATTTATACAGCCTTAGCTGTCTTGGTTCTGACTTTGGGTCTCCGAAATGGAGCCCTAGGTCGAACCGACGCCTACTGTTCCCTCGACAGGGAACGCGTCCTCACCTACTCCTCTCAGGAGAATTTACCTGTTGCCAACCGGCTCCTCCGGTTGGACTTTTTCCTAACGGTCCTTTGCCAGGTCTTGGATACCAGGTTGTCCTTCGCCCGGTGTCTAACAGTCCTTCGCTAGGTCTTCGGATCGGATCCTGGCAGTCCTTCGCCAGGTGCCTAGCAGTTCTTCGCTAGGTCTTGGTTCCCAGGCTGTCCTTTGCCTGGTACCTAGCAGTCCTTCGCTAGGTCTTCGTATCCTAGCAGCCCTTCGCTAGGTGCCTAACTGCCCTTCGCCAGGACTTAGGGTTTCAGTCCCTAGCATTCCTTCGCTAGGTGCCTAGCATTCCTTCGCTAGGACTTCAATCTGCACACTCAAGCAGCATGTTAGATAACAAATAAGACTTAACTTTTGAACCCTTTGTCATTTATCAAAACACAGGTTCGACTTAGGTGCTGTCTGCACCAACACATGGTATCTATCATAAAGCATGCATGAGTAGGATCCATTTGAACATGATACATACTACATAGGTTCATGACATTCAACATAAAACATGCATAGGTCTATATAATCATAATATACATTTCATAATACATATGTTCATGGCATATGGTTTAAAACATCCATAAATAAACCTACTAAAACATGACACATAATATAAGCATACAAGATCATTATGCATAGCACATAAAGTTAGGGTTAAAATTCATACAACATGCTTACATTGAATATCCTATTACAAGAGATACACCTAGGGAACTTGTTCCATTTTTTTCATCTATCATGGCATAATGGAACATGGATACCTTTAATTCAACCATTATTTAACATATACTCTACTGGTCAAAACATTTAGATAGGGTTAACATGGCATAAAAACACAACACAACATCACACAACTCATACAACATGCATACATTGAATATCTTATTACAAGAGATACACCTAGGGAACTTGTTCCTTTTTTTTCATCTATCATGGCATAATGAAACATGGATACCTTTAATTCAACCATAATTCAACATATACTCTATTGGTCAAAACATTTAGATAGGGTTATCATAGCATAAAAATACAACACAACATCACACAACTCATACAACATGCATACATTGAATATCCTACTACAAAAGAACATTATCAAGTGAGGTAGTGACCTTAACCCATCCTAAAACCCAATTTAAGAAACTGATCAGAAATTTCTAAAGTTCATGTCAACATGAAAGTGACAAAAACAAAAGCAATTGATTCATACAACATGCATATAATACATATTCTAGCACTAGGAAGCATTAGCAAGTAACATGACATCTTTAACTCATTTTTTTTACCCTTATTTAGGGTATTAACCGAACATGTTCAAAGGGGAAACATGGCCTAAATATATATAAAACCCTCAAACAAACATTAACAAGGAATTAAAAACCATTAGCTAGTCAAAAAGAACCCAAACATCTTCTTATGGTCAAAAAGTCTATGGCTTCTTGAGAGCCTTGGCCTAAACTTTTAAGGGTCTTTTTGCTTCATCTTTTTTTTTTCATCATAACTCATAACTTAACATTAAGAAAACATTGGAGTCATTAGATAGCATCAAACACAAACCTAGGCCCTAAAACTCATGTTGGCTGAAACTTGCTCATGGGGAAAAACTTCACGATTTTAGCAACACATCGCAAGAACATGAACAAAACATATATGAACTATTATGTTGCAGGTGAGGGGAGTCTTACCCTTGTGCTAAAGATTTCTAAACAATATATATCACCTAGGAGGAGAAAGAAAGAACTTCTTGGTCCTTGGCTCTTCCTTTGCTTCACAAACACAAAGCCTTTACTAGATCTTCTTGGAGAGAATTTTTTTGATGGAGAGAGGACCTTGGTATTTTCGGCAATGAGAAGAGGGAGGAGATGCCTTATGGCATTTTTTTTTCTTTCTTCATCTTCTTATAGTAAAAGAAGAGGTATGCCTCTTCACTTTCCATGGTGACCCCTTTACCTTCCATGGTGACTCTTCATCCTCCATGGTGCCTTTTCATCTCCCTTATCCTTACACCTATCTACAATTTCCTTTATCCTCCTAATAGCACTCCCTTGCTAGGTGAATTGGTTATATATGCATTCTTAAGGCTTACACCATCTCTAAGGTCCAATGTTAGATCCTTGGCACCCACCTCATGTCATTTTTTTTTTATATTCTTTTGCAAGCCCATCTAAAGTAAGGCCCGTTACATGATGTGTTATTTCTTTTATCCTCATGGGGCCCATTAGGATAACTAATGAAGTGCTATTTAAGACCCATTAGGAATTTCCACCATTTAGAGCCCATATAAGGCCCATTAACACTTACACTAAAATTCCCACAACTCTAACTATCATTCATGAATCATAACCAATATAGCTATTATTCATGCAATTATACTCAATATTAGGGATAATATTGAAGGGAATTTTAGTGGGGTGTTACACAAAGCACAGAAGATGTTAGACAAGGGATACACTGGATTTCTAGCACATGTGGTCGACGCAAGTCAAACAAAGGACTAGAAGCTAGAAGATGTCAGGATTGTATGCAATTACCCAGAGGTATTTCCAGATGAATTACCAGGATAGCTCCTGATAGAGAAGTGGAATTTGAGATCGAATTGGTTCCTGGTACTAACTCGATCTCCAAGGCACCTTACCATATGGCGCTGGATTATTTAAAAGAGCTTCAGGAACAGCTACAGGAGTTACTCGACAAGGGACTTATTCGCCCTAGTCACTCTCCATGGGGAACTATGGTACAGTTTGTGAAGAAGAAAGATGGATCTATGCGAATGTGCATAGATTACCGAGCGCTAAACAACGTGACGATCAAGAAGAGGTATCCCCTCCCGAGGATAGATGACCTGTTTGACTAGCTGAAGTGAGCCACCGTCTTCTCTAAGATCGATCTGAGGTCTGGTAATCATCAAGTCAGAGTAAAACAGGATGATATTCTGAAGACGGCTTTCCGAACAAGGTACGGACATTTTGAATTCGTCGTTATGCCCTTCGGCATGACAAATGCTCCTGCTATGTTTATGGACCTTATGAATCGGGTATTCTCGGCTTTCCTCGACATATTTGTAATCGTCTTCATCGATGATATCCTTATCTATTTGAGAAACCAAGAAGAGCACGCCGAACTCCTGAAGATAGTATTACAGATTCTTCGGGAAAAGCAACTATACGTAAAGTTCTCCCAATGCAAGTTCTGGCTCGACCAAGTAGCCTTTTTGGGTCATATTATTTCTAAAGACGGAGTTATGATAGACCCAATAATGATTGAAGCTGTGAGTAACTGGAGCAGGCCGAAGAACGCCAGTGAAATCAGAAGCTTCCTCGGGCTGGCAGGCTATTATCAAAAATTTGTGGAGGACTTCTCGAGAATTGCAGCCCCTCTAACGGCTCTCACCTGGAAGAATAAAAAGTACGAATGGACAAAAAACTGCAAACGGAGTTTCCTGCAACTAAAAAGAAGACTTACAAGTGCTCCGATTCTTACTCTTTCGGAGAGTAACCAGAGCTTCGACATGTATAGCGATGCCTCCAAATTCGGACTTGGAGCTGTACTTATGCAGAGTGGTAAAGTCATTGCCTACGCCTCTAGACAACTCAAAGAACGTGAAAAGAACTACCCCACTCACGATCTAGAACTGACTGTCGTGGTCTTCACTCTCAAAATATGGAGGCATTATCTATATAGAGTGCAGTGTAGGATTTATACAGACCACCAGAGTCTGCGATACTTCTTCACTCAGAAAGACCTAAATATGAGACAACGCCGATGGCTTGAGTTAGTGAAGGACTACGACTACGAGATCTTCTACCATTCAAGGAAGGCAAACAAAGTGGCCGATGCACTCAGCTGGAAGTCCAGTGCCACCTTGATGTCCTTATCGGTATTACCCCGACCACTCGAAAGAGAAATTTTGAATTACGGGGTCGAGATCATTTCCGGACGGCTTTCTACCATGACCATATCACCGACGCTGTTCGACAACATATTAGAAAAACAAAATGGTGATCCGAGTCTTTAGAGAGTCAAGCAGGAGATTCTAGAACGAAAGGGTGATGGTTTTCATATCGCCGACAGTGGAGTATTATACCTTAGGGATCGTCTATGTATCCCTAATGATCCGGAGCTGCGGAAGGAAATATTAGCAGAAGCTCATGGAACCCCTTATTCGATGCATCTGGCATCCACCAAAATGTATCAAGACCTAAAGGAGAAATTTTGGTTGTTCAGTATGAAGAGGGGCATGGCTCAGCATGTCAGCACTTGCCTGACCTGCCAACGAGTGAAAGCGGAACACCAGCGACCCGAAGGAGTTCTGCAGCCACTTCCAATTCCTGAATGGAAATGGGAAGATATCTCTATGGATTTCATTTCAGGACTTCCCAAGACTATGAATGGATATGATGCGATATGGATAATTGTGGACAGATTGACGAAGTCTGCCCATTTCCTAGCAATCAAGATGACCTATTCGATTGAGCAACTAGCTCAATTATATGCTAAGGAGATAATCAGACTTCACGTAGTTCCCAAGACCATCATCTCAGATAGGGACGGTCGCTTTACCTCACATTTTTGGGAATGCGTCCAGAACTCTCTTGGCACTAAACTATGATTCAGTACCGCCTTTCACCCTCAGACTGATGGGCAAACTGAACGAGTGAATCAAGTACTGGAGGACATATTACGAAATTGTGCCCTAGATTTCAAAGGGAGTGGGTGCCGATATCTGTGCTTAGGGGAATTCGCTTACAATAATAGCTACCAAGCTACTATCGGAATGACACCGTATGAAGCTTTGTACGGGAGGAGATGTAGGTCTCCGATCTGTTGGTACGAAGGTGGCGAAAAGAAGGAAATGGGGCTCAAGACGGATTTTATCGACGACACCACCCGAGCTATACAGAACATCCGACAACGAATAGAAGCTGCTCAGAGCCGGCAGAAGAATTATGTGGATGTCCGAAGTAGGCCCCTGGAATTCGATGTTGGAGATTTGGTATTCCTCAGAGTGGCCCCTATGAAAGGCGTAACGAGATTCGGGAAGAAAGGTAAACTAAGTCCGCGTTATGTTGGACCGTACCAGATCCTGAAAAGAGTCGGCAAGGTGGCTTATGAGCTGGAGCTGCCCCAAGAGATGTCGGCTATTCATAACGTGTTCCATGTGTCGATGCTCAAGAAGTGTATTCCAAACGTAGACCAAGTGAATGAGCCATAGACAGTACAAGTTCAGGAGGACCTAAGTTTTGAAAGTCGACCTATCCAGATCCTTGATCGGGAAGTCAAAAAGCTAAGGAACAAGGAGGTACCCTTAGTCAAGGTCCTATGGCAAAGTCAACGGTTCGAGGAAGCCACCTGGGAATGCGAGGGCGAGATGAGACGCAAGTACCCTGAGCTATTCTATGTTCGAGGATGAACTTTCACGAGGTATGGGGGATTGTAACGCCTGTAAAATCCTTTCAATATTTTTCTTTAAAATATTGATCATGCCTATATGGATTTTTGAGTAACATATGAATACTAGCATGAACCTTAGCATGATTTCTTATATGGATTAAAAAGTTATGTACTGTGGGCCTTATATTGGCCCTTCTAGTACCATGGCTATTGGTTGACCTTGGGTAGAATTTTAACATAAATAGATATGAGTTCCAATTAGGAATATTAGCATAACTCTTGGTGGGCTCTTATGTGGGCCTTGCCAAAAATAAGAGTAAATGGAATAAAAAGAAAGTGCATGCACCAAGGATTGAACCTTGGACCTAGAATAGAGGCAAAGCCTCATCATGCATGTACTAACAAATTCACCTAGCAAGGGAGTGCTATTGGAAAAGAAAGAAGATTTTAGTTGAGGCTGAAGGAGTTGAAGAGGCACCATGCCCCTTCACTTAGTATAAAAGAGATGGATGAGAAGGGAAGAGGCACTTATGTTATCTTTCTCCTCTTTTCTTCCACCAAGACTCTTCCTCTCCCCTCTTCTTCCTCCTCCTTGCCGTGACCCACAAGGGAGTTTTTTCCTTGGAAAACTTCACAAGAGGACTCCCTCTTGAAGATCCAAGGTTTCCGACAAGGCTACAAGGGCAAGGGGTGTTCTAAGGTCAAGAAGGTCTTCACTTTTTCTCTATTTAAGGTTTATAACCAAGACAAAAAGAGGTAAGATTCTCTCACCTGTGGCATAATAGCTTTTATATTGTCTTTCTTGATTTAAGATTTGTTTGGGATCTATGTTGAGAAAACTATGGAATTAGGGCTCCTATAAGTTTCAGCCAAGCACCATTTTAGGGCTTGGGATGATGTTAAAACCTCACCTATACTTCCTAATGCTTTCTCATGATAAAATAAGAATGAATTGTGAGTTGTAGAATTTTTGTACCACCCAAATCCCCATATGAAGTTTCGGCACCCTCCCCTTTTCATGATTAGGATTAGATCTAACCCTCCATGCATGCTTATTATGATTCCCTATGATACAATGGATGTTAATTGTGAGTTATACGAATTTTCCATGACCTTGTGACCCCTCTAGGGTTTCAGCCAAGACCCCTTTCCATGCTAGGAATTAGGGTTAGCCCCAATCATGTGTTCTAATGGCTTGTATGTATGGTATGGACGTTACGTTAGTTATGGTACCTCACATATTGCTTGAATAATGGGACTTTCATTTACAAACTTTCGGCCAAGCACCTAAGTCTAAGGTTTGGGTCAGGCTAAGGTTTCAAGTGTACTTGTATGGCTCAATATGATGTAAATATATGTTCAAGTATGTTTTATGAATTTTATGGTGCCTAAACCATAACTTTATGTGCTATGCATCACGACCTTGTATGCTTATGTTATGTGTCATGTTTTAGTAGGTTTTAATTCATGGATGTTTTAAACCATATACCATGAACACATGTGTTGTGAAGTATGCATCATGTTTATGTAGAATTATGCATGCATTATGTTAAATGCCTTGAATATATGTATTATGATATATATATTATGGTTATGTAGACCTACACATGTTTTATATTGAATGTCATGAACCTATGTTGTATGTATCATGTTCATATGGATCCTACCCATGCATGCTTTATGATAGATACCATGATCAAGTATGCTATGTGATATGTACCATGTATGAAAGAACATACCCATGCATGCTTACCTTATGTACCATGATCATGCATGCTTTACGAACTAAGATGATGTTTATGCCTTTAAGGCATAATTATGTATGTATGTCATGCCTTATGAATTAAGATGATGTTCATGCCTCTAAGGCATAATAATGTGTGCATGACATACCTTATGAATCAAGTCTATGTTTGTACCTTTAAGGCATAATGATGTTATGCATTAACTATGAATGATGAAATGCTAAGCATGCTTTATACCATGCTTCATGTATTAAGACATGTTTATGTCTTTAATTATGCTATGTAAGTTCTATGACTGATGAAATGCCAAGAGCAATTTCTTATGATGTAAAAAGAAGCATGTGAAGCTATTTTACTTTATGGATGGGCTTGTACCGGACCCAAGTAGGGTCCAAGGGATGGGCTCCTTAGAAAGCCTCGGTTCTAGGACTACCGTAGCTGTCCAACAGGGATGGGCTCCTTAGAAAGACTCGGTTCTGGACTACCGTAGTTGTCCCTAGGCTGAAGGTAGCCTAGTACCCTAGTAGGTCGAGACTAGCTACCTCGCATTTACTTAGGGATGCGCGCAAATGATGGATGTATGTGGTACAAGCCAGGGCCCCCTTGATGTTGAGATTTATGTTTAAGTAGTTATAATTATGATTTTCAAATAAGCATCCTTATGTTATGTGCATTTAACTCATGTTAATCATTCATGTCATGCATCTATTCCATGTCAAGTATTTTATGTGCTTATATTTTATGTCAAGTACTTATTATGCCATGAGCTCTATGCACTTTCATTACATGTTAAGCACTTCTGTATGATTATGTGTTTTCATGTACATCTATATGCCTCCTCATGTCAAATGCTTTATGAATACCTTCTCATGATATGCTTTTGTTTTATGTACACTCTCTTGTTAGTATTGTGAGAGAAGTGTCCTAAGGCAATCGCCTTATGATTGTAATCATTTATTTTAATAAATGAATATTCACTATTTGAGTATACATGCTTGTGTATTTGATTGAGATCTTGAACTCATTTACTGAATGTCCGCAATACAATTCACAGCATGAGAGAATTTGTGATGAATTCACAACTAGTGATTACCTCTACATGTGCAATTGTGAAGTATTGAAATTGTCCCTAGTCGATGAATTGATAAATACGGACACTATCAATTCTGTTGAGACTAGCATTGGTTATTCTCTAATCAGCTGATTCTCACTGGCTGGTGACATTGGGATGTCCGGAGATAAACATGAATGCTAGTTAAGGGAACTAGTTCATTGGAGTGACTGGCTGTAAAACTTCATATGGTAGTCTACAAATAGACATGTCAGTGAAGTTCTTACTGCAGCGTAAGTCCGATGTTCCTTTGACTTGCGGTGTTCAAGTCATCTTGGTCATGGAGACTTATACTTTGACATCTTAAGCAAGCATCTCCAAGGAGGTGTGGACAAGGATGGTTGGGTATAAGCCGAAGTGCCCGAAGATGTTTGAACAGCCTACAAAGGATTCACCACTCCTTGCGAGGAGATGTATACCCAAGGCCTATCGTCGGATTGTTACTCGAAGCCTCTGGCCAGAGCATGACATGTTCAGAGTATGAATCTCTTAAAGACATGAGAGTAATTAGAATCTGTTGGACGAGAAAGATATTACTTGGGCTAGGTGTGACGTAGTCAGCCTAGTGGGGACTGACACACATAGACCATGTCCTGAACTAAGTGGGTATAAGATGGTGAAGGGAATGAGGCACGATTCATTAGAGCTGCTGAAGGGTTTCAGAATAATTTTTGAGGTCAACCGTTGATCTTTCGATTAATTGGGGATCATGATGTACTACTAGGTGCCACTCATGATCGTTCTATAATTGATGAATTATAGACGGCCAACATAAATCGAAAGCCTATTTAGTCACACACACTACAAGTAATCCGAGGGATTTAAAACGAGTTGAAAAATTAGATTTTCCGATCAAGAGAGATAAGTCGAATCTGAATTTTCAGAGACGCATCGGAAGCATAAAATGGTTAAGTCTTTTGAAGACATATTGAACGAATTAAATGAGTTTAATTCGTGAGGTCATGGCATGGGTTTGGCCGGCCAAAGAGGGTTCCGACCCTCTTTGTTTGGCCGGCCACATTAAAAGGGGAGAACCAAATTGTTTGGTTCAAATTATAAAATAAATCGAGCGCGGTTTGTTTTATAAAATTATGGATAAAGAAATTTATATAAAGAAATTTATATAAACGGATTTATTTTTCATGGAAATTAAAATGAACCATGGATTGGTTTATTTTATTTTATAAAATCAATAATAGATTGATTTACCATGATAAAGAAATTTATCTAAAGAAATTTATATAAAGAAATTTATATAAAGAAGTTTATATAAAGAAATTTCTTTCCATAAGAAAAGGGAGACATGGTTGTTTTTATTGTAAATTAAATTATGATAAAAACTTGGCATGATGGAATAATTCATAGAAAAATTTATATGATAAATCTCTTATGGAAATTTATTCCATAAAAAGGAAACATGGCGGTAGAGAGACTACTATATAAAGGAACCAAGGCAAGGCTTGATTCTTAATCCAAGAGATCTAGAAATAATCCCTCTCTCTCTCTCCTTCTCTCCTTCTCCCTCTTCTAGTGCCGCCGGCCCTAGAGGCCCTCCCCTTTGCCGTGAGCTTCCACCACCAAGAAGCTGCCAAAGAAGAAGAAGAAGCGGGCGCAACTCCTTCCTTCCTCCCGGAATCTTAATTCCGTTCTTCGTTTGGTGGTTAGTCTTTCCATCTCTCTCTTGGTATTCTTGTCGTGCCATTGGAGAATCTAGTTGTTCTTGTCGGCACGAAACTCGTGGCTTTGCGAAGTCATCCCGAAGAAAACTCGGTGTGGACGTGAATAGAGGCGGAGCTTCCAAGGGACGCTACGGTTGGATCTCGTCCCTTCCTTCGAGTTACGCGAGGTATTAAGTAAATTAGTTTACTTTCTGCAAAATTTTAATATATGATCATGTCTACATAATATAAGGTTGCATGCTTAGATGTACGGTTAAATAATTTGGAAAATTATTTATGCTAAATCTTCCACTGCACGTAATTAAATTTTAAAATTACGAACCCGCATCCATGTCATCATGCACCCGGTCCCAATAGTGGTATCAGAGCCGGTTAGTGTTCGACATAATCATATAATTGTTTTGTGAAAAACATTGTCATGATCTCAATTTTGGAAAATTTTCCAATTATGGAAGCTTTCCAATTATGATAAATTTTAGATTTAGGAATTTCAAAGTTTGGAAATCCTCATGAAATTTCGCAAACTTTTGAAATATCCTAGTTTCTAAAATTTTATGATAATTGTGAAAACTTTCCATTTTTGGAAATTTTCTATTTTGGAAAATTTTCCTATTTTGGAAATATGTAAGTTTTCTTTGTACCAGAAACTTACAATTATTCTGAAAACCTATTATGAAATCTCGCAATTTTGGGCATTTTCTTTCAAAGAAAGTCTAGACAAATTTATGGATCATTAATTGATAATTAAATTCGAATTGGTTTTAAATTATCAACAAAATTTTTTATTTTGGATTGAGCCTTGGGGAGCCGTCCAATTTAAAGTTAGTTGTTGTAATTTAATTTCCTAATTTTGAATAAAATTGTCATGTTTAATTTGGTTACGCCTCGGGGAGCAGACCAAATTAGATTTACAACAAATTCCTTTTTTTGGGTATTTGAGCCTCGGGGAGCCACCCAAAGAAAATATTTTGTTGTAATTAATAAATCCATAAATAAAATATGTAATCAAATCTTGGAAATTTTGAGGTGATTCTCAAACGATAATTTCCTTATTTGATTTAAGAAGTGATGCTCTTACATATTGTTGTCTCCAAAATTAATTAGGAAAATAGTTTCCAATAGAGTTTTCTTAAATAAGATTTTCATGAAAATAATATGTGGATGAATTAAGGGAATCTATCTCTTAATTTAATAAGATTTGATTTAGAGAAATCAAAGTCTTAAACATATTATTTCCGAAATTGATTATGACAATTTAGGAAATTGTTTCCCAAAACAATTCCTTGAATAAAGTATGAAATTAGAATTGGAAAATCCGGTTCCTAATTCAATTAATGAGACTTGATAAATTAAGTCACATACATACTTTATTAAGGAAATCGTTAGTACATGACATAATTATATGTCATGAATGTGCTTAGAAAAGAAAGGATGAGACCCAAAACCCCTTACAAAATATTAAGGCCAACACCTTCCATTAATATGGTTAGAACCGGAGTTTTGTTTGTCGTTTGGGTTGATGGACACATCCATGCCCGGCTTGAACCTCGACATGTTCAAACCATGGAATTAGTTTATGATTAATATAGTTGGAGTCAGAGGTCAATCATTAGTTTTGGTTGTTGAACACATCCAAGCCTGACTAAACGGTTGAATGAGCTCCAACCATATTAAAACTATTTCTTAATTAATGGGTCAGCCTTAAGCTTGGAGCATCGATTTGTTGTGCCACAGCCAAGGTCGATGTAAAGAGAGGTGCATTTGGGTGCTATGTATATTGTTGCATACTTGTTAATGAGTTAACAACCCAATGATTTATGCAAACATTCAATTAGTTTGATAGCATAAAGTGATAATTACATATATGTAATATGTAATCGGTATAATTACCTACCTTCATAGCTAAGAATAACTTGATGGCCACAGCCATGGTCATTCTTATCTATGGTTGGATATCAACCTATTTGGAGATGTTCCTACGATCTCCCGAATTGATAAAAAGGGTTATTCAATTCGAAAAATAAATAGGATTTAATGAATGTATATTGATGCATTCTTTATCATTCTCATCACATAACCTCAATTTGTATTTCTAGGATAATCACTTGATCATGTCTTCTCTGAATTTGCATTCCATTTTTGTAACGCCCGCTTTTTTTTTTCATAAGCGGCATTACGTTAACATGCTTATGGCATGTAGACATCATAAGGCAGCGGAATAACTTTAACTTATACATGCCCTGTTACCATTCTTAACTTAATGACATAGGAACCTTAGCATATTAACTTTGAACATAAGCATCATATCATATCATGTCATACGTAACGTCATATCATAAGGTTCCATAGGTCATTATTCAGACATATAAGTAACCAAGGTGAAGTTCTAACATAAACAGTAAACATAGAGTTTCCTGGGCCAAGTCACTACTACACACATGCGTTCTTGCCCTCCTGCTGCTTCCATCATTGTCCCCTTGAATAATCTGCGGTATAAGGAAATAAGACTATAAGCACACAGGCTTAGTAAGACTCTTTCCTACTCACAAAACCATTCATCATTCATCATCTCGTAATGAGCACATGAAAACATTAACATACTTGGTGCTCTACTTAGGACATAACATCTTAAATCACTTATCGTATACATAGCATGGCATGAACATAAACATAGTAGCATTCTAAGCATGGCATAATACTTGGCATGAACATAAACATAGTAGCATTCTAAGCATGGCATAACACTTGGCATGAACATAAACATAGTAGCATTCTAAGCATGGCATAATACTTGGCATGAACATAAACATAGTAGCATTCTAAGCATGACATAATACTTGGCATGAACATAAACATAGTAACATTCTAAGCATGGCCTAATACTTGGCACGAACATAAACATAATGAACATTCTTCCTATCATAACATATGAGCATCTTCTTAACATTATCATGGCATAGATCATTTGTTCTCATGCATATTTCTTAACATGAAGCGTAAGCATAAAATCTTATCATCAGAGCATAATGCATAACATGAATGGAGGCATGAGTGGAATGCATATACATATATGGATGCTTAGTTTAAAATCATACTTTTCATGAACATACTTTTCATAAACATACTTTTTCATAATGAATGCATGGGCAATGCATATATATCATAAGGATGCTTAATCTTTAAAAACATACTTTTCATTTCTTAAACATAATCATCATAACATCATTTGGGGTCCCCGGCTTGTACCACATACATACATCATAGCGCGCATCCCTAGCAAGTCCGAGGTCGCGAGCCCCAACCTACTAGGGTAAGGACAGCATAGTCGGTAGTCCCCGAACCGAGGCGTTCTTAAGGTGCCCATCCCTGTTGCACAGCTTCGGTAGTGCCAGAACCGTGGACAGCTTCGGTAGTCCAAAACCGGGGCGTTCTTAAGGTGCCCATCCCTTGGACCCATACTTCGGTCCGGTACAAGCCCATACATAAAGTAAAAATACTTTTCATGCTTCATCATTCATAAGACATTCATGGCATCTTTAACATAACATAACTTGTTACGGCCAGGCCCGTCTACCGGACCATTTACCGGTCCTCACGACCGTCGTACCGTCGACCGTCGACCGTGCCGTTTAGCATATTTATGCCTTAAAGACATAAGCATCATCTTTCATTCATCATACTTGTCATTCATCATTTTCATTCTTAGACATGGCATATGTACACATCATTCATAGAGCATAGCATACATTCATATTATCCTAAAACATGGCATATCATTCATAAACATGGCATATCATTCATAAACATGACTTATCATTCGTAAACATGGCATATCATTCATAAACATGGCATATCATTCATAACATGGCATATCATGCATAAACATGGCATATCATTCATAAACATGGCATATCCTTCATAAACATGGCATATCATTCATAAACATGGCATATCATGCATAAACATGGCATATCATTCATAAACATGGCATATCATTCATAAAACACAAATCACATCTTACCATAGGGCCATTGGGACCCTTACTTGAAATAAATCTTAACTTTTACCCTATTAACCCTTCTTGGCCGAAACTTGTGGAGTCTCAAGGCCATGTGAAAATTCACATAATCACCATCCATCATCCTTATATCATGGCAACACATAAACATATGCTTGAAGTTAAAGACTCAACCCTAACCCTTGGGTCCTTGGGGTTGGCCGAACCATATTGGGCATCTAGGGTACTCCAAAAATTCCCAAAAATTATAATTAACCTCTACACATCATAAGGGAACATTAAATAACATTATCATGATTTTTAGAATAATTATAGACCTCTAAAACATGGTGGCCGAAACCCTTAAACTCAGGGTTCTTAGTTTTTGTTTCTTTCATGTTGGCCGAAACCCTAGGGTGTCCTAGAGTACTCCAAAAATTCCCAAAAATTATACTTAACTTATAAACATCATAAGGGAACATTAAATAACATTATCATGATTTTTAGAATAATTATAGACCTTTAAAACATGGTGGCCGAAACCCTTAAACTCAGGGTTCTTAATTTTTGTTTCTTTCATGTTGGCCGAAACCCTAGGGTGTCCTAGGGTACTCCAAAAATTCCCAAAAATTATACTTAACCTCTACACATAATAAGAGAACATTAAATAACATTATAATGATTTTTAACATAATTATAGACCTTTAAAACATGGTGTCCGAAACCCTTAAACTCAGGGTTCTTAGTTTTTGTTTCTTTCATGTTGGCCGAAACCCTAGGGTATCCTAGGGTACTCCAAAAATTCCCAAAAATTATACTTAACTTCTAAAAAAAATAAGGGAACATTAAATAACATTATACAGATTTTTAGCATAATTTTAGATCTTAAAAACATGGTGGCCGAAACCCTTAAGCATGAGGGTCTTGGTTTTCTTTCCTTTCAACATCCAATTCGAAAACCAACCACTATATCATTCTAAAAATCATAAAAATCATAGGGAACTATTATACCACAGGTGAGGGAGTCTTACCTTGGGTTTCTTGATTTTTTCGAACCTAGGAAGAGAAGAAGATTGCAAGATCTTTGGATACTAGAGCCCCCTTGTCTTTGTATTCTTGTGAAGACCTTAGATCTAGGAGATGGAACCTTGGTGGAAGCTTTTCCAAGGGAAAAGCCCCTTCTTGGTGCTCGGCAAGAATGAGGGGAGGAAGAGTTTCAAAAATGAATGTAATGGGAAGAAGAGGTAACTCCCAAAACCCCCCTTTAATAGCCCATTAAGGAGGTAAATGAAGAGTCTCTCCATGACTCTTCATCTTCTTCTTAATCTTAACTTATATCCACTTCATTTCCTCATAGAAATCCCTTGCTAGATGAGTTGGTTAAGGCTTACATGGTTGTACAAGAGGTCGAAGGTTCAATACTTGGCTCATGCACCTTTATTTTTATTTTATTTTTATTTCATTTATTTTATTATTTTTATTTTCCCTAAATTCCGAAAATTCCCCTAAAATCATCCATAATTATGCTAATATTCCTAAATAAATTTTTTTATATTTATATTAATTTTTCCTAATTTATATTAATTTTACCTAATTAATACCCATTTTTGGAGCCCATTTAAAGCTCATTAGTACCTAATTTCTCCATTAAAATAGAGAAATTAGGCTAAGACTTACCCATAATCATGCTAATATGCCTAATTAAATTCTATTTATATTTATACTAATTATTACCGAAATCCACCTATAATCATGGTACTAAAAAGCCCACATAAAGCCCATTAGTACTTAGTTTTCTCAATTTAAATGAGAAAATATGGATTTTCTAGGCCAAAGTTCCCCTTAATATTTCTAGGTCCCTTGGAAAATTATTTAAACATGCTTAATATTTTAAGAAAATATTAAGTGAATTTTCTGGGTCGTTACAATTTTGGACACCAATAAGTTAACTAAGGACAAAAGGATTGAAAAAGCACCAAAAGGCAGTTGCCATCATTGTGGCAAGGAGGGCCATTGGCGAAGAAACTGCAAGGTTTATCTTGAGTCCCTAAAGAAGAAGGCATCTGATACCCCATCCTCTTCAGGCATCTTCGTTATTGAATGTCACTCTATTTCCTCGTACACCTGGATACTTGATACTGGGTGTAACTCACATATATGTAATGACATTCAGGGGCTAAGGAATAGAAGAAGACTCGTCAAGGGAGAAGCGAATTTGCAAGTTGGAAATGGAGCAAAGATTGCTGCTGTTGCTATCGGAACATATTTGCTAAAGCTCCCTACTGGACTTGTCTTAGAGTTGGATAATTGTTATTTTGTTCCTTCGTTAATAAAGAACATTGTATCTATTTCATGCTTGAATGAAAAGGGTTATCATTTAACTTTTAGTAACAATTGTTGTTACATAACTTTAAATGGAGTTCTTTATGGGACCGAAACTTTGTGTAATGGTATCTACAAGTTAGACTTATCCGGTGACATTTTCAATATCAAAGTTAGCAACAAACATGCTCGAATAGATAATCGAATAACTCCTATACGTGGCATTGTCGTCTTGGCCATGTAAGTAAGAAACGCATGACCAAATTACACCGATGTGGAATTCTGGAATCATTTGAACCCGGTTTATTTGATACATGTGAATCATGCTTAAAAGGCAAGATGGCCAAATTACCCTTTTCCGAAAAAGGTAATCCAGTGGGAGAATTGCTTGGTTTAATACATACTGATGTATGTGGACCAATGTCAACTCCTGCACAAGGAGGCTATAGCTACTTCATTACCTTTATCGATGATCACTCATGATTCGGGTATGTGTTCTTGATGAAACGCAAATCTGAAGCTTTTGAGAAATTCATAGAGTTCAGAAATGAAGTAGAGAAATAGCTTGGCAAAAGTATTAAGATACTTCGATCCGATTGGGGTGGTGAATACTTAAGTCAAGAGTTTCAAGATTATCTTAGGGACAATGGGATATTGTCTCAATGGACTCCGCCGTATACACCACAGCATAATGGTGTATCTGAGAGGCGTAACCGAACCTTGATGGACATGGTTAGATCTATGATGAATCATGCAACTCTTCCAAAATCCTTTAGGGGCTATGCGCTTAAGACAGCTGTTTACTTGCTAAACAGAGTCCCGACCAAGGTAGTCTCTACTACTCCATATGAGACGTGGAATAGTATGAAACCTCACTTAACTCACCTTAAGATATGGGGTTGTCCTACTTATGTGAAGCTGACTGTATCAGACAAATTGGATGCTAAGTCTGATAAATGTCTATTTATTGGATACCCTAAGGAAACAAAGGGTTACCAATTCTATCATCCCTTGGAACAAAAGGTGTTTGTTTCAAGGCATGCTGTATTTCTGGAAAAAAAAATTCTTTTACAAGAAGACAGTGGCAGTAGTATTGAACTTGAAGAAGTTCAAGAAACTCCAATAGACATTACAGAGACACCTAGTCTAGACCCACAACCAATAACACATAATGATGAGCTATTAGTTGAACCTAAAGCAACACCACTACTTCGTAGATCTGATAGGACACGCAATATTCCAGAGAGATACGGATTTCTCATAAGTGAATCGAACGACGTGTTACTCATTAGCGATGATGAACCTATCAGTTATGATAATGTTCTGAAAAGTTCAGAAAGGGACAAATGGCTTGAAGCCATGAAGTCGGAAATGAATTCCATGTACGAAAATCAAGTATGGGACTTGGTTAACCCACCTGAAGGGATTAAGCCCATTAGGTGCAAGTGGGTTTTCAAGAAGAAAACCGACATGGAAGGTAATGTTGTTACCTTTAAGGCTAGATTAGTGGCAAAAGGATATCGTCAAAAATAAGGGATTGATTATTACGAAACCTATTCACCAGTAGCTATGCTTAAATCCATTCGGATGCTCCTGGCCATAGCAGCTCATTATGATTATGAGATATGGCAAATGGATGTGAAAACAGCTTTCCTTAATGGAAACATGCTTGAGGATGTATACATGATACAACTTGAAGGTTTCACATCGATTGATAAAACCAAAATATGCAAGCTTCGACGATCCATATATGGACTGAAGCAAGCATCCAGGAGTTGGAACATCCGTTTTGATGAAACAATCAAAGAGTTTGATTTCTAACAAAATCCTAATGAACCTTGTGTGTACAAGAAGGTTAGTGGGAGTGCAGTCGTATTCCTAGTATTATATGTCGATGACATATTACTTATAGGAAACGATATAACAGTCTTACAGTTGGTTAAAATTTGGTTGTCCAAAACTTTCTCCATGAAAGACCTGGGAGAAGCAACCTATATCCTTGGGATTAGAATCTATAGAGATAGATCAAAACGGTTGCTTGGTCTTTTGCAGTCTACATATATAGACCGAGTGCTAAAAGGGTTTAGCATGTCGGAATCCAAGAAAGGTTACCTTCCCATCAGGCATGGGATCAACCTTTCAAAGTCTATGTGTCCGCGCACAGAAGACGAGAGGATTTGCATGAATAAGATTCCTTATGCGTCCGCGATAGGATCTATCATGTATGCTATGTTATGTACTAGGCCCGATGTATCGTATGCTCTGAGCGTCACAAGCAGATACCAGTCTGATCCAGGAATGGATCATTGGGCGGCTGTCAAGACAATCCTTAAGTACTTAAGAAGAACTAAGGATGTGTTCCTAATATATAGAGAAGGTGATATGGTAATACGTGGGTA
This sequence comes from Boesenbergia rotunda, assembly GCA_024364735.1. NCBI lineage: Eukaryota > Viridiplantae > Streptophyta > Magnoliopsida > Zingiberales > Zingiberaceae > Boesenbergia > Boesenbergia rotunda. The sequence goes on along the minus strand of JAGFNQ010006709.1, from coordinate 98,558 downwards.
TACAGATGCCAGTTTCCAGACAGATAAGGATGACTCCAAATCTCAGTCCGGATACGTATTTATCTTGAACGGAGGCTCAATAAATTGGAAAAGTTCAAAACAAGACACCGTAGCGGATTCTACCACGGAAGCGAAATATATTGCAGCTTCGGAAGCAACAAAGGAAGCAGTCTGGATCAAGAAGTTTATCTCAGAACTTGGTGTGGTTCCAACCATTGATGAAGCAATACCGGTTTACTGTGACAACAATGGAGCTATTGCACAAGCAAAGGAACCAAGGTCTAATCAGCGATCCAAACATGTGCTTCGCCGCTATCATCTGATCAGAGAGATTATAAGTAGGAATGATATACAAATTGAAAAAATTCCCACTGAAATGAATTTAGCGGATCCTTTAACTAAGGCCTTGCCTCAAAGCAAGTTTGAGGGTCATGTTAGAGCCTGTGGTATTGGATACCGTAGCGATTGGCATTTAGCCAAGTGGGAGTTTGTTAGTATTGTGAGAGAAGTGTCCTAAGGCAATCGCCTTATGATTGTAATCATTTATTTTAATAAATGAATATTCATTATTTGTGTATACATGCTTGTGTATTTGATTGAGATCTTGAACTCATTTACTGAATGTCCGCAATACAATTCACAGCATGAGAGAATTTGTGATGAATTCACAACTAGTGATTATTGTTAGTGATATGAGAGAAGTGTCCTAAGGCAATCACCTTATGATTGTAAACATTTATTTTAATAAATGATAATTCACTATTTGAGTATACTTGTTTGTGTATTTGATTGGGATCTTAAACTCATCTACTGAATGTCCGCAATACAATTCACAGCATAAAAGAATTTGTGATGGGATCACAACTAGTGATTATCTCTAAATGTGCAATTGTGAAGTATTGAAAATATCCCTAGTCGATGAATTGATAAATACGGACACTATCAATTCTGTTGAGACTAGCATGGGTTATTCTCTAATCAGCTGATTCTCACTGGCTGGTGACATTGGGATGTCCGGAGATAAACATGGATGCTAGTTAAGGGAACTAGTTCATTGGAGTGACTAGCTGTAAAACTTCATATGGTAATCTATAAAGATATGTCAGTGAAGTTATTACTGCAGCTTAAGTGCGATATTCCTTTGACTTGCGGTGTTCAAGTCATCTTGGTCATAGAGACTTATACATTAACATCTTAAGCAAGCATCTCCAAGGAGGTGTGGACCAAGATGATTGGGTATAAGCCGAAGTGCCCGAAGATGTTTGAACAAGCCTACAAAGGATTCACCACTCCTTGCGAGGAGATGTATACCCAGGCCTATCGTCGGATTGTTACTCAAAGCCTCTGGCCAGAGCATATCATGTTTAGAGTATGAGTCTCTTAAATACATGAGAGTAATTAGAAATCCAAAGGACGAGAAAGACATTCCTTGGGCTAGGTGTGACGTAGTCAGCCTAGTGGGGACTGACACAAATAGATCGTGTCCTGAACCAAGTGGGTATAATATGGTGAAGGGAATGGGGCACGATTCATTAGAGCTGCTGAAGGGTTTCGGAATTACTTCTGAGGTCAAACCGTTGATCTTTTGATTAATTGGGGGTCATGATTTACTACTAGGTGCCACTCATGACCGTTCTATAATTAGTTAATTATAGACGGCCAACATAAATCGAAAGCCTATTTAGTCACACGCACTACGAGTAATCCGAGGGATTTAAAATGAGTTGAAAATTAGATTTTCCAATCAAGAGAAATAAGTCGAATCTGAGTTAATCAGAGGCGCAACGGAAACTTAAAATGGCTAAGACTTTTGAAGGCTTATTGGGCGAATTAAATGAGTTTAATTCGCGATCGGTTCGGCTCGGTTTGGCCGGCCACAACAAGGGGAAGAAACCAATTTATTTGGTTTAATTAATAAAATAAATCTAGCGCGATTTGTTTTATAAATTATGGATAAATAAATTTGTATAAAGAAATTTATAGAAATAAATTTATAGAAATTTATTTTTTTTTATGGAAATTAAAATGATCCATGGAATGGTTTATTTTAATTTTATAAAATCAATTATGAATTGATTTTTTTTTCATAATAAGAAAGTTTATAAATTTCTTATAAAATTTATTCCATAATTAAAGGAGAGAAGTATTTGTTTTATTATAAAGTTAGTTATATTAAAACTAGGCATAACAGAATTATTCATAAGAAAGATTATAAGTTATATTTCTTATGAAAATTAATTCCGTTAATTCTGTTAAGAGAGAGACTTGGCAAGGGAGAAGCAACTATATAAGGAACCAAAGGCAAGCCTTGGATTCCTAATCAATAGAGCTATCAAGAGATTAACTCTCTCCCTCTCTCTCTTTTATTCTCTCTTCTTTCTTCCCTTTAGGGTCGGCGCCCCTTAGGGCATCCTAGGGCCGGCGCCCTCCTTGAGAGCTAGGGCCGGCGCACCTCCAACCTTTGGTTGCCGTGAGCCATCAAGAAGAAGGAGAAGCCGACCAAGAAGAAGAAGAAGCGGATCACATCTCCTTCCTTCCCGGAATTTCGATTCCGATTCTTGGTGGTTAGTTTTCTTTCTTCTCTCTTGATCTTCTAGTTGTGCCTTTAGAGAATCTAGTAGTTCTCGTCGGCACAAAATTCGTGGCTTTTCGAAGTCATCCTGAAGAGAACTCAGCGTGGACGCGAATAGAGGCGTAGCTTCCAAGGGACGCTACGGTTGGATCTCGTCCCTTACTTCGAGTTACGAGAGGTATAAAGTAAATTAGTTTACTTTTTCTGCAAAGTTTTAATTTATGATCATGTCCACACATCATAAGGTTGCATGCTAGATATGAGGTTAAAATAATTTAAGAAATTATTTTATGCTAATTCTTTCGCTGCACGTAAAAATTTAAAATTTTACGAACCCGTATCCTTGTCAACATGCACCCGGTCCCAACAGTGGTATCAGAGCCGGTTAGTGTTCGACATAATCATAAAATTGTTTTCGGAAAACTTTGTCATGATCTCAATTTTGGAAAATTTTTCAATTATGGAAACTTTCTAATTATAATAAATTTTAGATTTAGGAATTTCAAAGTTGGGAATTCCTCATGAAATTTCGCAAACGTTTGAAATTTCCTAGTTTCTGAAATTTTATAATAATTGTGAAAACTTCCCATCTTTGGAAACTTTCCAATCTTGGAAATTTTCTATTTTAGAAATTTTCCAACTTTGGAAATATGTAAGTTTTCTTTGTACTAGAAACTTACAATTATTCTGAAAACTATTTTGAAATCTCGCGATTTTGGGTACTTTCTTCCGAGAAAGTCTAGACAAATTTATGGACAATTAATTGACAATTAAATTTGAATTGGTTTTTAAATTATCAACAAAATTCTTTATTTTGGATTGAGCCTCGGGGAGCCGTCCAATTTAAAGTTAGTTGTTGTAATTTAATTTCCCAATTTTAAATGAAATTGTCATGTTTAATTTGGTTGCGCTTCCGAAGCAGACCAAATTGGATTTACGACAAATTACTTTTCTTTGGGTATCTGAGCCTCGGGGAGCCACCCTTAGAAAATGATTTGTTGTAATTAATTAAATCGATAAATAAAATATGATTTAAGAGGTGATGCTCTTACATATTGTTGTCTCCAAAATTAATTAAGAAAATGGTTTCCTATAGAGTTTCTTAAATGAGATTTTCATGAAAATAATATGTGGTTGAATTAAGGGAATTCTCTCTTGATTTAATAAGATTTGATTTAGAGAAATCAAAGTCTTAAATATATTATTTCCGAAATTGATTATGACAATTTAGGAAATTGTTTCCCAAAACAATTCCTTTAATAAAGTATGAAATTAGAATTAGGAAATCCGGTTCCTAATTCAATTAATGAGACTTGATAACTTAAGTCACATACATACTTTATTAAGGAAATCGTTAGTCATGACATGATAATATGTCATGAATGTGCTTAGAAAAGAAAGGATGAGACCCAAAACCCCTTACAAAATATTAAGGCAAACACCTTCCATTAATATGGTTAGAATTGGAGTTTTGTTTCTCGTTTGGGTTGATGGACACATCCATGCCCGGCTTGAACCTCAACATGTTCAAACCATGGAATTAGTTTATGAATAATATAGTTGGAGTCAGAGGTCAATCCTTAGTTTTGGTTGTTGGACACATCCAAGCCTGACTAAACGGTTGAATGAGCTCCAACCATATTAAAACTATTTCTTGATTAATGGGTTAGCCTTAAGCTTGGAGCATCGATTTGTTGTGCCACAGCCAAGGTCGATGTAAAGAGAGGTGCAGTTGGGTGCTATGTATAATGTTGCATACTTGTTAATGAGTTAACAACCCAATGATTTATGCAAATATTCAATTAGTTGATAGCATAAAGTGATAGTTACATATATGTGATATGTAATCAGTATAATTACCTACCTTCATAGCTAAGAATAACTTGATGGCCATAGCCATGGTGGTTCTTATCTATGGTTGGATATCAACCTATTTGGAGATGTTCCTACGATCTCCCGAATTGATAAAAAGGGTTATTCAATTTGAAAAATAAATAGGATTTTTTTTATTAATGTATATTGATACATTCTTTAATCATTCTTCTCACATAAACTCAATTTGTATTTCTAGGTTAATCACTCGATCATGTCTTCTCTAAACTTGCATTCCATTTTGGACACCAATAAACTGACCGGGCCGAACTTCATGGACTGGCTTCGAAACCTGAGGATAGTCCTCAAGGAAGAGAAGCTTGCCTATGTCCTTGAAGATCAACTTCCCAACCATCCTCCAGAAGGTGCAACTCCAGACCAGCTAGTGGCCTATCAGAAACATGTGACCGATTCTGAACTTGCGAGTTGCATCATGCTAGCCTCTATGGTACCTGAGCTGCAGAAGCAGCATGAGCATATGGATACTTATACCATCATCTTCCATCTTCATGAGTTGTTTGAAGAGTAGGCGAGATCCGAAAGGTTCGAAGTCTCCAGACTCCTCTTCACCACTAAGATACAGGAAGGCACTTCTGCCTCGCAGTTTGTGTTAAAGATGTTGGGGTACATTGAGCGACTGAGCACACTCGGATTTGCAATGGATCATGAACTAAGTATTGACTTAATTCTGAATTGTTTGCCCAAATGTTATTCACAATTTGTGATGAACTATCGGATGAACAAACTAGAGACCACCATTCCTGAGTTGCTCAACCTGCTGAAGACTGTGGAGCCTTCTGTAAAGCTGGATCAAAAGGCGGTACTGTTAGTTGGTTCCTCGAAGAAAGGTTCTAAGAGGAAGGCCAAAGAACAGAATAAAGGGAAGAAGAAAAAGGCGAAGAAGACTGAAAAGAAACCAAAAGGAACTTGCTATCATTGTGGCAAGGAGGGTTATTGGCGAAGAAACTGCAAGATTTATCTTGAGTCCTTGAAAGAGAAGGCATCCGATGCCCCATCCTCTTCAAGTATCTTCGTTATTGAATGTCACTCTATTTCCTTAAACACCTGGGTACTTGATACTGGGTGTAGCTCACATATATGTAATGACATACAGGGGCTAAGGAATAGAAGAAGACTCGTCAAAGGAGAAGCGAATTTGCGAGTTGGAAATGGAGCAAAGATTGCTGCTGTTGCCATCGGAACATATTTGCTAAAGCTCCCTACAGGACGTGTCTTAGAATTGGATAATTGTTATTTTGTTCCTTCGTTAATAAAGAACATTATATCTATTTCATGTTTGAATAAAAAGGGTTATCATTTAACTTTTAGTAACAATTGTTGTTACATAACTTTAAATGGCGTTCTTTATGGGAATGGAACTTTGTGCTATGGCATCTACACGTTAGATTTATCCAGTGACGTTTTCAATATCGAAGTTAGCAACAAACGTGCTCGAATAGATAATCGAATAGACTCATACACGTGGCACTGTCGTCTTGGCCATATAAGTAAGAAACGCATGACCGAATTACACCAATGTGGAATTTTGGAATCATTTGAACCCGATTCATTTTGTAACACCCAATAATTTCCTGGTATTATTAGGGATTTTAAGGAATTTTTCTAGCATTTTTCGGAATATTATAGCATTTTTCGGAATGATTAGAAAAAAAAAACTTTAAAGGGGTCGGGTGGGGATTGAACCCGCGACCACAGGGAGGAAGGGAAGCCAAGCAACCAACTGGGCTAGGGTATCAAGCACAGAAAATTATGGAGAGAAATAATGTTATAGAGTAGTTACGTTTTTTTCATTAAGAGGTATTTAAGCCCCGCTTAAGTCGCGTGAAAACCAAAACTAGGGTTGGGGGCCGCGCGAGAGAAGAAGAGAGGCGAGGAGGTTGCGAAAACAGGGGATTCAAGGGGTCTTCTTCTTCGTTTCTTCTCCTTTCCCTTGAGTAGAAGCATCTAGGGTTCCTTCCTAGGGCTAAAGGTGGGAGCTTTTTACAAGGAGGAAGAAAAAAGATTTTGTTAGGGAGTTTTCTCCCTGCTTTTGTGAGTTTTCTTCAAGAACGAAGTAAGTAAATCGCTCACCTGCAATAGGAGTAGTTTCGTTTCGAAATTCTCATTGTAGAACCCTAGTTTTCGAAAAGTAGAAGCATGGTTAAGAGAGTTTTGCTATTCTATGTTTTAGCTATTAAAGTTGCATGTTTTATCATGTTAGAAATTCAATTTGTTTGTATTGAATGTATGTTGGCCAAGCATGATGAGTTTCATACTTATGAAAAGACCTAAAAGTGAATTTGAGTTAAGGAGCACACAAGGTGCTCGATGGAAAGTTAAAGTGAGAAAAGTAAAGGTTTTTTTTAGCATGCAAATATATGCAAAAATAAGTAAAGTGATAAGTTTAAGTATGGTAAGTAAGAAAAGTATTTTACTTTGAGAAAGAGACATGTACCGGGCAAATGTAAGGCCCATCGAAAGTTAGAAAGTAAAGTTCTAATAGGGTGCGGTGGCTAGCTACCTCGCAACCTATTAGAAAAGCGCGCAATTGGTACACCGATACCATGGTACAATGTCAAGGCCTAAAGAGAAAGTTGATTACTATTTTCAAGTATATAAGTATGATCAAGTAGTTTCTTTTTGAGAAAGTGTTTAATTATTATATGTGTACCTTGTTACAATGCAAGCATGATAAAGTAGTTCAAGTAGTAAGCATGGTTAGTTGTGTACATTGATACATTAACAAGCATGATAAAGTGTTTCAAGTTGTAAGCATGTTTAGTTGTAAGTTTTGAAGTAAGTAAAGTTTTAAATCATTCTTTGAGATGAGCATGTTTAGTATTGACATCATGATTTTGTGAGTAGGGATTTACTTACTAAGCATTGTGCTTATTAGTTGCATTTTCCTTCTATTGCAGATAAAGGAAAAGAGAAAGCGTAAGTTGGGAGGCGACAGGACTTGCATTGGTGTTCAGTGGCGGCGGAACCGTGGAAGAGATCTTTGGGAATAAGTATTATAGAAACATTTGGTTATGGTTTTGGGTTCATAGAAAGTGATCAGTGTGTTTAAACTATGCCTAGAGACAAAGTTTGGTACAAACTTTAGTATATTTATGCAAGTGTTTTGTTAGTTTTGTTAAACTCCGCAAAGTTTCAATTTCAAGTTGTGGTATTGGTTTTGAGTTACTAATATGCTAAATAAACTAGGGTAGAATATAGATTTGAAGTTATATCTTAATGTGAAGTGATAGTATGTGATTTGTGGATGTTTGAAAGTGGTTATCAGCTCTGAAATTGCAGGTTTTCAGGCGTGCCAGTCGACTGGCTCAGATACCAGTCGACTGCTATATCGAACAGAACCTTCTGTTCGATATGGCAGTCGACTGACCATATACCAGTCGACTGACACCAGTCGACTGCTATAATAGCAGTCGACTGGTGCCATTGAAAAGAAACTGTGTAGAGTAGTTGGTTAGTGCTTTGGTCATGCAACTAAGAGGTTGAGGGGTCAAATCCTGGCAAAGCAAATAAAATGAAAGTTGTTTTGTTTTTTTTTGAAAAAAAAGAGAAGGAAGAAAAAAAAATTCAGAGCAAGTTAAGGGGACTCAAGTAGGTGTAACCTAAGGCTAAGGATAAGGTAAAGTTAAGGTTAAGCAAATGTGACGTCCGTTTTAAGGAAGTTAAGAGAAGTCGGGTCGTCACAGAGTGGTATCAGAGCAGGTCTCCACCCTTCCGCCACACTGACATCAAGCATCAACCCTGCCGCCTACCAAGTAAGAAATTTAATGTTGTTTTGTTTTGTTAATATGCTTTCTTTGTTGACTGCTAGTATTAGTAAGTGCATGATAGTAGAAAAGCATGATAGTATTACTATGATATGCTAATGTATGCATAGAGATAGTGAAGCAAGTTAGTAAAAGAAAATATGCATTTATTTCGTATTTATTTTCTATACACCATAGAGAAAGAGAATGGCGAGAGGACGTCCCAGAACTGTCCGAAATGAGGAGCAGACTCCTAGAGAGCAGGAGTCCACTGAGTCAGCACCACCAACAGATCTTCAAGGAGTGGTGGCCCAGCTTCAGAGGCAACTTGCTGAACAGCAACAAGTCATTGCCACCTTGATGGCTAACCAGCAGGCCACTAATCAGCAGGCCACTTCTGCTACCCCTCCAGTGGCACCAGTGGCACAAGTAGTGGCACCAGCGGTGACAGAGACACCCCCAGTGCCCCCGACAAGAGAAGTGAGACAGGAAGCCTATCTGATACAGTGGCAGAGACTGAACCTGAGAACTTTTCTGGCACGAGTGAACCATGGGATGCTCAGGCATGGTTCAAAACAGTGGAGAGTATCATGGAGTTACTGGACTGGCCCGAGGTGGAGAAGATCAAGTGCACATCCTTCTGTCTTACTGGAGATGCTAGGATGTGGTGGGAAAGAGTGAAGGCAAAGAGAAGTGTAAATCAGATGACCTGGGCCGACTTTGAAGCAGAGTTTTTGGAAGAGTACTTTCACATGAAAGTGACCAATAGGCATTTTGATCAGTTCACTGAGTTCCGCCAAGGAGATCTGACAGTAGATGAAGCAGTGAAGAAATTCAACCGACTAGCTCGCTTGTGCCCAGAGCTAGTTAGCACTGAAAAGGAAAGGGTTAGGTTGATGCTCAAGATGCTGAGACCTCAGATAGCTCTGACTGTGGCCGGCAGTAGTAATAGACCTCAGACTTCAGAAGAATTAGTAAGTAGTGCTTTGATTACTGAGCACTACTTAAATAGTATAAAGGCCACACGGGTGCAACAACAACAAGCATCAGCCCAGAAGTCCCAGGGGAGTACTCAGAACCAACAGAACTGGAAAGGAAATTCGGGCAAGAGAAAGCAGGGGGACCAGAAGACTTCTGAGGGCAACAAAGGAGGCACCTCAAGCAAGCAGCCTAAGTATCCTCCTTGCCCAAAGTGTGGAAACACACATCCTGGAGCGTGTCGTCAGGGCATGAGTGGATGCCATATATGTGGAGCAGAGGGACACATGATGAAAGCTTGCCCTAACAAGTCAAGTGTTGGAGCTTGCTATATATGTGGAGTAGTAGGGCACATGGCCAAGGCTTGTCCTAAAGCAAAGCAACCTCCACCACAGTTTCTTCAGTACGGAGGTGGACCTGCTCAGCTGCACCAGATGCAGCCAGTTATGGAGGGACCTTATTACAGCCAGATGAGGATGGAAGCCCCACCAGCCACAACCAACGCCAGGATTTTCTCCATCAGCAAGGAAGATGTGGCAAATGCTCCTACTGTGGTCACAGGTCGAATACTCATCTCATCTCAGTATGCTATTGTGTTATTCGATACTGGGGCAACCCATTCTTTTGTATCCATACTTTTCTCTAAAAAGCTAGGGATCCCACCAGAAGTTTGGGTCAGAATTTTTAACAACCTTACCGTCAGGGGAAGTATGACCTCTACTCAGAGGTTAAGGGCAGTACCAATCTGGATTTCCAACCGAGAGCTCTATAGTGATTTGGTAGTCCTTGAGATGAGGATTACGATGTCATTTTAGGGATGGATTTCTTGAGCAAGTACAGTGCTTCTATAGACTGCCGCAAGAGAAAGGTCAAGTTTACACCAGAAGCAGAACCTCCATTTGAATTTATTGGAGACCCGAAGAGAAAGACAAAAAGGTTCTTATCTACCTTACAAGCTCAGAGGATGTTAGAAAAGGGATGTTCTGGTTTTCTAGCTCATATAGTGGATGCAAGTCAAAGAGAAGAATTAAAGAAAGAAGATGTGAGAGTAGTCTGTGACTATCCTGAGGTGTTTCCTGAAGAGCTACCAGGACTCCCTCCCAATCGGGAAATTGAGTTTGAAATTGAGTTGGCTCCAGGAACCAACCCAATTTCAAAGGCACCTTATCGCATGGCACCAGCAGAACTGAAGGAACTGCAAGAACAATTACAAGAGCTGCTCGACAAGGGTTTCATCCGCCCTAGTCATTCACCCTGGGGAGCTCCTGTATTGTTCGTTAAGAAGAAGGATGGATCTATGCGAATGTGCATAGATTACCGAGCTTTGAATAAGGTGACCATCAAGAACAGATATCCTTTGCCGAGGATAGATGATTTATTTGACCAGCTGAAGGGAGCCATAGTGTTCTCCAAGATAGACCTGCGATCAGGTTACCATCAGCTCAGAGTAAAGGAGAGTGATGTGCCAAGGACTGCTTTCAGTACGAGATATGGGCACTATGAGTTTGTGGTCATGCCCTTTGGAGTGACAAACGCCCCTGCGACGTTTATGGATTTGATGAATAGAGTGTTCAAGGATTTTCTGGATAAGTTTGTCATTGTCTTTATTGATGACATTCTAGTGTATTCAAGGACTCAGGAAGAACATGAAGAACACCTGAAGATAGTATTGGAGACCTTGCAGCAGAAGGAGTTGTACGCCAAATTCTCAAAGTGTGAGTTTTGGCTCGACCAGGTAGCCTTTCTAGGCCACATTATTTCCAAAGAAGGAATAATGGTAGACCCAGCCAAGATTGAAGCAGTTAGTAATTGGAGTCCACCGAAGAATGCCAGTGAGATTAGGAGTTTTCTGGGATTAGCAGGATACTACCGAAGGTTTGTGGAAGGCTTTTCAAAGATAGCTTCTCCGCTTACAGCCCTCACCAGGAAGAACAAGAAGTATGAGTGGACTGAAGACTGTGAGCAGAGTTTCCTTGAGCTGAAGAAAAGACTGACTAGTGCTCCTATCCTGACAGTACCCGAAGGTGAGAAGGGCTTTGATATATATAGTGATGCATCAAAGCTAGGACTTGGAGCAGTACTTATGCAAGAAGGCAGAGTTATAGCTTATGCTTCCAGACAACTCAAGGATTATGAAAAGAATTACCCCACTCATGACTTGGAATTGGCAGCTGTGGTCTTCGCTCTAAAGATATGGAGGCATTACTTGTATGGAGTGCAGTGTAAGATTTATACAGATCACCAGAGTCTGAAATATTTCTTCACTCAGAAAGACCTCAATATGAGACAGCGAAGGTGGCTCGAGTTAGTGAAGGACTATGACTGTGAGATTCTTTACCACCCTGGTAAGGCAAATAGAGTAGCAGATGCACTGAGTAGAAAGACTTGTGCCACTTTGATGTCCTTATCATCATTGGCACCACCATTACAGAAGGAGATAGTAGATTATGGAGTGGAGATTATTGATGGGCAGCTAGCTCTATTGACACTAGAGTCGACTTTGCTTGAAGAGATACAGAAAGAGCAAGCTGAGGATTCTGATATCCAAAGGATCAAGCAGAGATGCAAGAAGAAGAGAGTAAAGAGTTTAGAGTATCTGACATGGGATACTCTACTATGGTGACCGTTTATGCGTCCCCAATCATGAAGAGCTGAGAAAGAAGATTCTTGAAGAAGCCCATGGAACTCCCTACTCAATGCATCCTGGTTCCACTAAGATGTACCAAGATTTGAAAAGAAGATTTTGGTGGTCAGGGATGAAGAGAGACATAGCTAAGTATGTCAGCACCTGTCTGACATGTCAGAGAGTTAAAGCAGAACACCAGAGACCAGGAGGTGTCCTACAACCCATTCAGATTCCAGAGTGGAAGTGGGAAGACATAGCCATGGATTTCATAGTTGGTCTACCAAAGACAACTAATGGCTATGATGCTATTTGGGTGATAGTAGACAGATTGACCAAGTCCGCCCACTTTTTGGCGATCAGAGTATCTTACTCAATTGAGAAGTTAGCTCAGTTATACGTACAGGAAGTGATCCGACTACATGGAGTTCCGAAGACCATTATCTCAGATAGGGATGGTCGTTTCACTTCACACTTTTGGGAGTGTGTACAGACAGCGCTAGGCACCAAACTGAAGTTTAGCACAGCTTTCCATCCCCAGACTGATGGACAGACAGAGAGAGTGAATCAGATTCTAGAGGATATGCTCAGAGCTTGTGCATTGGACTTCAAGGGCAGTTGGTGCAAGTATTTATGTTTAGCTGAGTTTGCCTACAACAACAGTTACCAAGCCACTATTGGTATGGCACCCTATGAAGCTCTTTATGGGAGGAAGTGTAGATCTCCCCTCTGTTGGTATGAGAGTAGTGAGAAGAAAGAAATGGGATCTCAGACTGATCTTATAGAGGATACCACAGAAGCAATCAGGAGCATCCGCCAGAGGATAGAGACTGCTCAGAGTAGGCAGAAGAGTTATGCAGATGTACGTCGTAGGCCGTTAGAGTTTGAAGTTGGGGATACAGTTTTCCTCAAAGTAGCACCTATGAAGGGAGTGATGAGATTTGGTAAGAAAGGCAAGCTAAGTCCTCGATACGTAGGACCTTACCCAGTGATAAAGAGAGTTGGTAAAGTAGCTTATGAGTTGGAGCTACCTTCAGAAATGTCAGCAATACATAACGTATTTCATGTTTCAATGTTAAAGAAGCATATCCCAGATGCCAACCAAGTGATTGAGCCACAGATGGTACAAGTGCAAGAAGATCTCAGTTATGAAAGTCGACCTATTCAGATAATAGATCGAGCAGATAAGAAGCTGAGGAACAAAGTGGTACCATTAGTGAAAGTCTTATGGCTGAATCAGAAGTATGAAGAGGCAACTTGGGAATCAGAAGATAGCATGAGACAAAGGTATCCAGAGCTGTTCTAAGTTCGAGGACGAACTTTTTATAAGGTAGGGAGGATTGTAACACCCAATAATTTCCTGGTATTATTAGGGATTTTTAGGAATTTTTCTAGCATTTTTCGGAATATTATAGCATTTTTCGGAATGATTAGAAAAAAAAAAACTTTAAAGGGGTCGGGTGGGGATTGAACCCGCGACCACAGGGAGGAAGGGAAGCCAAGCAACCAACTGGGCTAGGGTATCAAGCACAGAAAATTATGGAGAGAAATAATGTTATAGAGTAGTTACGTTTTTTTCATTAAGAGGTATTTAAGCCCCGCTTAAGTCGCGTGAAAACCAAAACTAGGGTTGGGGGCCGCGCGAGAGAAGAAGAGAGGCGAGGAGGTTGCGAAAACAGGGGATTCAAGGGGTCTTCTTCTTCGTTTCTTCTCCTTTCCCTTGAGTAGAAGCATCTAGGGTTCCTTCCTAGGGCTAAAGGTGGGAGCTTTTTACAAGGAGGAAGAAAAAAGATTTTGTTAGGGAGTTTTCTCCCTGCTTTTGTGAGTTTTCTTCAAGAACGAAGTAAGTAAATCGCTCACCTGCAATAGGAGTAGTTTCGTTTCGAAATTCTCATTGTAGAACCCTAGTTTTCGAAAAGTAGAAGCATGGTTAAGAGAGTTTTGCTATTCTATGTTTTAGCTATTAAAGTTGCATGTTTTATCATGTTAGAAATTCAATTTGTTTGTATTGAATGTATGTAGGCCAAGCATGATGAGTTTCATACTTATGAAAAGACCTAAAAGTGAATTTGAGTTAAGGAGCACACAAGGTGCTCGATGGAAAGTTAAAGTGAGAAAAGTAAAGGTTTTTTTTAGCATGCAAATATATGCAAAAATAAGTAAAGTGATAAGTTTAAGTATGGTAAGTAAGAAAAGTATTTTACTTTGAGAAAGAGACATGTACCGGGCAAATGTAAGGCCCATCGAAAGTTAGAAAGTAAAGTTCTAATAGGGTGCGGTGGCTAGCTACCTCGCAACCTATTAGAAAAGCGCGCAATTGGTACACCGATACCATGGTACAATGTCAAGGCCTAAAGAGAAAGTTGATTACTATTTTCAAGTATATAAGTATGATCAAGTAGTTTCTTTTTGAGAAAGTGTTTAATTATTATATGTGTACCTTGTTACAATGCAAGCATGATAAAGTAGTTCAAGTAGTAAGCATGGTTAGTTGTGTACATTGATACATTAACAAGCATGATAAAGTGTTTCAAGTTGTAAGCATGTTTAGTTGTAAGTTTTGAAGTAAGTAAAGTTTTAAATCATTCTTTGAGATGAGCATGTTTAGTATTGACATCATGATTTTGTGAGTAGGGATTTACTTACTAAGCATTGTGCTTATTAGTTGCATTTTCCTTCTATTGCAGATAAAGGAAAAGAGAAAGCGTAAGTTGGGAGGCGACAGGACTTGCATTGGTGTTCAGTGGCGGCGGAACCGTGGAAGAGATCTTTGGGAATAAGTATTATAGAAACATTTGGTTATGGTTTTGGGTTCATAGAAAGTGATCAGTGTGTTTAAACTATGCCTAGAGACAAAGTTTGGTACAAACTTTAGTATATTTATGCAAGTGTTTTGTTAGTTTTGTTAAACTCCGCAAAGTTTCAATTTCAAGTTGTGGTATTGGTTTTGAGTTACTAATATGCTAAATAAACTAGGGTAGAATATAGATTTGAAGTTATATCTTAATGTGAAGTGATAGTATGTGATTTGTGGATGTTTGAAAGTGGTTATCAGCTCTGAAATTGCAGGTTTTCAGGCGTGCCAGTCGACTGGCTCAGATACCAGTCGACTGCTATATCGAACAGAACCTTCTGTTCGATATGGCAGTCGACTGACCATATACCAGTCGACTGACACCAGTCGACTGCTATAATAGCAGTCGACTGGTGCCATTGAAAAAGTTGGTTAGTGCTTTGGTCATGCAACTAAGAGGTTGAGGGGTCAAATCCTGGCAAAGCAAATAAAATGAAAGTTGTTTTGTTTTTTTTTGAAAAAAAAGAGAAGGAAGAAAAAAAAAATTCAGAGCAAGTTAAGGGGACTCAAGTAGGTGTAACCTAAGGCTAAGGATAAGGTAAAGTTAAGGTTAAGCAAATGTGACGTCCGTTTTAAGAGTTAAGGAGTCGGGTCGTCACAGAGTGGTATCAGAGCAGGTCTCCACCCTTCCGCCACACTGACATCAAGCATCAACCCTGCCGCCTACCAAGTAAGAAATTTAATGTTGTTTTGTTTTGTTAATATGCTTTCTTTGTTGACTGCTAGTATTAGTAAGTGCATGATAGTAGAAAAGCATGATAGTATTACTATGATATGCTAATGTATGCATAGAGATAGTGAAGCAAGTTAGTAAAAGAAAATATGCATTTATTTCGTATTTATTTTCTATACACCATAGAGAAAGAGAATGGCGAGAGGACGTCCCAGAACTGTCCGAAATGAGGAGCAGACTCCTAGAGAGCAGGAGTCCACTGAGTCAGCACCACCAACAGATCTTCAAGGAGTGGTGGCCCAGCTTCAGAGGCAACTTGCTGAACAGCAACAAGTCATTGCCACCTTGATGGCTAACCAGCAGGCCACTAATCAGCAGGCCACTTCTGCTACCCCTCCAGTGGCACCAGTGGCACAAGTAGTGGCACCAGCGGTGACAGAGACACCCCCAGTGCCCCCGACAAGAGAAGTGAGACAGGAAGCCTATCTGATACAGTGGCAGAGACTGAAGCCTGAGAACTTTTTCTGGCACGAGTGAACCATGGGATGCTCAGGCATGGTTCAAAACAGTGGAGAGTATCATGGAGTTACTGGACTGGCCCGAGGTGGAGAAGATCAAGTGCACATCCTTCTGTCTTACTGGAGATGCTAGGATGTGGTGGGAAAGAGTGAAGGCAAAGAGAAGTGTAAATCAGCATGACCTGGACCGACTTTGAAGCAGAGTTTTGGAAGAGTACTTTCACATGAAAGTGACCAATAGGCATTTTGATCAGTTCACTGAGTTCCACCAAGGAGATCTGACAGTAGATGAAGCAAGTGAAGAAATTCAACCGACTAGCTCGCTTGTGCCCAGAGCTAGTTAGCACTGAAAAGGAAAGGGTTAGGTTGATGCTCAAGATGCTGAGACCTCAGATAGCTCTGACTGTGGCCGACAGTAGTAATAGACCTCAGACTTCAGAAGAATTAGTAAGTAGTGCTTTGATTACGGAGCACTACTTAAATAGTATAAAGGCCACACGGGTGCAACAACAACAAGCATCAGCCCAGAAGTCCCAGGGGAGTACTCAGAACCAACAGAACTGGAAAGGAAATTCAGGCAAGAGAAAGCAGGGGGACCAGAAGACTTCTAAGGGCAACAAAGGAGGCACCTCAAGCAAGCAGCCTAAGTATCCTCCTTGCCCAAAGTGTGGAAACACACATCCTGGAGCGTGTCGTCAGGGCATGAGTGGATGCCATATATGTGGAGCAGAGGGACACATGATGAAAGCTTGCCCTAACAAGTCAAGTGTTGGAGCTTGCTATATATGTGGAGTAGTAGGGCACATGGCCAAGGCTTGTCCTAAAGCAAAGCAACCTCCACCACAGTTTCTTCAGTACGGAGGTGGACCTGCTCAGCTGCACCAGATGCAGCCAGTTATGGAGGGACCTTATTACAGCCAGATGAGGATGGAAGCCCCACCAGCCACAACCAACGCTAGGATTTTCTCCATCAGCAAGGAAGATGTGGCAAATGCTCCTACTGTGGTCACAGGTCGAATACTCATCTCATCTCGGTATGCTATTATGTTATTCGATACTGGGGCAACCCATTCTTTTGTATCTATACTATTCTCTAAAAAGCTAGGGATCCCACCAGAGAGTTTAAGTCAGGAGTTTCTAATAACTCTACCATCAGGAGAAGTTATGGCCTCTACCTAGAGGCTAAGGGCAGTACAAATCTGGATTTCCAATCGAGAGCTCTATAGTGACTTGGTAATCCTTGAGATGAAGGATTACGATGTCATTTTAGGGATGGATTTCTTGAGCAAGTACAGTGCTTCTATAGACTGCCGCAAGAGAAAGGTCAAGTTTACACCAGAAGCAGAACCTCCATTTGAATTTATTGGAGACCCGAAGAGAAAGACAAAAAGGTTCTTATCTATCTTACAAGCTCAGAGGATGTTAGAAAAGGGATGTTCTGGTTTTCTAGCTTATATAGTGGATGCAAGTCAAAGAGAAGAATTAAAGAAAGAAGATGTGAGAGTAGTCTGTGACTATCCTGAGGTGTTTCCTGAAGAGCTACCAGGACTCCCTCCCAATCGGGAAATTGAGTTTGAAATTGAGTTGGCTCCAGGAACCAACCCAATTTCAAAGGCACCTTATCGCATGGCACCAGCAGAACTGAAGGAACTGCAAGAACAATTACAAGAGTTGCTCAACAAGGGTTTCATCCGCCCTAGTCATTCACCCTGGGGAGCTCCTGTATTGTTCGTTAAGAAGAAGGATGGATCTATGCGAATGTGCATAGATTACCGAGCTTTGAATAAGGTGACCATCAAGAACAGATATCCTTTGCCGAGGATAGATGATTTATTTGACCAGCTGAAGGGAGCCATAGTGTTCTCCAAGATAGACCTGTGATCAGGTTACCATCAGCTCAGAGTAAAGGAGAGTGATGTGCCAAGGACTGCTTTCAGTACGAGATATGGGTACTATGAGTTTGTGGTCATGCCCTTTGGAGTGACAAACGCCCCTGCGACGTTTATGGATTTGATGAATAGAGTGTTCAAGGATTTTCTGGAAAAGTTTGTCATTGTCTTTATTGATGACATTCTAGTGTATTCAAGGACTCAGGAAGAACATGAAGAACACCTGAAGATAGTATTGGAGACCTTGCAGCAGAAGGAGTTGTACGCCAAATTCTCAAAGTGTGAGTTTTGGCTCGACCAGGTAGCCTTTCTAGGCCACATTATTTCCAAAGAAGGAATAATGGTAGACCCAGCCAAGATTGAAGCAGTTAGTAATTGGAGTCCACCGAAGAATGCCAGTGAGATTAGGAGTTTTCTGGGATTAGCAGGATACTACCGAAGGTTTGTGGAAGGCTTTTCAAAGATAGCTTCTCCGCTTACAGCCCTCACCAGGAAGAACAAGAAGTATGAGTGGACTGAAGACTGTGAGCAGAGTTTCCTTGAGCTGAAGAAAAGACTGACTAGTGCTCCTATCCTGACAGTACCCGAAGGTGAGAAGGGCTTTGATATATATAGTGATGCATCAAAGCTAGGACTTGGAGCAGTACTTATGCAAGAAGGCAGAGTTATAGCTTATGCTTCCAGACAACTCAAGGATTATGAAAAGAATTACCCCACTCATGACTTGGAATTGGCAGCTGTGGTCTTCGCTCTAAAGATATGGAGGCATTACTTGTATGGAGTGCAGTGTAAGATTTATACAGATCACCAGAGTCTGAAATATTTCTTCACTCAGAAAGACCTCAATATGAGACAGCGAAGGTGGCTCGAGTTAGTGAAGGACTATGACTGTGAGATTCTTTACCACCCTGGTAAGGCAAATAGAGTAGCAGATGCACTGAGTAGAAAGACTTGTGCCACTTTGATGTCCTTATCATCATTGGCACCACCATTACAGAAGGAGATAGTAGATTATGGAGTGGAGATTATTGATGGGCAGCTAGCTCTATTGACACTAGAGTCGACTTTGCTTGAAGAGATACAGAAAGAGCAAGCTGAGGATTCTGATATCCAAAGGATCAAGCAAGAGGTGCAAGAAGAAGAGAGTAAAGGGTTTAGAGTATCTGACAGTGGGATACTCTACTATGGTGACCGTTTATGTGTCCCCAATCATGAAGAGCTGAGAAAGAAGATTCTTGAAGAAGCCCATGGAACTCCCTACTCAATGCATCCTGGTTCCACTAAGATGTACCAAGATTTGAAAAGAAGATTTTGGTGGTCCGGGATGAAGAGAGACATAGCTAAGTATGTCAGCACCTGCCTGACATGTCAGAGAGTTAAAGCAGAACACCAGAGACCAGGAGGTGTCCTACAACCCATTCAGATTCCAGAGTGGAAGTGGGAAGACATAGCCATGGATTTCATAGTTGGTCTACCAAAGACAACTAATGGCTATGATGCTATTTGGGTGATAGTAGACAGATTGACCAAGTCCGCCCACTTTTTGGCGATCAGAGTATCTTACTCAATTGAGAAGTTAGCTCAGTTATACGTACAGGAAGTGATCCGACTACATGGAGTTCCGAAGACCATTATCTCAGATAGGGATGGTCGTTTCACTTCACACTTTTGGGAGTGTGTACAGACAGCGCTAGGCACCAAACTAAAGTTTAGCACAGCTTTCCATCCCCAGACTGATGGACAGACAGAGAGAGTGAATCAGATTCTAGAGGATATGCTCAGAGCTTGTGCATTGGACTTCAAGGGCAGTTGGTGCAAGTATTTATGTTTAGCTGAGTTTGCCTACAACAACAGTTACCAAGCTACTATTGGTATGACACCCTATGAAGCTCTTTATGGGAGGAAGTGTAGATCTCCCCTCTGTTGGTATGAGAGTAGTGAGAAGAAAGAAATGGGATCTCAGACTGATCTTATAGAGGATACCACAGAAGCAATCAGGAGCATCCGCCAGAGGATAGAGACTGCTCAGAGTAGGCAGAAGAGTTATGCAGATGTACGTCGTAGGCCGTTAGAGTTTGAAGCTGGGGATACAGTTTTCCTCAAAGTAGCACCTATGAAGGGAGTGATGAGATTTGGTAAGAAAGGCAAGCTAAGTCCTCGATACGTAGGACCTTACCCAGTGATAAAGAGAGTTGGTAAAGTAGCTTATGAGTTGGAGCTACCTTCAGAAATGTCAGCAATACATAACGTATTTCATGTTTCAATGTTAAAGAAGCATATCCCAGATGCCAACCAAGTGATTGAGCCACAGATGGTACAAGTGCAAGAAGATCTCAGTTATGAAAGTCGACCTATTCAGATAATAAATCGAGCAGATAAGAAGCCGAGGAACAAAGTGGTACCATTAGTGAAAGTCTTATGGCTGAATCAGAAGTATGAAGAGGCAACTTGGGAATCAGAAGATAGCATGAGACAAAGGTATCCAGAGCTGTTCTAAGTTCGAGGACGAACTTTTTATAAGGTAGGGAGGATTGTAACACCCAATAATTTCCTGGTATTATTAGGGATTTTTAGGAATTTTTCTAGCATTTTTCGGAATATTATAGCATTTTCGGAATGATTAGAAAAAAAAATGAGAAAAAACTTTAAAGGGGTCGGGTGGGGATTGAACCCGCGACCACAGGGAGGAAGGGAAGCCAAGCAACCAACTGGGCTAGGGTATCAAGCACAACCAAAGACGGAGAGAAATAATTTTATAAAGTAATTAAGTGTTTTTCATGAAGAGGTATATAAACCTCGCTTAGGTTGCGTGAAACCCCAAGTTGGAGCCGTAGCCGCGCGTGAGAGAGAGGAGAAGGGAGGGCTGCGAAACAAGGGATTTTCAAGGGAGCTCTTCTTCTTCTTCTTCTTTCCCCTTGAGTAGAAGCATCTAGGGTTCCTTCCTAGGGCTAAAGGTGGAAGCTTTTTACAAGGAGGAAGAAAAAGGATTTCGTTAGGGAGTTTTCTCCCTGTTTTTGTGAGTTTTCTTCAAGAACGATGTAAGTAAATCGCTCACCTGCAATAGGAGTAGTTTCGTTTCGAAATTCTCATTGTAGAACCCGAGTTTTCGAAAAGTAGAAGCATGGTTAAGAGAGTTTTGCTATTCTATGTTTTAGCTATTAAAGTTGCATGTTTTATCATGTTAGAAATTCAATTTGTTTGTATTGAATGTATGTAGGCCAAGCATGATGAGTTTTCATACTTATGAAAAGACCTAAAAGTGAATTTGAGTTAAGGAGCACACAAGGTGCTCGATGGAAAGTTAAAGTGAGAAAAGTAAAGGTTTTTTTTAGCATGCAAATATATGCAAAAATAAGTAAAGTGATAAGTTCAAGTATGGTAAGTAAGAAAAGTATTTTACTTTGAGAAAGAGACATGTACCGGGCAAATGTAAGGCCCATCGAAAGTTAGAAAGTAAAGTTCTAATAGGGTGCGGTGGCTAGCTACCTCGCAACCTATTAGAAAAGCGCGCAATTGGTACACCGATACCATGGTACAATGTCAAGGCCTAAAGAGAAAGTTGATTACTATTTTCAAGTATATAAGTATGATCAAGTAGTTTCTTTTTGAGAAAGTGTTTAATTATTATATGTGTACCTTGTTACAATGCAAGCATGATAAAGTAGTTCAAGTTGTAAGCATGGTTAGTTGTGTACATTGATACATTAACAAGCATGATAAAGTGTTTCAAGTTGTAAGCATGTTTAGTTGTAAGTTTTGAAGTAAGTAAAGTTTTAAATCATTCTTTGAGATGAGCATGTTTAGTATTGACATCATGATTTTGTGAGTAGGGATTTACTTACTAAGCATTGTGCTTATTAGTTGCATTTTCCTTCTATTGCAGATAAAGGAAAAGAGAAAGCGTAAGTTGGGAGGCGACAGGACTTGCATTGGTGTTCAGTGGCGGTGGAACCGTGGAAGAGATCTTTGGGAATAAGTATTATAGAAACATTTGGTTATGGTTTTGGGTTCATAGAAAGTGATCAGTGTGTTTAAACTATGCCTAGAGACAAAGTTTGGTACAAACTTTAGTATATTTATGCAAGTGTTTTGTTAGTTTTGTTAAACTCCGCAAAGTTTCAATTTCAAGTTGTGGTATTGGTTTTGAGTTACTAATATGCTAAATAAACTAGGGTAGAATATAGATTTGAAGTTATATCTTAATGTGAATTGATAGTATGTGATTTGTGGATGTTTGAAAGTGGTTATCAGCTCTGAAATTGCAGGTTTTCAGGCGTGCCAGTCGACTGGCTCAGATACCAGTCGACTGCTATATCGAACAGAACCTTCTGTTCGATATGGCAGTCGACTGACCATATACCAGTCGACTGACACCAGTCGACTGCTATAATAGCAGTCGACTGGTGCCATTGAAAAGAAATTGTGTAGAGTAGTTGGTTAGTGCTTTGGTCATGCAACTAAGAGGTTGAGGGGTCAAATCCTGGCAAAGCAAATAAAATGAAAGTTGTTTTGTTTTTTTTTGAAAAAAAAAGAAGGAAGAAAAAAAAAATTTCAGAGCAAGTTAAGGGGACTCAAGTAGGTGTAACCTAAGGCTAAGGATAAGGTAAAGTTAAGGTCCAGTAAATGTGACGCCCGCCTTAAGAGAGAAAGTTAAGAGAAGTCGGGTCGTCACACAGAACTTGGTGTGGTTCCAACCATTGATGAAGCAGTGCCGGTTTACTGCGACAACAATGGAGCTATTGCACAAGAAAAGGAACCAAGGTCTCATCAGCGATCCAAACATGTGCTTCGCTGCTATCATCTGATCAGAGAGAGTATAAGTAGGAATGATATACAAATTGAGAAAATTCCCACCGAAAGGAATTTAGCGGATCCTTTAACTAAGGCCTTGCCTCAAAGCAAGTTTGAGGGTCAAGTTAGAGCCTGTGGTATTGGATACTGTAGCGATTGACATTAGGCCAAGTGGGAGTTTGTTAGTATTGTGAGAGAAGTGTCCTAAGGCAATCACCTTATGATTGTAATCATTTATTTTAATAAATGAATATTCACTATTTGAGTATACATGTTTGTGTATTTGATTGAGATCTTAAACTCAATTACTGAATGTCCGCAATACAATTCACAGCATGAGAGAATTTGTGATGAATTCATAACTAGTGATTATCTCTACATGTGCAATTGTGAAGTATTGAAATTGTCCCTAGTCGATGAATTGATAAATACGGACACTATCAATTCTGTTGAGACTAGCATGGGTTATTCTCTAATCAGCTGATTCTCTCTGGCTGGAGACATTGGGATGTCCGGAGATAAACATGAATGCTAGTTAAGGGAACTAGTTCATTGGAGTGACTGGCTGTAAAACTTCATATGGTAATCTACATATAGATATGTCAATGAAGTTCTTACTGTAGCTTAAGTACGATGTTCCTTTGACTTGCGGTGTTCAAGTCATATTGGTCATGGAGACTTATACTTTGACATCTTAAGCAAGCATCTCTAAAGAGGTGTGGACCCAGGATGGTTGGGTATAAGCCGAAATGCCCGAAGATGTTTGAACAACCTAGAAAGGATTCACCACTCCTTGCGAGGAGATGTATACCCAAGGCCTATCGTCGGATTGTTACTCGAAGCCTCTGACCAGAGCATCACATGTTCAGAGTATGAATCTCTCAGATACATGAGAGTAACTAGAATCCGTAGGACGAGAAAAACATTGCTTGGGCTAGGTGTGACGTAGTCAGCCTAGTGGGGACTGACACACATAGACCGTGTCCTGAACCAAGTGGGTATAAGATGGTGAAGGGAATGGGGCACGACTCATTATAGCTGCTGAAGGGTTTCAGAATTATTTCTGAGGTCAACCGTTGATCTTTCGATTAATTGGGGGTCGATGTACTACTAGGTGCCACTCATGATCATTCTATAATTGGTAGATTATAGACGGCCAACATAAATCGAAAGCCTATTTAGTCACACGCACTACGAGTAATCCGAGGGATTTAAAACAAGTTGAAAATTGGATTTTCCAATCAAGAGAGATAAGTCGAATCTGAATTTTTCAGAGACGCATCGGAAGCATAAAATGGCTAAGTCTTTTGAAGACTTATTGAACGAATTAAATGAGTTTAATTCGTGAGATCGTGGCTTGGGTTTGGCCGGCCAAAGAGGGTCCCCACCCTCTTTGTTTGGCCGGCCACAATAAGAGGGAAGAACCAAATTGTTTGGTTCAAAATTATAAAATAAACCGCGCATGGTTTGTCTTATAAAATTTTGGATAAAGAAATTTGTATAAAGAAATTTATATAAAGAAATTTATATAAAGAAATTTATTTATCATGGAAATTAAAATAAACCTTGGAATGGTTTATTTTATCAATAATGGATTGATTTACCATGATAAAGAAATTTATATAAAGAAATTTGTATAAAGAAATTTCTTTCCATAATAAAAGGGGAGACATGGTTGTTTTTATTATAAATTAAGTTATAATAAAAACTTGGCATAACGGAATAATTCATAGAAAAATTTATAAGATAAATTTCTTATGAAAAATTTATTCCGTTAAGAGGAGACTTGGCGATTAAGAGGCTACTATATAAAGGTACCAAGGCAAGGCTTGGAAATTAATCCAAGAGATCAAGGATTCTTGCCTAGCCTCTCTCCCTCTCCTTCTCTCCCTCTCCCTCTTCTAGTGCCGCCGGCCCTAGAGCCCTCCCCCTTTGCCGTGAGCTTCCACCACCAAGAAGAAGCCGAAGAAGAAGAAGAAGCGGGCGCGACTCCTTCCTTCCTCCCAGAATCTTGATTCCGTTCTTCGTTTGGTGGTTAGTTTTTCATCTCTCTCTTGGTATTCTTGTCGTGTCTTTGGAGAATCTAGTAGTTCTTGTCGGCACAAAACTCGTGGCTTTGCGATGTCATCCCGAAGAAAACCCGGCGTGGACGTGGAGCTTCCAAGGGACGCCACGGTTGGATCTCGTCCCTTTCTACGAGTTACGTGAGGTATTAAGTAAATTAGTTTACTTTCTGCAAAATTTTAAATGTATGATCATGTCTCCACAACATAAGGTTGCATGCTAGATACGTGGTTAAAATAATTTGAGAAATTATTTATGCTAAACCTTCCGCTGCACGTAATTAAAATTTAAAATTACGAACCCGTATCCATGTCAACATGCACCCGGTCCCAACACCGGGTGCCTAGCCCAGTGTTGTTTCGAAGCGATTCTTGCTTTCTGCTTGTTTGGCTTTGACCTTGGGCGCCCGGGACCTCTCGGGCGCCCGGGACCTCCCGGGCGCCTAGCCCAGCTGCCAGGTCCCGGGCGCCTAGCCCAGCTACCTACCCCTCTCCTTTGGGGCGTTCTGAGCTGCAGAAACACACTCCTTCGGTCCCTGCATCCAAGGATAGTTCCAAAACAAACAAGGCAAGAATATTAGCCCATTTTTACTGTCGTAACTGTCTTGGTTCTGACTTCGGGGTTCCCAAATGGAACCCTAGGTCGAACCGACACCTACTATTCCCTCGACGGGGAATGCGTCCTCACCTACTCCTCTCAGCAGAGTTTACCTTTTTCCAACCGGCTCCTCCTATTGGTCTTTTGCCCGATCAACCTGACCAGGTCTTCGTGCCCAGTCCTCAACCAAGACTTCGTGCCCACCCTCCGAGCAGGTCTTCGGTGCCCACCTTTCGAGCAGGTCTTCGGTGCCCACCTTCCGAGCAGGTCTTCGGTGCCCACCTTTCGAGCAGGTCTTCTGTGCCCACCTTCCGAGCAAGTCTTCGGTGCCCAGCCCCTTGCCAGGACTTCTTGTCCAGTCCTCGACCAGGACTTCGTGCCTAGTGTACTTAGTGTTGGATCGAGAGAAACGATAGAGGTGGGGGGGGTGAATATCGTTAATCATTCGGATTAAGAAGTAGAGCATGCACAGCGGAAATTAACACAAACACACGCAAACACCAAGGTTTTTACTTGGTTCGGAGTCGCAGTCGACTCCTACTCCAAGGCCCACGGTCGTTGACCGTTTTCTGCGGGCAATTCTATATGTGTGCAAAAATAGTTTACAAGAAGTATTACAACACTAGTGCAGTAAACTTTAAAAGAAGCTCTTTGTTACCAACGTCCGTTGTAGATTGTATTTTCGGAGCAGAGGGACGTCGTCGGCGCTTGTATCTCGAGTCGGGAGGTTTCCGGAGCAGAGTGTGAGCGTAGAAGAGCGTGAATGCGTTGAAAGAATTGATTGTCAAAGCCTTGGGGTCGAGGGCCCTTTTATAGCCCTGGGGGCGCCCAGAACGTCGGGGGCGCCCCCCCACGTGTCAGCTGATCCGAGTTCCTCTCGGTCAGCTCTGATCCCTTCAAACTCGGGATCAGGCTTTGACGGGGGTGCCCGGGACGCTGGGGGCGCCCGGGTTGACCGGGTCAACTCTTATCCTTTGGCTTCGCTGGCTTCTGCTTCGTTAGCTTAAACTGGGGGCGCCCGGGACATCCGGGGCGTCCGGGAGCATGGGGGCGCCCTGCCTATGAGCTGTCAAGCACTTCTTTTGCTTCATCTGTTTTGTATTCACCTTGGGGGCGCCCGGGACACTCCGGGCACCCTACTCAGCTACTGCCTCAATCCTTTGAGGCTCTCTGAGCTGCAGACACTCGTTCCTTCGGTCCTACATCCAGGGTTAGTCCAAAACAATATAAAGCAATAATATGTTAGTTTTATACAGCCTTAGCTGTCTTGGTTCTGACTTTTGGGTCTCCCAAATGGAACCCTAGGTCGAACCGACGCCTACTGTTCCCTCGTCGGGGAACGCGTCCTCACCTACTCCTCTCGGGAGAATTTACCTGACGCCAACCGTCTCCTCCGGTTGGACTTTTGCCTAGCGGTCCATTGCCAGGTCTTGGATACCAGGTTGTCCTTCGCCCGGTGCCTAGCAGTCCTTCGCTAGGTCTTGGATCCCAGGCTGTCTTTTGCCGGGTGCCTAACAGTCCTTCGCTAGGTCTTTGGATCCTGGTAGTCCTTCGCCAGGTGCCTAGTAGTCCTTAGCTAGGTCTTTGGATCTTGGCAGTCCTTCGCCAGGTGCCCAGCAGTCCTTCACTAGGGCTTTGTATCCTGGCATTCCTTCGCCAGGTGCCTAGCAGTCCTTCGCTAGGGCTTTGTATCCTGGCATTCCTTCGCCAGGTGCCCAGCAGTCCTTCGCTAGGGCTTTGTATCCTGGCATTCCTTCGCCAGGTGCCTAGCAGTCCTTCGCTAGGGCTTTGTATCCTGGCATTCCTTCGCCAGGTGCCTAGCAGTCCTTCGCCAGGTGCCTAGCAGCCCTTTGCTAGGACTTTGTTTCCTGGCAGTCCTTCGCCAGGTGCCTAGCAGCCCTCGCTAGGAATTTTGCTGCACACTTGAGTAACATCGTTAGATCACAAATAACACTTAACTTTGAATCCTTTGCCAATATCAAAACAAGGTTCGATATGGTGCTTCCTGCACCAACACTTAGGACTTCTTTCCTGCACACTTAGTAATTACATTAGACAACAATATCATCTTAACTTCTGAACCCTTTTCCATTATCAAAACCCAGGTTTGACTTAGGTGCTACCTGCAACAACAATCTCCCCCTTTTTGATTTATGGCAACCCGGTTCAAAAAGTTAAGTTAATCATACATATAAGTAGTACCAAAGTTACTTTCCTCCCCCTGGAAGAAATCTCCCCCTAAGTTTTTCAAAAGTTCGTAGGGTTTTTGAAAAAGTTTCTAAGTCTTAAAGTGAAACGTTTTTCAGGTTTTCAATACTTAGAATATTTTCAAGAAAAGATTTTAAGTTAGAAAACATTTTCCAAAGAAAATTTTGAGTTAGGCACTTTGGAAAATTTTCAGGAGAATTTGAAATTTACACTTAGAAAGTTTTCAACCAAAGATTTAGAGTAGAATAATTTTTGAAAGCAAGTAATTTCGAAAATAACTTCCAAAATACTTAGTTTTTGCATTTTAGAAAATTTTCTAGCAGTTTGAATACTTGGAAAGCAGTTTAAATACTTAGAAAGAAGTTTAAACAGTTTAAGTACTTAGAAAATTTTTCAAACAGTTTAAGTACTTAGAAATATTTTTTAACCAATTTAAGTACTTAGAAAATTAACCTTCAAATGGAGCTTAAGTACTTAAGGAATTCTACTTTTTGAAAAAGGAGATAAGGGTTTTGAAAAAAAAAATTAATTTTGAAATAAATTTTGAAACCTTCTTTTCCCTCCTTTCCAATCTCTCCCTCTTTGCCATACATCAAAAAATATAGCAAAAAAAATATAGCATTGAAACTGAGTAATCAAAGAATGATGTTGTACTGAACCAATTCTAAATTTAAACTGGACCAAATCAATTTGAATTTCTGCTTTCGGGTCCTGTCTAACCCATTAGCTACTTACTAACTGTTATAAACAGTAGCTTTCGCTAGGGTTAGTCAAGTTAAGTGATCTGATCAAGTTAGATTTTCTAAGCTTGACACTTAACTTGATTACTGTTGATTGGTATTTAGTGCCCCAATTACTGCAGATGCACTGACTTAAGCATCTTGAATCAACGCAAAGACCTAAGCATCTCAACCCATTCTAGGTTATCAATCAAAAAGTACCCTAAGGTGCTTGTGAGATGCTGGCTTCTAGATCTATAGGTGCATGCAGTTCTAGGGTCAGGGCCTAGGCTAAGTCCATTTTACGAAAAAGGCCCTAGTTTTGAAGGGGGTAAATTTTAAAAAAACTAAGTCAGACAACTCATTTTAAATAACATAATGAAAATAAAGAAATGATTTTATAGAAACCAAAATAGTTTTTGAAAAACAATATAATTAGATCAGTCCTATTCTACCAAGCATAACCCTAACTGCCTTCTTAGTGAGCTGAACTCAGACTCAGGTAGGGGTTTGGTGAATATGTCAGCTAAGTTAGATTTTGAGTCTACATGCTTAAGGACTATCTCACCCCTGGCTACATGATCTCTTACGAAGTGGTGTTTAACTTCTATGTGTTTAGTTCTAGAGTGTTGGATTGGGTTCTTAGTTAGATTAATTGAACTTATATTATCAATATAGACCTGGGTTTGGTTGTAGTCAAGCTAGAAGTCTTTTAGGAGTGTGCATCATCCATAAGAGTTGTGCTACACACTCTCCTAAAGCAACATACTCAGCTTCAGTTGTGGATAGAGCTACACAATGTTGCTTTCTGCTACACCAACTTACTAGACTATTTCCTAAAAGTTGGTAGCTTCCACTTGTAATCTTTCTATCTAGTTTACAACCAGCATAGTTAGAATCTGAGTATCCTGACAGGTTAAAAGTTGAGGTCCTAGGATACCAAATCCCTACATTTAGGGTGCCCTTGATGTATCTAAGTATTCATTTTAGGGCTACTAAGTGTGTTTCCTTAGCACAGGTTTGGTATCTAGCACACATTCCTACAGCAAAAAGAATATCGGGTCTGTTGGCTGTCAGGTAATGTAGACTACCAATCATACTTCTATATAATTTAAGGTCTACTGGTTTACCATTAGGGTCACTATCTATTTTTACATTTGTGGTCATGGGGGTACTTATGCTTTTGGAGTTATCCATTTTGAATTTCTTTATTAACTCCTTAGCATATTTAGATTGATGGACATAATTTCCATCCCTAGTTTGCTTAATTTGTAGACCTAAAAAGAAGTTGAGCTCACCAACTAAGCTAATTTCGAATTCGTTTTCCATTATTTTAACAAATTCTTTTAAGAAATTTGAGTTGGTGGATCCAAAAATTATATCGTCAACGTAGATTTAGGCAATAAAGATTTCTTTTTCTAAGGTCTTAATAAACAGAGTTGAGTCAATTTATCCTTGTTTAAATTCCTTAGAAATGAGGTAGGTTGATAGACGTTCATACCATGCCCTAGGTGCTTGTTTTAGTCCATACAGTGTCTTATTGAGTTTGTAAACATGGTTAGGTTTTTCTAAGTCCTCAAAACTGAGGGGCTGTCCTACATAGACTACTTCCTTAATAAATCCATTTAGAAAAGCTGACTTTACATCCATTTGGTAGAGTTTAAATGCTTTATGGGATGCAAAGGCTAACAACATCCTAATGGACTCAAGTCTGGTTACTAGGGCATAGGTTTCGTCATAGTCTAACCCTTCGACTTGACTGAACCCTTTGGCTACTAAGCGGGCTTTATTTCTAACTATTTCTCCTTGGTCATTTAGCTTATTCCTAAACACCCACTTAGTGTCAATAATGGATTTGCCCTCAGGTTTAGGTACTAGTTCCCAGACTTGGTTCCTTTCAAACTTGGCTAACTCTTCTTGCATTGCTATGATCCAATCAGGATCAGGTAAGGTTTCCTCTATAGTCTTAGGTTCGATTTTCGAAATCAGTGCAATCTGACTAAGATTTCTATAGGAAGACCTAGTTCTGACTCCTAAGGTTGGATCACCCACAATTTGATCAGTTGGGTGGCTGAGTCTGGGTTTCTTGGTTTTTCTAGAACTTGGTTCGGCCTCAGGTTTGGCTGGACGGTTTGGTTCAGTATTTGGTTCAACTACTTGAGTTGGTTCAATTATTGGTTCAATTGACTCAATAGTTGGTTCAATAGTTAGTTCACTTAGGGGTTCAATTAGTGGTTCAACAATTTGTTCATTATCTTCGTGATCAATATTTGATTAATTTAAATCAGGATTATCAGATTTTGAATTAATTTCCTCATCAAATATTAGATTTGTTATTTCTTCAATTTTGTTAGTTTGTTTGTTGTAAATCTTATAGGCCCTACTTGTTGTTGAATATCCTAAGAAGACTCCTGGGGTTGACTTAGACTGGAATTTACCTAGATAGTCCTTGGTGTTTAGAATATGGACTTTGCACCCAAAAACCCTTAGGTAATGTAGATTTGGAAGTCTATGGTAGTATAATTCATATGGAGTTTTATTATGTCGTTTGTTAATTAGAACCCTATTTTGAATGTAGCAAGCCGTACTAATTGCTTCTGCCCAAAATTGGTTAGCTAGGTCAAATTCATTGAGCATAGTCCTAGCGGCTTCCTGTAGGGTTCTATTTTTCCGTTCGACTATCCCATTTTGCTGGGGAGTTCTCGGACACAAAAATTCGTGTATATATCCATTTATTTTACAAAATTCCTCGAACCGTTGATTCTCAAACTCTCCCCTATGATCACTCCTAAGTCTTTTGATTTTAGTATCATTTTGATTTTCAATTAACTTACAAAAATCAATAAATAGGTTTAGGGTTTCATCTTTAGTTTTTAGGAATCTAACCTAAGTAAACCTAGAGTAATCATCAATAATTACTAAGCAGTACTGGTTTTCGCTTAGTGACTTGGCTCCATGCGAATCAAATAGGTCCAGGTGCAGGAGCTCAAGTGTGGTTTGAGTTAGATCTGATTGAATTTGTTTGTGATTAGACCTGGTTTGTTTA
Source organism: Boesenbergia rotunda (assembly GCA_024364735.1). Lineage (NCBI taxonomy): Eukaryota > Viridiplantae > Streptophyta > Magnoliopsida > Zingiberales > Zingiberaceae > Boesenbergia > Boesenbergia rotunda. Next base: position 67,390 of record JAGFNQ010006709.1, on the reverse strand, counting down.
CCTTGGTTGCATGATTCACATATTAAGTTTTCATGGTTCTTAATTTTAGGTATTCCTTTAATTATGCCAAGTTGGGTGATTTTTGAAATTAATCTCAGATTAGTGTGATCTAATCTCCTATGCCAGAGGTTTGATTCTTCTAACTGAGTTAAGAAGCATTTAGGTTCCACGGGTAGGTTTATAGTGTAGACATTATTTTTCCTAGTGCCCTTAAGCATGATTTCTGAGTCTTGCAAGATTCTAATCAGGCAGTTAGAGTTGGTAAAGGTAACTACATAGCCAGTGTCACACAATTGACTTATACTAAGCAAGTTAAATTTAAAGTTTTCAACCAAAAGTACCTTATTAATGACAAAATCAGACTTGAGTTCAATGTTACCTGACCCAATGACTTTGAGTGTAGCATTGTTGCCAAATGCTACTGAGCCTAGGTTCTTGAACTTGAGTTTGGTGAATTTTAATTTGTCCCCAGTCATGTGTCTGGAGTACCCACTATCCAACATCCATTGGTCCAAATCTTTATGTTCCTACACATAAAGAGTTTGTTGATTTGAATCCAATTAGAATCAAGGATAGCCTAAATTGATTTTCATAACCTAGTCTGTCTCACCCAATCTAGAGTTATCAATCACGTTAACCTTATAGGTTTTTGTGAGACAGGTTTTAATAGAAGTAAACATTTGTTTTGAAAGATCATGATTAGTTTTGAAAAATTAAATTAATTTTGAAAAACTAGTTAATTATGTTTATAATTTTATTTTTGAAAATAGTGGTTGAATCTACGATTAATTGAAATCTGTGTTAGATTCAAATCTGACAATAGTAAAGTGAATTTGATTTTCAATAATGGGCTTCCAGGTCTTGGCGAGGCACTAGGCCTTCTTTGGTCGTAGCCTTATTGGATCATCAACCCTTTCATTGACAAAACCTTTTATTGAAAATCCATTTTCAAGTTACTTCTTGAAAGTTTTTGGTCTAACTAGTATGGGTCTTGGATCGGTAGCTTCGGCTAGTTCCGCAAAAATGACTTCCCTAACGTACTATCATCTCACCTCCACCCAATATTATGTTACTCAAATTTCAGTTAATCGGTTTAGTCCTTAATCTAACCAGTCCTAGGTCTAAGCATGGTAAATTGCAGAAAATAAATAAACAAGCAATCATGCAATTTTACAATAAGAAAAGGAATTTATTTAACTATAAAAATAGTTTTTAAGTTGGCTCCCCCTGGACTAAAGCCACGGTAATGATTAGGCAAGATATGAATCTTGTCCTTGGGGATCCAATACTGGTTTGGTCCAGCTTGGTTGTTCAGGCAAAGTTTGGGTACCCATGCCTGAACTCTGGGTCTAGACTGATTCAGTACAGCATAATATGACCTTTGTCTAGCCTTGGTTCGATACCCTAACCCGGATCGATTTAGAACTGACTTCTATTTTCCAAGGATCATATCAAGACCCTTGGAACCTAAAGTAAATCGTTCCAAAGCTGCTCTTAGGTCCTTGACTTGAGTTTTCAAGGAGGAGTTCTCTTTCTCAAGTTTTTCAACTTGAGTAGAGGTTCCTTCTTGATCCTTCTTAGTTAAGGATCTAGAGTCAGCTCCCTCTTTCAGGAGTTTTACTTCCTGTCGAAGAGACTCGACTCGAATTTTGGCTTTCGCCAAGTTACTAGATAGGTATGCAATTAATTCAGCTAATTCAGATCTTGAATAACCACTTACAGTTATTTTGCCGTCTTCTGATATGGTGAGCTTTCCGTCGTCCGACTTTGATTCTGATCTGGTGTCGATGTCTTCGGATGCAGTCAAGGCGAGCAGGTTCGATTGTGGGGCCTCTTCTTCTTCTTCGGATGAAGACTCGTCCCACGTTGCTTGAAGGGTCTTCTTCCTTCTTGTCTTCTTGGCTTCTTTCAGATTAAGGCACTCCAATCTGAAGTGTCCCTTCTTGTTGCATTCGAAGCAGGTCACACTTGATTTGTTCATGGATGGTTCAGCCAAATCCTCCTTCTTTCGGTTGGCTTTCCTTCTGTTGGACTGATTCTTCAATTCATTGTAGTAGTCCCGGGCAAGCCGAACCAACTTAGGTCGATCCCCTTCACTGTCTTCTGAGTCTGAGTCTGAGTCAGACTCGGGTGCAGGTTGAGGCTTCTTCTTGACCATCTTTCTTGTTTTGCCTGCAACAAAAGCAATGCCTTTCTCGGCCAAGGTGCAGTTAGTCTGCTCATGTAATTCAAGTTCAGAAAATAACTCATCTAATTTGATTTTAGAAATATCCCTTGAAACTTTGTACGCATCTACCATAGATGCCCACAAAGTATTTCTCAAGAAAGCGTTAAGAGTATGCCTGATCAGGTCACGGTTTTTTACCTTGTGACTGATTGTATGTAGACCGTTCATCAATTCTTGGATTCTGGAGTGGAGCTGGGCTGCTGACTCACCGTCGTTCATTTTGATCGTGTATAGCTTGTTTAGCAGTAGGTCCCTCTTGCTGATTCGGGTGTCGATGGTTCCTTCATGTAATTCAATTAACTTACCCTAGAGTTCCTTTGCACTGTTGAATGGTCCCACCCGGTTCAGCTCTTGTTTGGTTAGATCACATTGGAGTGTCTGGGTAGCTTTAGCATCAGCCTCAATCTTCCTTTTTAGCGAGGCGTCCCATTCGTTGTAAGGTTGTGGCACTCCTTCAGCATTTTTTGGGATTTCCAAACCAGATTGGATTATTATCCACATGTCCACCTGAGTTTTCAGGTGGACTTCCATCCTACTCTTCCAGTAGGAGAAGTCCTCCCCACTGAAGAGTGGTGGTCTGGCTGTACTAAAATCCTCTTGCATGGCCATTTAGAAATTACTGAAATAAAAAAAACAAAAAATGTCCCAAGACTTGGTCTTGGATTAGCAGTGCGGGAATAAGATATTTAAAAGAAATTATCGAGTGGTGTTGCACCAACCTCGATTAACGATAAAAACTTCGATCGAAAAAGGAAATAAAAACTTCGTAAAAATTCAAAAAATTCCCAAATTGGTGGTTGCACCAAATTTGAGCTACCCCGCTCTGATACCACTTGTTGGATCGAGAAACACGATAGAGGGGGTGAATATCGTGAAAATCTTTTCGGATAAGACTAAGAGAAAATACGCAGCGGAATTAAAATCAAACACACAAGGAACACAAGTATTTTTACTTGGTTCGGAGTCGTGGTCGGCTCCTACTCCAAGGCCCACGGTTCTTGATCGTTTACTACGGGCAATTCTATAATAGCGCAAAGATTTACAGAATTTGGTACAAGAGTAGTGCAGTAAATAAATAAATACACTTTTCGTTACCAACGCCCGGTGTGGATCGTACTTCGGAGCAGAGGGTCGTCGTCGGCGCTAGAGTCTCGAGATCGGAGTTTGCCAGAGCAAAGCGCTTGTACGAAGAGCGTAGAGGCGTTGGAAAGTTATGTTTTTGAAGCCTAGGGGTCGAGCCCCTTTTATAGTGCTCCTGGGGGCGCCTGATTCGCTGGGGGCGCCTGACACGTGCCTTCAGATCAGAAAACCTTCATCCGCAGCTCGGTCATCGCTTATCCCTTCAGAATCGGCCTCAGAGCTGACTGGGGCACCCGGAACCTCCCGGGCGCCCAGCTTGACTTGGTCCGCTGGCTTCGTGGCTGATTTTGCTTCGACTCCTCTTTGGCTTTGACCTTGGGCGCCCAGGACCTCCTGGGCACCTAGCCCATTGTTGTTTCGAAGCGATTCATGCTTTCTGCTTGTTTGGCTTTGACCTTGGGCGCTCGGGACCTCCCGGGCGCCTAGCCCAGCTGCCTACCCCTCTCCTTTGGGGCGTTCTGAGCTGCAGAAACACACTCCTTCGGTCCCTGCATCCAAGGATAGTTCCAAAACAAACAAGGCAAGAATATTAGCCCATTTTTACTGTCGTAACTGTCTTGGTTCTGACTTCGGGGTTCCCAAATGGAACCCTAGGTCGAACCGACACCTACTATTCCCTCGACGGGGAATGCGTCCTCACCTACTCCTCTCAGCAGAGTTTACCTTTTTCCAACCGGCTCCTCCTATTGGTCTTTTGCCCGATCAACCTGACCAGGTCTTCGTGCCCAGTCCTCAACCAAGACTTCGTGCCCACCCTCCGAGCAGGTCTTCGGTGCCCACCTTTCGAGCAGGTCTTCGGTGCCCACCTTCCGAGCAGGTCTTCGGTGCCCAGCCCCTTGCTAGGACTTCTTGCCAAGTCTTCGACCAGGACTTCGTGCCTAGTGTACCTAGGACTTCTTTCCTCCACACTTAGTAATTACATTAGACAACAATATCATCTTAACTTCTGAACCCTTTGCCATTATCAAAACCCAGGTTTGACTTAAGTGCTACCTGCACTAACAGTTAATTTAGTTCGTTCTGCTTGTATTGAATATTAACTACGATACTTGATTATCCCTTTGCTTGCTTTATTTACATTGTCTTCATTTGCATGTTTCCATTTGCACTCAGGATTACTGAATTTTGTTTTACCTATTCTTCTTATCTGCCTAAACTTTGTGTATAATCAGGTACCATGTCTGCCTAAACTTTGTGTATAGAGACCTCCCACTAGTTGGGAGTTATTCACCAAGACCCATAAGAAAAAAGATGGGGTCTTTTGTCGATCGTCGCTCCCTAGCAATCAATGTAAGTATATTAATTATATTTTATTTGTTTTGACATTTTATATAGACTAATTAAATTTTTATTTCACAGGAAGTAATGACCACTAGAGTTGCTGAGGCTCAGGCGTCTCAGCCTGCTGCAGAGGGGGAGGATGCACAACCTCTTTCCACCGATGATGTGAATCGAATTTATTTTGATGTCGTCGGTGGGAAGAGGAAGACCGCCCTATACAGCCTGGGCTCTCAGGCAAAGATTACATATGATCAAATAAGAGCTCCAGGTGTTAGGGGACGTCCAGCATCCTCCTTCTCTACCTCTAGTGAGGTTCGTCATTTGCGAGAGGAAAATGAAGCCCTGCGGACTCGAATCACGTCGATAGAGTCGACGTGGGCCGAGAGGGACGCAGAATGGGCTAAGAGGGACGCAGAGTGGGCTCAGAGAGACGCAACGAGGGATGCTGAGTTGAGAGATTTGCGGGCTCGCCAGGCACACACTGAGGATATAGTGCGTCACATGCAAGCTTTTGCAGCGACCCTATCGCCGATGACACAGATGCCAGCCCTTCTCGCCCCTCGTTTTGAGTCTCAGGAGATACAGGATCCTGAGCATACCACAGAAGAGTAGAGATATTATAGTGGTATGATCTATTTTTTCTCTAATTTTTTTCAGTAACAATGTATTAAGTTATTATATTCATAATAATTGTTTTCTTATTACTTCATTTATGTTTACAGATTTCACATTATCAGAGTTGAATTCAGATTTCTTCTCTTGCTTGAAATGTATGAATATTGGATATTATTCCTTTATTGTTTCTTATTTGTTATTTTTCATTTACATATTTAATATTATTAGAGTTATCTTCTATTTGTTAATTTTCTTCTATTAGAGTTATCTTCTATTACATATGCTTACTTCATTTGTTATTTCTTATTGGTATCAATTCAGATTTCTTTCTTTATTGGATTGCTTTCTTATTGTTTTATCTTCTATTGTTTTATTTCTTATTGCTTACTTCTATTGCTTTCTTATTGTTTTATCTTCTATTGTGCAGGTTATTCCTTTCCATCCATTATTCACTCTGATATTCATGTACGTAATGATTCTCTACTAAACTCTGATTTTTTATGTATATAGTTTTTTTTATTTACTCTGACTTATATTTACTTTCTTTTGATGTATACATTTGGATATTACTCTTGTTTGGATTGGATATTGGAAATGAAAGTTTAGATGCTTACTCTTATTTGAAAGTTTGGATTGTATAAGTTTGGAAATGAAAGTTTGGATTGGATTGTGAAATATTTACTCTTGTTTGAATGTTTGGATGTTGTAATAATTCTTTTTGTTTGATGTTTGTTTGGATGTTGTAAAATATACTCTTATTTGTTGTTTGTTTGGATCAGTGGATTATTATTTTGTGTATATTATTGATGTATATATGGGATGTTGTAAAAACATCATTTGGCTATGAAATTTTTTCCAGATTTAGTGACGATTTTTTTTAAAAAGCCGTCGCAAATAGCGACGGAAAATTGACTTTTCCGTCGCTATCACGATAGGTTAGCGACGGAGTTTGACTGTATCCGTTGCTATTATGATAGATTAGTGACGGATATTGACCAAATCCGTCGCTATAATGAAAGAGTTGCGACGGATATTTGACCGTTCGTCGCTATATTCTCTCCGGGACACGTCACCACATATTTTGCGGGTTTTTGCAACAGGTTTATTTGTCCATCGCTAACTTAGCATTGCGACGGCTTATATGTCCGTCGCTACATCACATTAGCGACGGGTTTTTTTCCCGCCGTCGCTAGTCCAACACTGCGACGGGTGCTCGCCCGATGGCGCTCTATCCATCGCTATTCCGTCGCTATTAGTGTTTTGAGACGGAATAGCGACGGATTTCGTCCGTCGCTATTAGCTATTATTTTTGTAGTGGTTGCACATAAAAGGCAAAAGGGTGAGGGATCATCTCACCAAGGTCAGGGAGACCTGGAGAGACCTCGGTTTAGGTCCGATGAGTGTCGGAAAGTGTTTGAGAGTGCGGCCTTCATCTTAATGAATTGTCGGTATCTCAACTGATCCTATTTTCAGGAGATTCCTCCCATCATTGAAATCATTGCGTATTTTGGGCTGGAACAACTAGTTTATTGCCAACACTCCATTAATTTTGACCTATGTAAGGAGTTCTATGTGAACCTTACATCTGTTGGGGCCTAGAATGATGTATACGTGTCGATGGTGCATGGAGTTGGCATTCCAGTCACACCCGACGTGTTGCTAGCATTTTTAGGGTGTAGAGTGTCAAATAGCTAGTTTACATGTTTTCCCAAAGTTGATGAGCCTCTAACTTTACCGGGTATCACCATAGATCAGATCCACCGGCATTATTTTGGTAGACCTCGATGTCCTAGGGACCGTATTTTTGAAGCTAAGAACATGAGTCCAATGAGTAATGTGTTGTACAAGGTTGTCCTATATTGCATTTTTCCTATTGTCACCAAGGGGCAATCGAGGATTCGACTTCCCCACTTGGTGATGATGTATGCCCTAGAGAGGAGGCTGGACATTAACATAGCTCGCCAGGTTTTTGCATCCATTACTTATTTCTCCCACGATGTCAATAGGAAGTTATACATGTCATTCGGTCATGTTTTGACCGAATTCTTTATGTCTACAGGGGTCAGAGTCGACAAGGGTCAAATTCATGAGTTATCTAAGGACTATGACCAAATAGGATCTCGACAGTTCACTTTAGCTGGGATCGAGAAGCATGAGGGGGAGATCATCTGGCGTCGTCGTCCTGATTCCTCGAGCTCAGATGATGATGAGGAGCCCGCTGGAGGAGTTACACGGGAGTAGTTCTCCCAGCTCCAATCCGAGGTACACGAGCTGAGGGAGGATTTTCATACATTATAGCAGCGCTAGATGGATATGCAGATGCAGCAGCAAGAGATGTACGAGATGATGCAACAGTGGCATCTGGTGTATCAGGCCCCTCCTCCTCCTCCTCCAGGCGATGATGAGTAGTTTCGGTTGATTTGATGGGTTTTTAGTGTTGAGAGTGTTTTTCTTGGTTGTATATCTTATCTCTTAAACACTTTCTTTTGGCATTGTAATACTTGACTGCTTTGGGGCTACGACCCTTATGGCTTTCTTTATGCTTTATTTTGTAGTATGTATAAAACCTTGATTTTATGCTTTAGGTGGCCTTTATTTCAGTTCGTAAGTTGATAATTGGAGTAATGCTTTATTGATATCATGAAATGTAAGGAAAATTTGATAAATACATGAATGTCTAGGGCTAAGAGGTAAAGGGGGGGGGGGGAGGTCTTATCATATTGAAAATCTATAAGGAAAAAGGAGATTCAGAAACAATTCTAAGTTTGAAAGGGTCTAGGATAGGCTTGGCAAACATATAAAATCACAAGAAGCCTTGAGAGTTGATACTTATTGAAACATTTTTGAGGAGGTTAGAGTTTTACCAAAAGTCAAGCACATTTGATATTTTTCATAAAAATATATTTTTCTAGGGTAGATTATATCCTAACAAATGTGCTTGCAAAATTTTATATTTTTTTGGATTTTGTAGAATTTTCTACGCGTTTTTGAATTTGGGCAGAAAATTCATAATTGGACTGTCTCAGTCGACTGTCCTGGGGGCAGTCGACTGATGTTTTGGTAGTTTGCGAACTACCTAGGCCAGTCGACTGGTGGATTGGCAGTCGACTGGTATGGTTGTGTTTGACTTCTGAAGGGTTTTTCAAAGGTAGTTTGGGTTCTTTTTGGGACTAGGGTTAGGATTGCTTGAGACAATCTTTTTGATGGTGTCAAAAGGGGAGAACGTGTGTTGTTAAGTTAGGTTTAACTTGACATAAGAAAACTTGTGGTGTTAAGTTGGGTAGAACTTAACTTGGTGTTATGAGAATTGAGAATTATGTGGAGGGCATAGGTTAAGGGGGAGGTTGCCTCTTGTATGCTATGTTTTTAATTTTCAATTGCTATTATTTGTTGTTTTTGTTTACCTAACTTAAACATATTGTCACACATCAAAAAGGGGGAGATTGTTGGGGCAATCGACCCAAGTATGATCTGGAGGATCATAGGTTTTGATGTGTGTGTCAATATGAGTAAGTTAGGGTTTATTGTTGGACTAATATGTGTTTGTGAGTGTGCAAGTTTGTAGGTACACATAGACTTGGTTGGATGTCTTCAGGTGAAGGGTGGCATGGAGGCAAGTTGTTGGCTTGCGTGCGCATCCGAGGAACCATGGACAAAGCAGGGACGATAAGCCGAGGGAAGCGGACTTCGAGGCGTACGTGAAGGATAGCATGGAGGCAAGCCGCGGGCTTGTGTGCGTATCCGAGGGATGAGGGCCAAAGTCGAAGAGGGCTTGAAGGCGATAGATCGAGGCTGCTGGAGTAGAGACGATGAGCCAAGGGACGTGGACTTCGAGGCATGCGTGAAGGGTGGCATGGAGGCAAGCCGAGGGCTTGCGTGTGCATCCAAGGGATGGGAGCTGAAGATGAAGAGGGCGTGAAGGCAACAGATCGAGACTGCTGATTGAAGAGTCAACCAGGTCGTGAGGGTCCGAGTGTGAGTGTTTGTACTTGGGAACTAAGCCGGGAGGGTTCGAGTGCAGAAATAAATGTACTCGGGAAGGGTAACCCTAGGCTTAGGGAAGGACCAGTCGACTGCCCCAGGGGCAATCGACTGGTGTGGCCGAAATTCGAAAGGTCAGGCTTGAAATTCGAATTCAAGTGAGGCCAGTCGACTGCCCCTGGGGCAGTCGACTGGTAAGGGTTATATTCAACTCGAGCTCTATTTAAGGGAGTACGTTTAGGGATGTTCTTCCTTGGCGAAACTTGCTTGGTCAAAGCTTATTAGTAGCCTGTTGTCCTCAGGTAGTGTCCAGAAGTTGTGGTGAGGTTTCTCCACCCACAAGGAGCTACGAGATCTAGCCGGAGGTGCTCCGGGGAGTCATCCGCCGAAGGATTAGGGATCATCCACCTTACGGAGTGCCGTGGAGTAGGAGCATCATCTCCGAACCACGTAAATTAGGTTGCGTTAGCATTGTTTTCATTTGTTTTATTAGATTTCCGCTTGCGCTTGCTAATGTTGTAGGTAGAAAATCGAAAGGAGCTATTCACCCCCCCCCCTCTAGCATGACGAACACGATCTAACATATGATGTGTGTCGTTCTTCGCCTCTTCTCCCGTATAAACTCCTTTACACACACGCTTCCTCAGCGCCATGCTCAAGTCTACTCGTCTCTGGTCGGGCATCCTCGGTACCACGACCAGGTCTACACATCTCGAGCATCCTCGGCACCACGAGATGGTAAGGACTTCACCTACTCCTGGCTGGGGCACCACGGCCAGATCTACCCGTCTCGGGCATCCTCGACACCATGAGACGGTGGTAGCTTAGGCTACTCCTGGTCGGGCATCCTCGGCACCACGACTAGATCTACGCATCTCTGGCATCCTCGCACCACGAGATAGTAGGGGCTTCGCTTGCTCCTGGATGGGCATCCTCGGCACCATGGCATGTCTACTCGTCTCGGGCATCCTCGGCACCATGAGATGGTAGAGACTTATGCTCCTCCTGGTCGGGAATCCTCGGCACCACGACCATGGCTACTCATCTAGGGCATTCTCAGCACCATGAGATGGTAGGATCTTCAGCTCCTCCTGGTCGGGAATCCTCGGCACCATGACCAAGTCTACTCATCTCGGGCATCCTCGGCACCACAAGACAGTAGGAGTTTAAGCTACTCTTGGTCGGGCATCCTCAGCACCACGACCAGGTCTACACATCTTGGGCATCTCGGCACCATGAGATGGTAAAATTTTCGCCTGCTCCTAGCCAAGCATCCTCAGCACCACGACCAGGTCTACTCGTCTCAGTCATCCTTGGCACCACGAGATGGTAGGAATTTAGGCTGCTCTTGGTCAGGCATCCTCGGTACTACGACCAGGTCTATATATCTCAGGTATCTTGGCACCACGAGATGGTAAGATTTTTGCCTGCTCCTGGACGTGTATCCTCAGCACCACAGCCAGGTCTACTCGTCTCGGGCATCTTCGGCACCACGAGACGGTAGAGGTTTATGCTCCTCCTGGTTGAGCATCCTCGGCACTACGACTAGGCCTACTTATCTCTGGCATCCTCAGCACCACGAGATGGTAGGATCTTCAGCTCCTCCTGGTCGGGCATCCTCAGCACCACGACCAGGTCTACTCATTGTGGGGACTGGTGCCGTCGATAGAGGGGAGGGGTGAATATCGACTCGTTAAAACTTTTATGGAAAGCGTGGAAAACTCGTCTTTCAATTGTTCTTTCTAATCAAAGAGTTAGTAGCACAGCGGAAAATAACAAGGAACGAAAAAGCAATCAACAGAGTGCACACGGGAAGGGTCAGTACGTCCAAGGCCTAAGCATGGGAAACGCCCGTCCACTAATGGTCTCCTTTCCGGACTTTTCGGAGGTGGAGAAACCCGTCTTACAGTGCAAGATTTATAATCAAAAATATAAAAGAAATTAAGTGCATAAAGTAAATCAAACTAAACAGAGAGTCGAAGACTCGGCCGATCTGGAACTCCGAAGTGTCGCGCACTTCCTCCTGGAGCTTCCTTGGTCGCAGAGCTTCGTCGTTAGCATTCTATCGTCACTTGGAATGCTCAGAATGATCTTGGAATTTGTGTTCTGAGTTGAGGGATCGAACCCCTTTATATAGCCTCTTTACTGGGCGCCTGTGTTGAAGGGGGCGCCACAGTTGCCTTGGTCAAACCTGATCCTCACGCTGAAATCGCAGCAGCTGATAAGCCTTTGATCCAAGGCACCCTAGACACTCTGTTGAGGCAATCTGTGGTCCGGAGTGACCAAGTGTTTTGATGTCTGGGTAAAGGGTTTAAGTTAGGTTTACCCTTGTTATCTCATATGTGTATGTTGAGTGTGCAGGTTGTATAGGTTACACATATGGACTTGACTGGACGGCCTCGGTACTGTGAAGGGTGGCATGGAGACAAGCTAGAGGCTTGTGTGCACCCGAGGGACCTTGGAGAGTAGGGACGATGAGCTGATGGGCGCGGACTTCGAGGCATGCGTGAAGGATGGCATGAAGGTAAGCTGGAGGCTTGCGTGCATCCGAGGGACGGGAGTCGAAGATGAAGAGGGCACGAAGGCAATAGTCGATGCTGTGGACGAGGAGTCAATCGAGTAGTGAGGGTACGAGTGTTGTGTGATTGTACTCTGGAAATCCTAGGGTTTGAGTGCGGAGTGAAATGTACTCAGAATGGGTAACCTTAGGTGGGTGAGTAGACCAGTCGACTGGCCTGGGGGCAATCGACTGATGGAACTCACCGAAGGGTTTCATCTTGGGACTAGTTGACTGCTCTGGGAGCAGTCGACTGGTAGGTGGCTGATGAGTTGGCTGAGAATTTGAACGTTGGGGTGCAACGGTCGAATTTCAGTGGCACCAGTCGACTGCCCTAGGAGCAGTCGACTGGTGGCGAGGGTTTCAGCCCGAGTCCTATTTAAAGAGGACGTCGTGGTGGCTGAGATTCTTGACGAATCTTGTCTTGGTTAAAGGCAAGATAGTAGTCTTTGTGATCAGGTCTTCTAAAGGTGTTGTAGTGAGGTTTCTCCACCCAGAAGGAGCGATAGAGCTAGCCGGAGGTTATCCGGGGCGTGATCCACCGACGGATTCTTGGATTAGTCACCCGTCCGGGGTGGATACCAAGTAAATCGGTGTGTTAGCATTGTTTATTATTGATAGTTTATTTTTATTGTATATTCCGCTGCGCTAACAATCTTGTAGAGAATTCAACGAAAAGTGCTATTCATCCCCCCCTCTAGCAACGTCGTTGATCTATCAATTGGTATCAGAGCGAGGACCGCTCTTGATCGGACTAACCGCCGAGGAAGCACACACTAGAGGGAAAAGAAAATGGAAGATAAGTTGGGGGACGACATCTACACTCCGCCAGCTTACGACCATGAGAATTTCGGATATTGGAAAGTGAGAATGGAGGCTTGGTTCGGAATGGAGTGGGCATGTCGAATCGCGCTTGAAGAGCCATATGAGATTCCAAAGGATAAGCACGGGAAGAGGCTTAGGCCTAGATATTGTAGTCAAGAGCAACAAGAACAAGCAAGGGCAAATGAAAAGGTAATAGGTATATTGATTGATATTGTGCCTAACAAAATTTTAAGTTTTGTAGGGGCATACCAAAATGCATGTGAATTGTGGAGCAAATTGAAAGAATATCATGAAAGTCCTACACAAGTTCAAGAGCCCAAGGAGAAAGGTCAAATGAGTGAAGGAGAAGAAGAATAAAAGGAAGTATCTACATCTTCAAGTGAGGGAGAGAGTGAAAGACCATTAACCTCCTCAAGAGAAGAAGAAGAGGTATCGATTTCAAGAATTGAGGAGGAGGAGAGACCCTCAACCGTACCGGATCAAGAAGAGGCATCCACATCATTAAAGGTTGAAGAAGAAGTCAACCTAGCCTCTACCTTCATCAAATCCAAGACCAAGGATCATATTACATGTTTTGGTTGCAACGAAAAGGGGCACTACAAGGATAAGTATCCAATTGGTAAGAAAAAGGAGGTACTCTCTACACTCATTTCAATTCCATTTAAATCTAACATGAAGTGTAGGATTGGAGAAGCCCACCAGAAAAGGAAGAAAATCCGATGCTTTACATGTGGAGAGATGGGACACTTTCACACTAAGTGTCCTAGAAAAAGTGAGCTAAAGAAAATGGAGCACTTGACGAGATGGGAGAAAGAAGAAAGGAAGAAGAGAAGAAGCCACATCAAGGAGGAACTCCAAAGGTAAGGAAGGTAACTCCTAACCTTAAGCCAAAATGTAATTCAATTTCAAGTTCCTCCTTGCATTTTAAAAATCATGTTAACTACCCATCCATGCATGCTAGATTTAATGAAAAATATTTAATGGTGCACAATTTTGGATTTAGATATAATGATAGGACTAGGGATAACAAGGTAGATCACATCCCTAGGAAAAGTATGCATAATGATAGACCCAAGACCTCTAGACCTAAGGATCATGGCACTAATGTTGGATCGAGAGAAACGATAGAGGGGGGGGTGAATATCGTTAACGTTTTTCGGAAACACTTAGAGCAAATACGCAGCGGAAATTAAGAAAATACAATCACACAGAGACACGATCGATTTTACTTGGTTCGGAGCCTGGGTCGACTCCTACTCCAAGGCCCACGGTCGTTGACCGTTTACTGAGGGCAATTCTATAATCGCGCAAAGATTCTTACAAAGGATTACAGTTCTAGTACAGTAGTAGTATAACGGAAATAAAAAATTAGTTCTTTGTTACTGACGTCCGATATGGGATGTTTCTCGGAGTAGAGGGACGTCGTCGGCACTTTCGTGTCGAGTTGGAAGGTTTCTGGAGCGAAGCGCAGGAGCAGAAGAACGTTACAGCGTTGGAAGATGTTTTGTTCTGAAGCCTGGGGTCGAGGGCCCTTTTATAGGCCCTGGGGGCGCCCGGAACGTCGGGGGCGCCCGGAACGTCGGGGGCGCCCCCCCCCACGTGTCACTCGATCCGTCTCGGTCTCGGTCAACTTCTGATCCCTTCAAACTCGGGATCAGATCTTGACAGGGGCGCCCGGGACGCTGGGGGCGCCCGGGTTGACCGGGTTAAACCTTATACCTTGGCTTCGCTGGCTTCTGCTTCGATGGTTTGCTATTGGGGGCGCCCGGAGCGCTGGGGGCGCCCGGAGCGCTGGGGCGCCCGGGAGCACGGGGGCGCCCCACCCAGCAGCTGTTCGAAGCCTTCCTTACTTACGTTGTTTTGTATGCACCTTGGGGGCGCCCGGGATACTCCGGGCACCCTACTCAGCCACTGCCTCACTCCTTTGAGGCTCTCTGAGCTGCAGGCACTCGTTCCTTTGGTCCTGCATCCAGGGTTAGTCCAAAACAACATAAAATAATAATGTGTTAGTTTATACAGCCTTAGCTGTCTTGGTTCTGACTTTGAGCCTCCAAAATTGAGCCCTAGGTCGAACCGACGCCTACTATTCCCTCTCGACGGGGAACGCGTCCTCACCTACTCCTCTCGGGAGAATGTACCTGATACCAACCGCTCCTTTGGTTGGACTTTTGCCTAGCGGTCCTTTGCCAGGTCTTGGATACCGAGCTGTCCTTCGCCCGATGCCAGGTCTTGGATGCCGAGCAGTCCTTCGCTAGGGCTTTAGTCCCAATATATCCTTCGCCTGGTGCCTAGCAATCCTTCGCTAGGGCTTTGTACCCTGGCATTCCTTCGCCAGTGCCTAGCAGTCCTTCGCGGCATTCCTTCACCAGTGCCTAGCAGTTCTTCGCTAGGGCTTTGTACCCTGGCATTCCTTCGCCAGTGCCTAGCAGTCCTTCGCTAGGGCTTTGTACCCTGGCATTCCTTTGCCAGTGCCTAGCAGTCCTTCGCTAGGACTTTTTAACCTGCACACTAGAGTAACTTGTTAGATAACAAGTAACACTTAACTTTGAATCCTTTGCCAATATCAAAACAAGGTTTGATATGGTGCTTCCTGCACCAACAACTAATTCCAAAAAGGGAAGGAATGTGCCTAGGAAAATGGGTAGTCCTGGGAATGTCCAAGGTGGACATATGGGTTTTAAGGTTAGAACTCTAGAAAGGGAAAATCAAGCTTTGAGGGCAAGGCTTGATACATTAGAAAAGACCCTAGAAAGATTCACGGTTGGATCTAAGGGCTTAGACATGGTGTTGGGTAGTTTAAAACCCAACTATGATAGATCGGGTTTGGGATACCGGTCTAAGACCTCCAAGGAAAATGGAAAGAAATATGCTGGGAAGCATATCATGGTAAAGAGGGAAAGTCCAAGGATGGCAAGGGAATGTCATTCAAAGGTAAAAAGAGTGACTTAACCAAGGACAAGGTGTCCAAGGTTAAGAAGGTCAATTTTATAGGCCAAGAGTCATTGGTGGCACACCGGTGTGGCCTAGTATGGATTGAGTCACCTAGGGAGGTGGCTAGGGCTAAGATTTCAAGGGGGAGTTCTAGGAGCCTTTGGGGTCCATGGTAAATGGATCTCAAGAGTTTCTCTCCTAGTAAATTAGGTGAATTGTGCCAAAAAAGGGTTGGAAGACTTGGCTAAGTCTTAATCCTAGGTTTTGGCACATTAATGGATTTCTAGGGAGAGAAAATGGTGAAAATAAGGTTATATTGAGTAAAATTAGGTTTTAACAGGCAAATATCATGTAATTCACTGATAAAAATGAATTGTGACCAAGTATTAGAAGATACATCAAGGAAAAACCACAATTAGAACTTTTGGGTTGAGTTTAAATGATACATTTTAGAGAAAGTTGAGTTTCGTACCAATCATGGGATCCGGAGTACATTTGTTTGGAAATAAATTTTTCCCAAGTAGACATTGGCCCCACAAATCTCCCCACAAAATTTCATAATTTTTGGAGATTTGTAGAATTATTTAGGGATTTCTAAATTGGGCTGAAAAACCTGAAAATCAGGTATCAGTCGACTGCCCTAAGGGCAGTCGACTGGTCTCAAGCCCAGAAACTCTCTATGAGTTTTGGCAGTCGACTGTCATTTGGGCAGTCGACTGCCATTTGGGCATTCGACTGGTACATGAGAGTAAGCAAAAAGGGGATATTGGGTAGTGAGAAATTGCAAAATTGGATTATGGAATATGTTCGGATTTAAAATTCATGTTTATGATGTCATATTCCTTGAATGAAGTGTTATCCCATGATGTGATAAGGCTTTGTTGATATCTTGGAAATCAAGGAAGATTGATAAGTTTTCCTAGGTATCTAGGATTTAGAGGTAAAAAGGAAAAATTGAGGACAATTCTATGTGTCAAATTATAATAATAAGCCTTAGCAAACACATGGAATTCTAGATGGATTTGAAAATTAATACCAAATGCCAACCCTTTTAGGAAATTAGAAGTTGTACCAAAGTCAAGCACATTTGATAGTCTTATTTAAAACATATGTTTCTAGGATAGGATATATCCTAGCAAATGTGTTTGCAAACCTCTTAGGTTGTTTAAGGTTTTGTAGAGTTCTTTTTGGCACTAAGGGAAAGGTTGCTTGGGGCAATTCTTTGATAGTGTCAAAGGGGAAAGAACTTGTTTGTTAGGTTAGGTAGAACCTAATTTGGGTCTATGGTGTTAAGTTGGGTAGAACGTCACCTAGGAAAATTAAAAATTGGAAGAAGGCATAGGTTAAGGGGGAGGTTGCCTCCTTGTTTGCCTTAATTTTCATTGAAAATTTTTGGGTTTTGTGTCCAACTTGGGAACCGTGATAGATACATGGTGAAATGTATTTTTCCCAAGTAGGTATAGGTACCACAAAGTTTTCCACGATGTTTGGGAAGTTTTGGAGAATTGTGAAATTTCTGGTGCAATTCTGAAATTGGCCAGAAAATTGATTTTCAGAGTATCAGTCGACTGCCAACAGGGGCAGTCGACTGGTCAGGGCTGGTGTGGGTATCCAGCAGCTGACTTATGTTCAAATAATTGAAAACAAGTGTATGGGAGGCTCGTACACATTGTTTATGATCATTAGGAATTCAAAGAACCAATAATTGGGATATTGTTGGGTTCTTTTTGATGTTAGGCAAAGGGGGAGAAGTTTGGGTTTAAGTTGGGAAACCAAACTTACCTTTGCATGAAACCCTAGGTTTAGAGGGAGCATGGTTGCTCCATTCTTGGCGTAAGGGAAACCTTGGAGAGGTTCTTAAAAAGCCTTTGTAAGTCCAGTGTAGAGGGAGCTTGGGAGAAGCTTTAAAATGCCCGTGAAAATTCCTAACTTGGATGGTTAGGTGTATGGGATGCCTTGGGATAGGATCCATGTATGCATTGCATATGCATTTATTTAGCATTGTTTTTGCTATTGACTACTATCTTGTTTCCCTAACTTAAACGTATTGCCAAACATCAAAATGGGGGAGATTGTTGAGGCAATCTGTGGTCCGGAGTGACCAAGTGTTTTGATGTTTGGGCAAAGGGTTTAAGTTAGGTTTACCCTTGTTATCTCATATGTGTATGTTGAGTGTGCAGGTTGTACAGGTTACACATATGGACTTGACTGGACGGCCTCGGTACGGTGAAGGGTGGCATGGAGACAAGCTAGAGGCTTGTGTGCACCCGAGGGACCTTGGAGAGCAGGGACGATGAGCTGATGGGCATGAACTTCGAAGCATGCGTGAAGGATGGCATGGAGGCAAGCTGGAGGCTTGCGTGCATCCGAGGGACGGGAGCCGAAGATGAAGAGGGCGCGAAGGCAATAGTCGAGGCTACGGACGAGGAGTCAGTCGAGTCATGAGGGTACGAGTGTTGTGTGATTGTACTCGGGAAATCCTAGGGTTTGAGTGCGGAGTGAAATGTACTCAGGAAGGGTAACCTTAGGTGGGTGAGTAGACCAGTCGACTGGCCTGGGGCAGTCGACTGATGGAACTCACAGAAGGGTTTCATCTTGGGACTAGTTGACTGCTCTGGGAGCAGTCGACTGGTAGGTGGCTGATGAGTTGGCTGAGAATTCGAACGTTGGGGTGCAACGGTCGAATTTCAGTGGCACCAGTCGACTGCCCTAGGAGCAGTCGACTGGTGGCGAGGGTTTCAGCCCGAGTCCTATTTAAAGAGGACGTCGTGGTGGCTGAGATTCTTGACGAATCTTGTCTTGGTTAAAGGCAAGATAGTAGTCTTTGTGCTCAGGTATTGTAAAGGTGTTGTGGTGAGGTTTCTCCACCCAGAAGGAGTGAAAGAGCTAGCCGGAGGTTATCCGGGGCGTGATCCACCGATGGATTCTTGGATTAGTCACCCGTCCGGGGTAGATACCAAGTAAATCGGGTTTGTTAGCATTGTTTATTATTGTTAGTTTATTTTTATTGTATATTCCGCTGCGCTAACAATCTTGTAGAGAATTCAACGAAAAGTGTTATTCATCCCCCCACCCTCTAGCAACGTCGTCGATCTATCACACTCCAGGGCGCCTGAATGACTCAGTCGCCTGGCATCCAGGGCGCCTGGGTGCTCTTGGGTGCCTGAGTCTATTCAGGCGCCCAGGAGCAGCTTTCCAACTGTTTCCTGTGTGTGTTTGCCTGTTTTGCCTCCAATTCTAGGTACCTGCAAGATACAAAAACACAAGTCAAACACATGTATATCCTTAGCCTTAAAGGTTTGGTTCTGACTTCGGATTTCCTGTGAAACCCTAGGTCGAACCGATGCCTATGTTCCCATCCCGGGGGAACACGCCTTTCACCTACTCCTCTTAGGAGACGGTTGCCACCCGGCCCATCCGGTTGGACATTTGCCCAGCATTACTCACCAGGACTTTTGCCCAATCTTACGACCAGGAATTCGTGGCCAGTCCACGACCAGGACTTATTGCCCAGCTTCACTTACCAGGACTTCAGTGCCCAGCCCTCGACCAGGACTTATTGCCCAATTCCACGAACCAGGACTTCGTGCCTAACCCTATGTCAGGACTTCGGTACCCAGCCCTCGGCCAGGATTTAGTGCCCAATCCGTGATCAGGGCTTAGTGCCCAATTCTTCGAACCAGGACTTTTCTTTACTTTGGTACTCCTTTCTTGACTAACCCTTCCTTGTTCAATGTATCACTAACTTAAGCATATTGTTAAACATTGAAACACTTAGAGGAGGACATCACTTATGCATCTTGCACCAACACTCATCTCAGACATCCTCAGCACCACGAGATGGTAGGAGTTTAGGCTCCTCCTGGTCGAGCATCCTTGGCACCACGACCATGCCTACTCATCTCGGGCATCCTCGGCACCAGGAGCTGGTAGGATCATCAACTCCTCCTGGTCGGGAATCCTCATCACCACGACCTGGTCTACTCACCTCGGGCATCCTCGGCACCTTGAAACTGTAGGAGTTTAGGATACTTCTGGTCGGGCATCCACGACACCATGACCAGGCCTACACATCTCGGGCATCCTCGGCACCATGAGATGGTAAGATTTTCGCCTGCTCCTGGTCGAGCATTCTCAGCACCACGGCTAGGTCTACTAATCTTAGGCATCCTCGGCACCATGAGATGGTAGGAATTTAAGCTACTCCTGGTCGGGCATCCTCGGCATCACGACCAGACCTACTCATCTTGGACATCCTTGGCACCACGAGCTAGTAGGATCTTTAGCTCCTCCTAGTCGGGCATCCTCGGCACAACGACCAAGTCTACTAATCTCGGGCATCCTCGGCACCACAAGATGGTAGGATCTTCAGCTCCTCTTGGTGTGGCATCCTCGGCACCACGACCAAGTCTACCTCTCGGGCATCCTCGGCACCACGAGACGGTAGAGTTTAGGCTACTCCTGGTCGGACATTCTTGGCACCATGATTAGGTCTACATATCTCGGGCATCCTCGGCACCTCGAGATGGTAAGATTTTCGCCTGCTCCTGGCCGGGCATACTCGGCACCATAGCCAGGTCTACTCGTCTCGGACATTCTCGATACCACAAGACGGTAGAGGTTTATGTTCCTCCTGGTCGGGCATCCTCGGCACCACAACCAGGCCTACTCATCTCGGGCATCCTTGGCACCACGAGATGGTAGGATCTTCAACTCCTCCTGGTCGGGCATCCTCGGCACCACGACTAGGTCTACTCATCTCGGGCATCCTCAGCACCATGAGTCGGTAGGATTTTAGGCTACTCCTGGCCGGGCATCCTCGGCACCACGACCAGGTCTACACATCTCGAGCATCCTCGACACCACGAGATGGTAAGATTTTTGCCTGCTCCTGGCCGGGCATCCTCAGCACCACTACCAGGTCTACTCATCTTGGGAACCTCAGCACCACGAGACGGTAGAGGTTTATGCTCCTCCTGGTCGATCATCCTCGGCACCACGACTAGGCCTAGTCATCTCGGGCATCCTCAGCTCCACAAGATGGTAGGATCTTCAACTCCTCCTGGTCGGGCATCCTCAGCACCACGGCCAGGCCAACTCATCTTGGGCATCCTCGGCACCACGAGATGGTTGGATCTTCATCTCCTCCTGGTCGAGTATTCTCGGCACCACGGCCAGGCCTATTCATCTTGGGCATCCTGGGCACCACGAGACAGTAGGAGTTTAGGATACTCTTGGTCGGGCATCCTCGGCACCACGATCAGGTCTACACATCTCGGTTATCCTCGGTACCATGAGATTGTAAGATCATCACCTGCTCCTGGCCGGGCAGCCTCGGCACGACGGCCAGGTCTACTCATCTCGGGCATTCTCGGCACCACGAGGCGATAGAGGTTTATGCTCCTCCTGGTCAGGCATTCTCGACACCACGACTAGGCCTACTCATCTCGAGCATCCTCGGCACCACGAGATGGTAGGATCTTCAACTCCTCCTAGTCGAGCATCCTTAGTACCACGGCCAGTGCTACTCATCTCGGGCATCCTCGGTACCACAAGATGGTAGGATCTTCAGCTCCTCCTAGCCGGGCATCCTCAACACCACGGCCAGGCCTACTCATCTCGGGCTTCCTCGGCACCACGAGATGGTAGGATCTTCAGCTCCTCCTGGCTAGGCATCCTCAGCACCATGGATAGGCCTACTCATCTCGGGCATCCTTGGCACCACGAGATAGTAGGATCTTCAACTCCTCCTGGTCGGGCATCCTCAGCACCACGGTCAGGCATACTCATCTCGGGCATCCTCGTCTCCATGAGATGGTAGGATCTTCGAGCTACTCCTGGTTGGGCATGCTCGGCACCACGACCAGGCCTACTCATCTCGGGCATCCTCGGCACCACGACCAGGCCTACTCATCTCGGGCATCCTCGGCACCACGAGATGGTAGAGTCTTTGAGCTTTTGGCATCAGGTATTGGTGAGACATTTCGTTTGTTTCTTTCATTACTAAAACTGCAAAGAAGTACAAAAATGCATACAAATACATATATTGCCCACATGGCTCACCAAGTACAATACGGCTGGAGGTTATTTCCATGCCATGGCCCCTCCAGCTTTTTGCTTTCATCGTCTTGTAGATAATAGTTGCCTCCGGTGAGTTTTTAACATTGGTGTAAGGTCCACTCCAATGCGACTCGAGTTTTCTGGGGTCGCCGACTGACTTGATTCTTTTCCATACCTTATCCCTAACTTGAAAAGTCTGAGTGATCACTCGATGATTGTACACATGCTGCATACGCTGTCGATATGCAACTAGCCGGGTGGCTGCTTTGTCACGTACTTCTGTTTCCTGATCTAGGTCGATTGGCAACCCCCACTAGTGCTTTTCCGATCCAACTTACATCCAGCGTAGTCAGAATCGGTATAGCCAATTAGGTCAAATGATTCACTACGGGGGTACCACAAACCAACACCAATTGTGCCCTTGAGGTATCTCAAAATCCTCTTGACAGCAATCAAGTGAGATTCCTTGGCACAAACTTGATATCTAGCGCACATACCCATAGCGAAAAGTATATCAAGTCGACTAGCTGTGAGGTATAGCAGACTACCTATCATGCTTTGATATTGAGATCCACAGGTTTACCACTCTCATCATTGTCTAATCTTGTGTTTGTAGCCATGGGAGTGGTTACCTCTTTTGAATCACTCGTGTTGAACTTTCGAAGCATCTCTTGAGTATATTTTGATTGGTGCACATGGATCCCATCTCGGGTTTGTTTGATTTCGAGTCCAAGGAAGAAAGTCAACTCTCCCACTAGACTCATTTCAAATTCACTCTCCATGTGTCCAATGAACTCATTTAAATAGCCCTTGTTGTTTGAGCCACAAATAATGTCATCGACATAAACTTGGGCTATAAATATATTGTCACAATCTCTACGTAGAAACAGTGTAGGGTCTATTTGGCCTCTAACAAAGCCTTTTTCAATTAAAAATATTGACAACCGCTCGTACCAAGCTCGGGGTGCTTGTTTAAGGCCATAGAGTGCCTTTTTGAGCTTGAAACGTGGTTTGGAAATTCGGTACTCTCAAACCCCGGAGGTTGTTCGACATAGACCTCTTCTCTAATTAAACCATTTAGAAAGGCCGATTTGACATCCATTTAATATAGCTTGAAACCCCGATGTGCTGCAAATGCAAGTATCAATCGGATAGACTCTAATCGTGCCACGGGAGCATAGGTCTCATCATAATCAAGGCCTTCAACTTGACTGTAGCCCTTGGCTACTAAGCGTGCCTTATTTCTAATGATTTCTCCCTTATGGTTCAATTTATTTTTGAAGACCCATTTGGTTCCAATAATGGTCATCTTCTTGGGTCTAGGGACTAGGTCCCAAACTTGACTTCTTTCGAATTGACCTAGTTCATCTTGCATTGCAATGATCCAATCAGGATCATTTAATGCTTCATCAATTTTTCTAGGTTCAATTTTGGAAATTAAAGCAACTTCATTAGCCTCATTCCTAAAGAATGATCTAGTTCTAATCCCATGGTGGATATCTCCAACAATTTGGTCTTGGGGATAACTAGAGGCTAATCTAGTTTGCCTAGGTGTTGGTGGTGCTTCTTGAATGGTTTCACTAGACACCGGCTCAGCCTTAGGATCCGACTGATCTATGTGTTGTCTAGGCTCACCGTCATCGGATTCATCACCATCAACAACATTTGGACTTTCATTCAAACTTAGTTTCCTATGTTCGAGTTGAACTCCATCTTCTGATTGTTCATTGGCTTTTGAAATTTCTTCAAAGACAACATCAGAAGACTCTTCAACCAATCTAGATTTCTTATTGTAGATCGATAGGCTTTGCTAACTAGAGAGTACCCGACCAGTATCCCTTTATCAGCCTTTGCCGTAAACTTTCCAAGGTGGTCCTTGGTGTTTAGAATAAACACCTTACAACCAAATACCCTAAGATGTTTAACCGTAGGTGGTTTTCTAAACCAAAGTTTATGGGGAGTCTTTCCTAAGAACCTATGGATGAGGACTCGGTTTTGCATGTAGCAAGCTGTATTCACAGCTTCAACCCATAAGTAACTCGGTAGTGAGTACTCATTAAGCATGCTTCGCGCAGCCTCTTGTAAGACCCGATTCTTCCTCTCTACAACACCATTTTGTTGTGATGTTCTAGGTGTGGAGAACTCATATCTATACCCTCTATCTTGACAAAACTCTAAAAACCGTTGGTTTTGAAATTCACCTCCATGATCACTTCTTATTGTCTTAATAGTTGATGATTTTTCATTTTCAACTCTTCTACAAAAAGAAATGAAAACATCTAAGGTTTGGTGCTTATATTTTAGAAAATATGTCCATGTGTATCTAGTAAAATCATCAATGATAACAAAGCAATATCTACTTCCATTTAAAGATATGATAGTGCTACAATCAAATAGATCCATGTGAAGTAAATCTAAAGCGGTAGATGAACTTACAGCGCTTTTACCTTTATGTGCAGATTTTGTTTGCTTACCCATTTGACATGCATCACAAAGTTTGTCCTTTTCATACTTGATGCTTGGTAAGCCACGAACTAATCCCTTATTGGCTAACTTCCGGATGTTCTTCATGTTCACATGTGCTAGTCTCCGGTGCCAAAGGGTGGACTCCTCTTCTTTTGACATGAGACACTTAGCAAAAGCATTAGTAGCACTTTTAAATGAAACTTGGTAAATGTTATCTACTCTTGTTCCTATTAGTACCGTGTCAACATTGTCATGTTGTCTAACTAGACATTGACTTGATTGAAAATCAATTGTGTAACCCGCATCACACAATTGACTGACACTTAGGAGATTAAATGACATCCCCTTGACTAGAAGGACATTCTTAATCCTAAGACATTCGGATATTTGAATGTCTCCTATTCCTATGACCTTAAGACTACCATTGTTACCAAATGAAACATTACCTCTACTTTTTCTTTGAAGTGTGGTAAACAATGATCTATCCCCGGTCATGTATTTGGAGCACCCACTATCAACGAACCAAGTTGATAGATGCTCCCCCTCAATCATAACCTACACAATTCGAAAAATAGAAGTTTTAGGTACCCAAACCTTGGGACCTAAAGCACCTACTAAACAAGACTTAGGCACTCATGCCTTGACAACTTTCCTTTGAACTCTAGGTGTCTTAGATTGTCTCATATCAATCCTAGACATCAAAGACACGAATAATGGTTCTTTGGGTTGGTAACCAATACCGCCCCTATTGTAGACTGCCCTTTGGGCATTCAAGATCATGTCTAAAGTCTTTGAGCTAGTTGAGAACTTCTCAAGAACACTCTTGAGTCTCTCAACTTCACTATTCAATGATTTGTTTTCCTCTTCTAACAATTCAACATGCAAATCATCAACATCCTCATTCCTAGAGGATTTCAATTGTTCAACTTCTATTTTCAAGGATTTAATCTCATCCTCTAACATTTCAACATGCAAATCGTCTATGTTCTCATCCCTAGATGATTTCAATTGTTCAACTTCTAATTGCAATGATTTAACCTTATTTTTTGATTTTTTTCAGCATATTGGTTAAGCATGCAATTGCTCTATAATATTTTTCAAGTTTGGGAGTTGTTACCTCTTCATCATCCGAAGATGATGAAGCCGCGTTTGAGGAGTCGGAGGATTCATCACTACTTTCTTCTCCTCCAAGAGCCATGAGTGCTACATGGCGTGTACTCTTCTCCTCCTTCTCTTCATCGGATGAACTTGAGGAGGATTCATCCCAAGTGGCCTTCAGGGCCTTCTTATTTTTCTTTGACTTTTCCTCCTTCTTCTTGAATTTCTCCTCCTTCTTCTTTAGCTTTGGGCATTCACTCTTGAAGTGTCCTTTCCTGCCACACTCATAACAAGAAACATTAGACTTATCAACTTTAGCTTCACTAGGGTTACCTTTACCCTTGAAGCGTCGACCCTTCCTCATCATCCTTCTAACGAAATTGGTCATCTCGGAGGAAGAAGAGCTGCTGCCATCCTCCTCGGATTCGGACTCGGATTCGGATGAGGAAGAAGATGATGAGACTTCCTTCTTCTTCTCCTTCTTCTTCTTGTTCTTTTCTCCTGCAACTAAGGCAATCCCCTTCTCTTTAGGACCTTTGTTAGCCATTTCATGCAATTCCATCTCACAAAACAAATCATCTAATTTGACAATTGATAAGTCCTTGGAAACTTTGTAGGCATCCACCATGGATGACCACAAAGCATTCCTTGGAAATGCTTTCAACACATACCTCACAAGGTCGCGGTTCTCGACCTTTTCATCAATAGAATGAAGCCCGTTGAGGACTTCCTTGAACCGGCTATGGAGTTCACTTACGGTTTCATTCTCCTTCATGGAGAGGTTTTGGAGTTGGTTGAGGAATAAGTCCCTCTTGGCGATTCTTGAATCTCGGGTTCCCTCGTGGAGTTCAATGAGCTTGTTCCACAAATCTTTTGCACTTGTAAATGGACCAACCTTGATGAGTTGGTCTTTGTTCATGCCACATTGTAGGGTCACCACCGCCTTCGCGTCGGTTTCACTCTTCCGAGTTTGCTCTGGCATCCAACGCCAAGATTCTAGTTCTTTGCCTTCATCATCCTTAGGAGGGGAAAAGTCCTCCTTCACAGTGAACCAAGTGTTTATATCCATCTTAAGATAGTACTCCATCTTCGATCTCCAATATTGGAAATCTGCTCCATCGAAGAAAGGAGGTCGGGTGGTGGAAAAACCCTCTCTCAAAGCCATTGTAGATAGCTCTCGGTTGTTAATCCGCTTGTATAGAGCCCCAAGCTCTGATACCACTTGTTGGATCTTGGATGGCTAGAGAGGGGGGGGAGTGAATGTATCCAGACACTTAAACTTTGGCTCTTTTCAAAATTTCTGCGACTCAAAGGTTTAGTAGCAAAGCGGAAGCAATAAAACAGAGTATGCAGCAAACTAAACCCTAAGTTAAGCACAAGCACAAGAACGCTAACAAGAGGATTTACAAGGTTCGGGATAACTTGCCCCTACTCCTTGGCGTGCCCTTAAGGTGGGCGATCCCTTGATCGTCGGCAGATCAAGCCCCAGAAAATCCGGATAGTAAGCAACCTCCTTCTCGGTGGAGTAACCTCTCCACAGCGTTTCAACAAGGATGAAGTTTTAAGCACAATGAAACAAAAGAAGGATCTTACAGAGCACTTAGGACAGCAAGAACTCAGACAAACTTCTCCCGAGCTCCACTCAGCGCAGATCTCACGCAAGAATTCCCCTTCTTCGTGTCTTCTCGCTGATGGACTCATCAAGCTTTCTGACTCTTCTTCCCAATGCTCAAGTAACAGATGGTTGCTTCAAAGATCGCAGTTGCTTGCTCAAGATGATGGAACAACAGATCGCACAAGCACAAGCACAAACACAACGTGGAGAACTTCGTTGAGTTGAGTTCAGTTTCTGTGAGTTTCTGAGACTCCTTCGCCACCAAGCGCTTAAGTCTTAGCTCTCTGATCACCAGGTCACCGCCATCTCACTGCAGCCTCCAGCTGCTCACCTGCAACACCTAGCCTACCACTGAGCTCTCCAGGACTCCCTGAGCTTCCCTCAGACTAGCTCCAGTCAGCAGCCAGCGCCCGTTGCAACCTGAGATGGCAAATGGACAAACCTGCTCTAAGGAAAGGCCTCCATTGACTCTCCTTGAGTGTTTGAATCCATCCCTGTCACCTACACACTCAATCAGAGGTTTAGCAAATGAAATCAAACTCATATCAGCAATAGCAGAGAAGATCAAAGTGACATCAGTAGCGTATCAGTGAAAGCAGGCGCGATCAGAGCGTCTGACAGCACGTTTGAATTAAAGTGATCGGTCACCGGACCGATCAGGACTATCCCAGACCGATCAGGCTCCAACTGATCGGTCCCCATTGAGAAATTTGGGATCGTAAGCTCGTATGATCGGTCACCCTGACCGGTCACCAGATCGGTCACCAAACCGATCCGGAAATCAGCTTGCCATAATCCGCCTGGAGTCCACTGGCTGATCGGTCACCAGACCGATCAGGCCGATCCCAGACCGATCAGGCTCCAGCTTGATCGGTCAGGGTGAGAAACATCACGACAGTTGATCGTTCAGTCTGATCGGTCACGATTTCTCCCTGATCGGTCACCAGACCGATCAGGAGTCGATCAGTAGGTTTGCCAAAAACCTACTGGATGCTCCCTGATCGGTCACCGGACCGATCAGGAGCAGAGCAGCAGGGGAACTCAACCCACTTGTGGGCTCCCTGATCGGTCACCAAATCGATTAGGAGCTGTGCAGTGAGTGAAACGCATACTCCCTGATTGGTCACCAGACCGATCAGTCATCGCTGGATCGGTCACCAGACCGATCCATGAAGGAGCACCGTGCCAACCTCTCTGATCGGTCACCAGACCGATCCAGAGGCTCCAAACTAGCCCTCCAAGCTAGGGTTTCATCCAACCTAGCCCTCCAAGCTAGGACCTGTCCCTCCAAGCCAGGATTTCATCAACCTAGCCCTCCAAGCTAGGACTTTTCACCTAACCCTCCAAGTTGGGACTTTTCACCTAACCCTCCAAGTTAGAACTTTTCACCTAGCCCTCCAAGCTAGGACTTTTCACCCAACCTTCCAAGTTAGGACTTTTCCACACCTAGCCCTCCAAGCTAGGATTTCCTCACCTAGCCCTCCAAGCTAGGATTTTTCACACCTAACCTTCCAAGTTGGGACTTTTCACCTAACCCTCCAAGTTAGGACTTTTCACCTAGCCCTCCAAGCTAGGACTTTTCACCCAACCCTCTAAGTTAGGACTTTTTCACACCTAGCCCTCCAAGTTAGGATTTTATCAAACCTAGTCCCACTAGGTATGCCTAGTCCACGACTAGGACTTAAACCCAATCATAATCATAATCATCAATCTAAACTAAAATCGATGTCAACACCAAAACAACAATCAGCGTCAGACTGCATCAACACAGATCATCAAGGTCGAATGAAATAATTGGGCCCTGGCGCTTGTCTTTGCTTGTCCAAAGGGCCTAGTTTTCTAGCCGGCGGGTATGGGTCTTTTTTGCCCGATGAGAGTCTCCTCCCGTCAGCCCTCCTGAGATTACTCCCACATGGCTCGATGGAGGTCCGCGCGTCGGAGTTTTGCCTTTCTTGGGATCCCTTTCAGGGGAGATAGACTAGCGAAGCACTATCTCCTGACTCCTTCCCCTTGGACATGACCGGAACCGACGCCTGGATCTGTCCTCCCCTGATTGACGTCGATGAAGGGAAGGGCTTTGGCGAGGGGATCGCTGTCGATATCCCCACTTTGTTCCACCATTTGCAGGTCTTGGCATCCGCTTCCTTAGACCTCCTTTTCTTCAGGTATGACACTCCTCTATAGAGTGCCTTGTGTTGTCATGGAAGTTGCAGTACTTCTTTGGTGGCTCGAGTTCCACGATATCGACTGTCTCCACTAGCCTCTTCTTACCGGCCTAGTGATCCTTCCCGGAGTGAGGATCTTTTGCTCGGGCTGGTGCAGGTGGTTCTCTCTTCTCGGATCGTACCGAGATTTGGATAGGGACTCCCGCCGGATCTTTGCAGCGGGCATGCTGCACCTCTTCGACATTAACGTGCTTGACTGACCGCCCCAATAAGTCATCGAAGCTAGCCGGTGGCTTCTTCACCTGCGATCGAAAGAAATCGCCTTCAAAGAGTCCTTGCATGAAGGCACTAATGAGGATCTCCGAAGTAGCGGTTGGCACGTCTTGAGCCACCCGATTGAACCGCTGGATATAGTTCTTCAGTGGTTCTTTGGTCTTCTGCTTGAGGGCGAACAAGTTCAACACCGTCTTCTGGTATCGCCGGATGCTGGTGAGGTGGTATAAGAAGATGATTCTAAACTCCAGAAAAGAGTTTATCGAATTTTGGGGCATCCTCTGAAACCATCTCTGGGCGGCCCCTGACAAGGTGTTCAAGAATACTCGGTACTTTACACCATTTGTGTATTGGTGTAAGTGGGCCGCGTTCTCGAATTTGCAGATGTTGTCCTTCGGATCCATCTTCCCATCGTATTCAGCAATTCTAGAATCGCGAAATTGCTTGGGCATAGGATCCGCTATGATGTTCGGAGAAAACGGGGTAGACGGAAACTTCATGAGGGCTTTGGAGGCCTCGATCTTCCCCAATCCTTCCTCCTGCCGTAAAATGCTGAAGGCGACGAAATGTGCTCTCTTCATTTCTCCCAAGGAATCTCACCGGGGCACTGGAGTTGTCATTGCCAATCCTGCCGGTGGCGAGACAGATCTGCAATTTCAGTGATCCTGCACCAAAGCCACTCGTCGTGAGGCTGCTTGCTCGATCTGATGTTGCTCCAACGCTCCTCTGACGGTGTTGGCGACTAAACGATCCAACTCCTCCCTCATCAGAATGATGGGTTGTCCCTCTGGATCTACCATCACAGTGCTCCTTCTGGTGCTTTGATGTTTCCCACAGACGACGCCAAACTTTTTTCGGAAGCGAGCAACGGGGATAGCGAGCCACCAAAGCATATCCCATGACGACGGCGACAGGGAGAAGATGTTCACACCCTGCGAGATTAACACGAGAGTTAAAAGGGGCACACCGGAAGATTTTTTGGTGGAGCCCACTCCGACGCTCAAGTCAGGAATCTTATCTCTTTCAGAGGACGATGAGGAATCAAAGTTTCTATTAGTTCGGAAAGCTTACCCCCCCCCTTTACCTAGATGCCGAGGCATCTTATATACTTGAGGTCTTGGTCACACGTGTCCCCACGTTCTCCTCCATGTCCCTTAATCATCGGGTACTTGATAGATATCCTATCTTTTGGTAATGATCAATGCGATCATTAAGGCCTTAATTGCCGTGCATTGCGGATAATAATATCCGATGATTTTCCTATTTTGGAAAGAGGAACGGCTACTTGAAGTCGGGATTTCTGACTCCTGTGTTGATCTTTGGGCTCCACTATCCCGAGTCAGTCTCGGAGTCTCATCTCCCGAGCTGACATCAGGGCTTTCATTCATTTTCCCAAGATAGTCTCAGGAGTCTGATTCTCGATCTGACCTCAAGGGATTTCTTCCATTCTCTCGAGGTAGTCTCGGGAGCCTGATTGCCGGTCTGATCTCGGGGCTCTGATCCATTCTCCTGAGATAGTCTCAGTCTGACCTCCGAGCTCTGGTTCGGTGGGCCCTACCACGTAGCTTCCCTGTTCCACGTGTCCACCCCGGGATGCTCATCCCTATCAGTTAAAAATATTTTTTTTATAATGAATAACAAAAAGAATGACAAATATAGCATTACTAGCACGAAATTGAGTGCTAACAATTTAGCACAGACTTTGGGATCCAAAATAAATTCTTTCCAACAGGGTTAACTAAATATTTTGTAGGAATATAGTTTTTGAGAACTTTTATAATTTGACTGTTGTGATATTGTAAATACCAATTTAGTCATCCATAATATCTAACTTTTGAATTTTGAAAACAATTTGAACATGCATAGTTATCTTTTAATTTTTCAACTTGAGCTTTCAAATTTTCATTTTCTAATTTCAATTTATCATACATATCAATTAGGAATGTAGATGCTAATTTCTTTTTCAAATCTACATTCTTGAATTTTAATTTACAAAGTGATTTGGTCATTTTCTTAATACCGAAATAGAGTTGATCGAGCTACTGACGGACCCGATTTAGCTAAGTTAAGTTGTCACGAAATGTGTGGGTCCATCAGAATTTAGAATATTTATAAATGCTGGAAACCCTTTTTGCAATCAAAATATGAAAACGTAGTAAAGGGGCCACAGGTCGTATTTTTCCTCGGGACTAGTTGAGATGGTTTGATTCGATGCTTGTATTTATGTGTCGTTTGTGGTTTTGAGTTTCAAATAAGTAATTGGGTTTTGGATTGCAATTAAAACGGAAGCAATGAAAAGCAAGTAAACTTAACTAAACAAACTAACTCGGTAATGGCAACTAAGATTCAAACTAAGAATTTGATGTGCTGAATTGAAACTTGGATGTTCAGACTCAAACAAGATGAAATCAATCTATTTAAAACACAATAGCACACTTAACAGTTACATTCCAGTTGACATCAAGTAGTGCCGAAATAGCACTTGATACAAATGTGTAGGATTCAAAACAGACTTACTACCAAGATGTGAAAGCTTATGTGCCAAGGCTAGTTCGAAGTGCCCAAGCTAATTCCAACAATCCAGGAATAAGAACTAATAATTGAGCTTTGAGAGGGATGTGATCTGTGAATAAAGTTGCCAGAGTGGATGGAAGAATTAAGCAGCCACTACTGCTCAATAAACTGCAACACTACTTCAGAAATAAAGTGCAAGAAAGAAGAAATTGTTTTCAGGCTTAAGCTGCAGGTTTGATGCAACGTCGGATCAAACAACTGAAATTAAGTGTAATGGAGTTCGAATGCAAGGCTTCCTTGATATAACTTCAGCAGCTACAATTAAAAGTTGCAGCAATGAATTGGGTACAGATCTGAAACTGGGATGCAGAATTAGAAGTGGATACAAACCTGCTGATACTAAATGCAAAACTGATCAAGTGCTGACTAGCAATGAATGCTGAATTCGAGTACCAAAATACACTACAAGGTGTGTTAAATGTGTTCCTAATTGATGCTGATGATGAACCCGATACAATCTCAGAATTACTGAACTGAAACTACTGAAAATAAAATGGTACGCAGAACAAACTTGACACACGAAGGGAAAAGCTGAGCAGAAATGCAGAATTGAGATTAAATGCGGATCAAACTCAAATCAAACTCATTAGCTACAAAAATGTTAACTTAAATCTCAGGAACTAAAACCAGAAAGGAATTGAATTTGAATTAAACTGAAAAATTGCAGAAACTAGACTGGAAATGGAAAAGCAGAGATGATACGCAAGCTACCACTGATACGCAATCTACAAACAGACACTAAACTATAATTGAGTTCAATTGATCACTGAACAAAACACTTAGCTGATTTACTTGCAGAAAAAAACCTAACTTAAGCAAAAACAATTTAAGAAAGTAAACTAACAACTGATTACAAAAATGCAGGAATGAAACGTTGCAGAAATCGAAATTATAGTCAAAACAGCAGAAATTAACTAACTACACTGTTAGTGATATGAGAGAAGTGTCCTAAGGCAATCGCCTTATGATTGTAAACATTTATTTTAATAAATGATAATTCACTATTTGAGTATACATGTTTATGTATTTGATTGGGATCTTAAACTCATCTACTGAATGTCCGCAATACAACTCACAGCATAAGAGAATTTGTGATGGGATCACAACTTGTGATTATCTCTAAATGTGCAAATGTGAAGTATTGAAAATATCCCTAGTCGATGAATTGATAAAAACGGACACTATCAATTCTGTTGAGACTAGCATGGGTTATTCTCTAATCAGCTGATTCTCACTGGCTGGTGACATTGGGATGTCCGGAGATAAACATGGATGCTAGTTAAGGGAACTAGTTCATTGGAGTGACTAGCTGTAAAACTTCATATGGTTATCTATATAGATATGTCAATGAAGTTCTTACTGCAGCTTAAGTGCGATGTTCCTTTGACTTGCGGTGTTCAAGTCATCTTGGTCATGGAGACTTATACTTTAACATCTTAAGCAAGCATCTCCAAGGAGGTGTGGACCCAGGATGATTGGGTATAAGCCAAAGTGCCCGAAGATGTTTGAACAGCCTACAAAGGATTCACCACTCCTTGCGAGGAGATGTATACCCAGGCCTATCGTCGGATTGTTACTCAAAACCTCTGGCCAGAGTATATCATGTTAAGAGTGCGAGTCTCTTAAATACATGAGAGTAATTAGAAATCCAAAGGACGAGAAAGACATTACTTGGGCTAGGTGTGACGTAGTCAGCCTAGTGGGGACTGACACAAATAGACCGTATCCTGAACCAAGTGGGTATAAGATGGTGAAGGGAATGGGGCACGATTTAGTAGAGCTGCTGAAGGGTTTCAGAATAATTTCTTCTGAGGTCAAACCGTTGATCTTTCGATTAATTGGGGGTCATGATGTACTACTAGGTGCCACTCATGACCGTTCTATAATTGGTTAATTATAGACGGCCAACATAAATCGAAAGCCTATTTAGTCACACGCACTACGGGTAATCCGAGGGATTTAAAACGAGTTGAAAATTGATTTTCCGATCAAGAGAAATAAGTCGAATCTGAGTTAATCAAGGCGCAATGGAAGCTAAAAATGGCTAAGTCTTTTGAAGGCTTTTTGGGCGAATTAAATGAGTTTAATTCGCGTTGGTTCGGCTCGGTTTGGGCCGGCCAAAGAGGGTGCCAACCCTCCTTGGTTGGCCGGCCATTAAAAGGGAGAAAAACCAATTTAATTGGTTTAATTAATAAAATGAATCTAGTGCGATTTATTTTATAAATTATGGATAAATAAATTTGTATAAAGAAATTTATATAAATAAATTTGTAGAAATTTATTCTTTTATGGAAGTTAAAATAATCCATGAATTGGTTTATTTTAATTTTATAAAATCAATTATGAATTGATTTTTCCATAATAAGAAAGTTTATAAATTCCTTATAAAATTTATTCCATAATTTAAAGAGAAGAAGAATTTGTTTTATTATAAATTAGTTATAATAAGACTCGGCTTAAACGGAACAATTAATAAGAGAATTTATAAGATAAATTTCTTATAACTAATTCCGTTAATTCCGTTAAGAGAGAGACTTAGTAAAGGAGTTGCTACTATATAAAGGAACCAAAGGCAAGCCCTTATTACGCATTACTAATTGAGATTAGTAACTTCCTCTCTCCCTCTCTCTTATTCTCTTCTCCCTCTC
Source organism: Boesenbergia rotunda (assembly GCA_024364735.1). Lineage (NCBI taxonomy): Eukaryota > Viridiplantae > Streptophyta > Magnoliopsida > Zingiberales > Zingiberaceae > Boesenbergia > Boesenbergia rotunda. The sequence continues at coordinate 32,934 of JAGFNQ010006709.1, read as the reverse complement.
CTTTCCCTTAGGGCCGGCGCCCTTCTTGGAGAATTAGGGCCGGCTCCCACCTTCCTTGCTAGGGCCGGCGCACCCTATCAACACCAAGCAAGGTTGCCGTGAGCTTCAAGAAGAAGGAGAAACGAAACAAGAAGAAGAAGAAGCGGATAGCGACTCCTCTCTTCCCGGAATTCGATTCCGTTTTCTTGGTGGTTAGTTTCCCTTTCCTCTCTTGATCTTTCTTGTTGTGCCTATAGAGAATCTAGTAGTTCTCGTCGGCACAAAACTCGTGACTTTGCGAAGTCATCCCGAAGAGAACTCGGCGTGGACGCGAATAGAGGCGGAGCTTCCAAGGGACGCTACGGTTGGATCTCGTCCCTTACTTCGAGTTACGAAAGGTACTTAGTAAATTAGTTTACTTTTCCGCAAAGTTTTATTTTATGATTAAGTCAACACATCATAAGGTTGCATGCTAGATACATGGTTAAAATAATTTAGGAAATTATTTTATGCTAATTCTTCCGCTGCACGTAAAAATTTAAAATTTTACGAACCCGTATCCTTGTCAACATGCACCCGGTCCCAACAGTGGTATCAGAGCCAGTTAGTGTTCGACATAATCATATAATTGTTTTGCGGAAAACTTTGTCATAATCTCAATTTTGGAAAAAAAATTTCAATTATGGAAACTTTCCAATTATAATAAATTTTAGATTTAGGAATTTCTAAGTTTGAAAATCCTCATGAAATTTCGCAAACTTTTGAAATATCCTAGTTTCTAAAAATTTTATAATAATTGTGAAAACTTCCCATCTTTGGAAACTTTCCAATTTTGGAAATTTTCTATTTTAGAAATTTTCCAACTTTGGAAATATGTAAGTTTTCTTTGTACCAGAAACTTACAATTATTCTGAAAACCAATTTATGAAATCTCGCAATTTTGGGCACTTTCTTTTAAGAAAGTCTAGACAAATTCATGGACAGTTAATTGACAATTAAATTTGAATTGGTCTTTAAATTGACAACAAAATTCTTTATTTTGGATTGAGCCTCGGGGAGCCGTCCAATTTAAAGCTAGTTGTTGTAATTTAATTTCCCAATTTTTAATTGAAATTGTCATGTTTGATTTGGATTGAGCCTCGGGGAGCCGTCCAATTGGATTTACAACAAATTATTTTTCTTTGGGTATCTGAGCCTCGGGGAGCCACCCTAGAAAACGATTTGTTGTAATTAATTAAATCCATGAATAAAATATGATTTAAGAGGTGATGCTCTTACATATTGTTGTCTCCAAAATTAATTAGGAAATGGTTTCCTATAGAGTTTTCTTAAATGAGATTTTCATGAAAATAATATGTCGTTGAATTAAGGGAATTGCCTCTTAATTTAATAAGATTTGATTTAGAGAAATCAAAGTCTTAAACATATTATTTCCGAAATTGATTATGACAATTTAGGAAATTGTTTCCCAAAACAATTCCTTTAATATAGTATGAGATTAGAATTAGGAAATCCGGTTCCTAATTCAATTAATGAGACTTGATAACTTAAGTCACATACATACTTTATTAAGGAAATCGTTAGTCATGACATAATCATATGTCATGAATGTGCTTAAAAAAGATGAGACCCAAAACCCCTTACAAAATATTAAGGCCAACACCTTCCATTAATATGGTTAGAATCGGAGTTTTGTTTCTCGTTTGGGTTGATGGACACATCCATGCCCGACTTGAACCTCAACATGTTCAAACCATGGAGTTAGTTTATGAATAATGTAGTTGGAGTCAGAGGTCAATCCTTAGTTATGGTTGTTGGACACATCCAAGCCTGACTAAACGGTTGAATGAGCTCCAACCATATTAAAACTATTTCTTGATTAATGGGTCAGCCTTAAGCTTGGAGCATCGATTTGTTGTGCCACAGCCAAGGTCGATGCGAAAAGAGGTGCAGTTGGGTGTTATGTATATGATGCATACTTGTTAATGAGTTAGCAACCTAATGATTTATGCAAACATTCAATTAGTTGATAGCATAATGTGATAGTTGCATATATGTGATATGTAATCGGTATAATTACCTACCTTCATAGCTAAGAATGACTTGATGGCCACAGCCATGGTTGTTCTTATCTATGGTTGGATATCAACCTATTTGGAGATGTTCCTACGATCTCCCGAATTGATAAAAAGGGTTATTCAATTTGAAAAATAAATAGGATTTTATTAATGTATGTTGATACATTCTTTAATCAATCTTCTCACATAAACTCAATTTGTATATCTAGGTTAATCACTCGATCATGTCTTCTCTGAATTTGCGTTCCATTTTGGACACCAATAAACTGACTGGGCCGAACTTCATGGACTGGCTTCGAAACCTGAGGATAGTCCTCAAGGCAGAGAAGCTTGCTTATGTCCTTGAAAATCAACTTCCCAACCATCCTCCAGAGAATGCAACTCCAGACCAATTGTTGGCCTATCAGAAACATGTGACCGATTCTGAAATGGCGGGTTGCATCATGCTAGCATCTATGGTACCTGAGCTGCAAAAGCAGCATGAGCATATGGATGCTTATACCATCATCTTCCATCTTCATGAGTTATTTGAAGAGCAGGCGAGATCCGAAAGGTTCGAGGTCTCCAGACTCCTCTTCACCTCAAAGATGCAGGAAGGCACTTCTGCCTCACAATTCGTGTTAAAGATGTTGGGGTACATTGAGCGACTGGGCACACTCGGCTTTGCAATGGATCATGAACTAAGTATTGACTTAATTCTGAATTGTCTGCCCAAAAGTTGTTCACAATTTGTGATGAACTATCGGATGAACAAGCTGGAGACTACCATTCCTGAGTTAATCAACATGCTGAAGGCTGTTGAGCCCGCTGTAAAGCAGGATCAAAAGGCGGTACTGTTAGTTGGTTCCTCGAAGAAAGGTTCTAAGAGGAAGGCCAAAGAACAGAACAAAGGGAAGAAGAAAAAGGCCAAGAAGACTGAAAAGAAACCAAAAGGAACTTGCCATCATTGTGGCAAGGAGGGTCACTGGCGAAGAAACTGCAAGGCTTATCTTGAGTCCTTGAAGAATAAGGCATCCGATGCCCCATCCTCTTCAAGTATCTTCGTTATTGAATGTCACTCTATTTCCTCAAACACTTGGGTACTTGATACTGGGTGTAGCTCACATATATGTAATGACATACTGGGGCTAAGGAATAGAAGAAGACTCGTCAAAGGAGAAGCGAATTTGCGAGTTGGAAACGGAGCAAAGATTGCTGCTGTTGCCATCGGAACATATTTGCTAAAGCTCCCCACTGGACGTGTCTTAGAATTGGATAATTGTTATTTCGTTCCTTCATTAATAAAGAATATTGTATCTATTTCATGCTTAAATGAAAAGGGTTATCATTTAACTTTTAGTAACAATTGTTGTTACATAACTTTAAATGGCGTTCTTTATGGGAATGGAACTTTGTGCAATGGCATCTACACGTTAGATTTATCCAGTGACGTTTTCAATATCGAAGTTAGCAACAAACGTGCTAGAATAGATAATCGAATAGACTCCTATACTTGGCATTGCCGTCTTGGCCATGTAAGTAAGAAACGCATGACCGAATTACACCAATGTGGAATTCTGGAGTCATTTGAACCCGGTTCATTTGATACATGCGAATCATGCTTAAAAGGCAAGATGACCAAATTACCCTTTTCCGGAAAAGGTAATCCAGTGGGAGATTTGCTTGGTCTAATACATACTGATGTATGTGGACCAATGTCAACTCTTGCACAAGGAGGCTATAGCTACTTCATAACCTTTATCGATGATCACTCACGATTCGGGTATGTGTTCTTGATGAAACACAAATCTGAAGCTTTTGAGATATTCAAAGAGTTCAGAAATGAAGTAGAGAAACAACTTGGCAAAAGTATTAAAATACTTCGATCCGATCGGGGTGGTGAATACTTAAGTCAAGAGTTTCAAGATTATCTTAGGGACAATGGGATACTGTCCCAATGGACTCCGCCATATACACCACAGCATAATGGTGTATCTGAGAGGCGCAACCGAACCTTGATGGACATGGTTAGGTCTATGATGAATCATGCAACTCTTCCAAAATCCTTTTGGGGCTATGCACTTAAGACAGCTGTTTACTTGCTAAACAGAGTCCCTACCAAGGTAGTCTCTACTACTCCATATGAGACATGGAATAGTAAGAAACCTCACTTAACTCACCTTAAGATATGTGGTTGTCCTGCTTATGTGAAGCGGGTTGTATCAGACAAATTGGATGCTAAGTCTGATAAATGTCTATTTATTGGATACCCTAAGGAAACGAAGGGTTACCAATTCTATCATCCCTTGGAACAAAAGGTGTTTGTTTCAAGGCATGCTGTATTTCTAGAAAAAGAATTTCTTTTACAAGAAAACAGTGGGAGTGGCATTGAACTTGATGAAGTTCAAGAAACTCCAATAGACATTACAGAGACACCTAGTCTAGGCCCACAACCGATAACTCATAGTGACGAGCTATCAGTTGAACCTAAAACAACACCACCTCTTCGTAGGTCTGATAGGGCACGCAATATTCCAGAGAGATACGGATTTCTCGTAAGTGAATCGAACGACGAGTTACTCATAAGCGATGATGAACCTATCAGTTATGAAGATGTTCTGAAAAGTTCAGAAAGGGACAAATGGCTTGAAGCCATGAAGTCGGAAATGGATTCCATGTATGAAAACCAAGTATGGGACTTGGTTAAACCACCTGAAGGGATTAAGCCCATAGGGTGCAAGTGGGTTTTCAAGAAGAAAACCGACATGGAAGGTAATGTTGTTACCTTTAAGGCTAGATTAGTGGCAAAAGGATATCGTCAAAAACAAGGAATTGATTATGACGAAACCTACTCGCCAGTAGCTATGCTTAAATCCATTCGGATGCTCCTAGCCATAGCAGCTCATTATGATTATGAGATATGGCAAATGGATGTGAAAACAGCTTTCCTTAATGGAAACCTGCTTGAGGATGTATACATGATACAACCTGAAGGTTTCACATCGGTTGATAAAACCAAAGTATGCAAGCTTCGACGATCCATATATGGACTGAAGCAAGCATTAAGGAGCTGGAACATCCGTTTTGATGAGACAATCAAAGAGTTTGATTTCTCACAAAATCCTGACGAACCTTGTGTGTACAAGAAGGTTAGTGGGAGTGCATGTTGGGAACGAGATGGCTATAGAGGGGGGGGTGAATATAGACAGACACAATTTCTAAGCTCTTTTCGAATCTTCTCTGCACTTAAGTTAGTAGCAGCGGAAACAAAACAAAGGCAGAGAAGCAAACTTAACAAAACTGCAGAAACAGAGAATACAAACCAAGGATCGCTAACAAGGATCGTTTACAAGGTTCGGGGATAACTTGCCCCTACTCCTTGGCGTGCCCGTGAGGTGGGCAATCCCTTGATCGTCGGCAGATAAAGCCCCGGTGAACACCGGATATCAAGCGCCTCCTTCTCGGTGGAGTAACCTCTCCACAAGCTGTCTCAGTAGATGAATACAAGATTAAGCACACGAGACACTCGAGAAGGGAAGCTCACAAAGCTCTCACAGGAATGTAACAAGATCGCTCAAGAACAAAGCAACAGAGAGCACGAACACAGCCCAGCAACAACTTCCCAAGTTTTCTGTCTTGTTCGCCTCCGCTCCTCTGCCTCAGCTTCGCCACTTAAGCTCTGCTCACCATCACAAGCTTCATCAGCATCCACTGAGCCAGCCTGAACCCACTGACCTCCCTGAGCACTCAGTCCACTGAAGACCTCCTCTCCAGCTGAGCCTCCGTCAGTCGCCAGCTGCGTTAGTTGCCCGTTGAAACCTGAGAATGAGAAACAGCCAAACCTGCTCAACGGAAAGCCTCCCATTGACCCTCCTTGAGTGTTTGAATCACCTGCTATCACCTGCACACTCCAACAGAGGCTTAGCAATGCATATCAAAACATATCAGCAGTGTATCAGAGAATCGGCAGTGAAAATAGACGCGATCAGAGCTTCTGACAGCGTATTTGAATTAAAGTTCTGCGCCTGATCGGTCACCAGACCGATCAGGGTGAAGCCTGATCGGTCACCAGACCGATCAGAATGGATCCTGATCGGTCACCCAGACCGATCAGGGCAGATGAACAGTTGTTTTTTAATCAATCCCAAGATCCCTGATCGGTCACCGGACCGATCCAAGACTTTGATCAGCAAGGGAACTCAACTCACCGTTTGCTCCCTGATCGGTCACCAGACCGATCAGGAGCTGTGCAGTGAGTGAAACACACACTCCCTGATCGGTCACCAAACCGATCAAACATCGCTGGATCGGTCACCAGACCGATCCACGAAGGAGCAGCGTGCCAAACTCCCTGATCGGTCACCAGACCGATCCAGGGACTCAACCTAGCCCTCCAAGCTAGGATTTCATCCACCCTAGCCCTCCAAGCTAGGGACCTGACCTTCCAAGTCAGGATTTCATCCAACCTAGCTTCACTCACTAGGACCTGGCTTCACTCACCAGGGTTTTTCACCTAACCCTCCAGTTGGGACTTTTCACCTAACCCTCCAAGTTAGGACTTTTCACCTAGCCCTCCAAGCTAGGACTTTTCACCCAACCTTCCAAGTTAGGACTTTTCCACACCTAGCCCTCCAAGCTAGGACCTGGCTTCACTCACCAGGATTTCTTCTAACCTGGCTTCACTCACCAGGACCCGGCTTCACTCACCGGGATTTCCACCACCTGGCTTCACTCACCAGGACCCGCTTCACTCACCGGATTCCAACACCTGGCTTCACCCACCCGCTTCACTCACCGGGATTTCCAACACCTGGCTTCACTCACCAGGACCCGGCTTCACTCACCGGGATTTCCAATCACCTGGCTTCACTCACCAGGACCCGGCTTCACTCACCGGGATTTCCAATCACCTGGCTTCACTCACCAGGACCCGGTTTCACTCACCGGGATTTTCATTACCTGGCTTCACTCACCAGGACCCGATTTCACTCACCGGGATTTCCATTACCTGGCTTCACTCACCAGGACTTTAACCCAAATTTGCTCAACCAAACTTAAATCATTGTCAAACACCAAAACAACAACCGGGCCAGACTGCATCAACAATCTCCCCTTTTTGTTGTTTGACAACCCGATTTAAGTTTAGGTATCAATCAATTGAAGTCAGTTCAACTCTTATAAGGGAATCATGATCCTCCCCCTATAATAACCATAAACTTAATCAGTCATTTTCTCCCCCTTTGTCAAACATCGAAAAGGGTATGGTTATTATGTTTGAACATACCTCCCCCTCAAACACGGGTCTCTCCCCAAACCCAGAATAATCAAAGGATAATTTTTGAATTGCACATGAAAACATATACAGAATAATATCATGGTCAAACATGTATATGTTTCATATGACAAGTACGTCAAAGGATGATTTTGGATTGTACATGAGAGGCATATACCATAAATGTATCATGGCAACAATGTATATGCATCATACGACAATAAGTGTGAACTTGCACATGAAAACATATACAGAAATATATCAAGGTCAAACGTGTATATGTTTCATATGACAAGTAACGAATGCATCTGTATCTGACATATAATCCTGATTGGTCTCCATGACCGATCAGGTTCATTGATTACGTGATACAGACATATTTCTTGTTAGTCTGGAGAGCGATCAAATTTCAGAAAAATTCCTGAAAATCTGATATGTTCCTGATCAGACTGCATTAACAATTTGCATTCCATAACAGGGGAGTAGACTCTATTGATATTCGATATTTCAGAAACATTTCCGAAATATGACATTAAGAATAAGAGTCATGACTCAACAAACCCTTTCTTATGAATTTGAACATTCCAACATAGGTTTGTATCAAATCACTATTTAGTATAGGTTTGTACCATTTGAACAAATTTGTGCTCCCTTAGTACCAGGTTTGTACCAATGGAAGATCAAGTATATTTCAATTGTAATCGGTTTGTATCAGATTTGTGTGTTGTATGATCATTAAACTGATACAATTCGACAAGACGATATTGGTTTGAGGAGGTTTTAGATCAATTTGGAACGATCTGGGAGTTCCTTGATCAGAGTTGGTCTGATCGGTCACCAGACCGATCAGGAGCACCCCTGATCGGTCGGTGGACCGATCAGGGATGATACAGAATGGTTTTTCAGTTTCAGAAACAAAATTTCAGAAACTGTGAAATCACCTTTGTTTCAAATCTCAACCATTCCTAAACCCTAATTCAATTAATGTTAATCCATTTGGTCCTAAGGGTTCCCTTAACCAAGATATATGTCATGATCTGTGTCAAAGCATGATGAGTATGTTCTTAATCATGAACTTGAGTCCCAAAACCAGGTTTGTATGATCAGTTATGTTCTAAGCATGTTCTTGGCATGATCATGTGTGAATCAAAATATTCCAAGTATGATCAAATTTCATGATACACAAGGTATGATCAAATTTTCAAATCATGCTTATATAACACTAGTATCAAGGTATGATTAAGTTCCCAATTTTTTATCAAGTTCATTTACCATCATAAGCAACACTAAGTGTGAAGACCTTGAATACATGCCAATTCTTTTGATTCATTTCAAGAAAACACTGAACCTAGACCTTAAGTTCATGTTCTTGTCTAATGATGTATTGTGAGATTTTCAATGTGTCCATACTTGTTCTCTAGCATGCATCCATATTCTACAACACTATTTGAGTCAAAACATGATGGTGTTTTCTAAGCATGAAATTGAGTATCAAAAGATGTTTGTATCAAAGCATGATCATATCAAGAAACCTTAGTTTGATACAAGGGAATCACTAGGTCATAGAAGGTTAAACAGTGAATTTTAAAACTCATGGTGATGCCTTGTGAGATTTTTATAATGATCAGCCCAACCTATATGTTCATCTTGTCCTTAAACATGCATTCATGTGTTATAACACATACAAGATACTCATGGCATACTTGGGCTTGAGATAAGACATTTCATAAACCATAACTTGCATAAAAACACAAATTGCAACAAGTAAAACCAATTATTCTAAGCCATTCATGGCAAGAGCAAATTATGTGTGAATCTAAACCCTTCATGCAATATATAAAAATAATTTCCAAGGCTTGTTGACTTATTTTAAAACTAGTGTAACCTTAGCCTTGGGTTTGGAGCACCACTTATCAACAACCTATGTTGATAGATGCTCCCCCTCAATCAAAGCTATACAATTCTAAATATGGAGGTTTTAGGTACCCAAATTTTGGGACCTAATGCATCTACAATGAAAGACTTTGGCACCCATGCCTTAGTCACTTTCTTTTTGACCTTTTGAACCCTAGAATTATTTTGTGCTCTAGATTGGGTTCTTGACATTAAGGATACAAAGGTCGGTTCCATAGGTCGGTAACCTATACCGGCCTTGTTGTAAACCGCCCTTTGGGAATTCAAGATCATGTCTAAGGTTTTTGAGCCAATTGAAAACTTTTCAAGAATATTCTTGAGGTTTTCAATTTTGCTCCTCAAGTCCTTATTGTCATTCTCAAGGGTCTTAACATGTGAGTCATCAATTACCTCATCCTTAGAGGTTTCAATTCCTTTACTTCTAATCTTAATGATTTAACTTTTGCCTTGGATTTCTTAAGCAACTTAGTTAGGCATGCGATAGCTCTATAGCACTTATCTAACACGGGAGAAATTACCTCTTCATCATCCGAAGATGATGAAGGCGCGGTTGAGGAGTCACTTGATTCATCACTCTCCTCCTTTGACTCTTCTAGTGCCACTAGAGCCACGTGACAGTGGATGTTCTTCTCCTCCTTCTTCTTGTTGTCACCTGCCACTAAAGCAATCCCTTTCTCTTTGGGACTTTGGTTAGAGATCTCATGTAATTCCATCTCACAAAATAAATCCTCTAACTTAACAAAAGATAAGTCCTTGGAAACCTTGTAAACATCCACCATGGATGACCACAAGGCATTCCTAGGAAATGCTTTTAGAATGTACCTCACTAAGTCTCGGTTTTCCACCTTTTCATTGATGGAATGCAAGCCATTGATGATTTCTTTGAACCGACAATGAAGCATACTTACAGTTTCGTTTTCTCCCATTGTCAAGTTCTGGAGTTGGCTGTGAAGGAGATCCTTCTTGGCTGTCCGGGTGTCTTGAGTTCCTTCATGGAGCTCGATAATCTTATTCCATAGATCTTTAGCACTTGTAAAAGGACCCACCTTGATCAACTCCTCCTTCGTCATCCCACATTGCAAGGTGACAATAGCTTTGGCATTGGCTTCCCCCTTCCGGATTTGCTCAACCGACCACTTGGAAAACTCAAGCTCCTTTCCTTCATTATCCTTTGGAAGGGAAAACCCCTCCTTGACAGAGAACCACAAGCTCATGTTGGTTTTGAGATAGAACTCCATCCTTGACCTCCAATATGGAAAATCTGTGTCGTCAAGGAATGGAGGTCGGTTTGTGCTCATTCCTTCTCTTCCAGCCATCTTGTTGTAAGCTCTCGGATGTTAAGCCGTAAACAGAGCACCACGCTCTGATACCACTTGTTGGGAACGAGATGGCTATAGAGGGGGGGTGAATATAGACAGACACAATTTCTAAGCTCTTTTCGAATCTTCTCTGCACTTAAGTTAGTAGCAGCGGAAACAAAACAAAGGCAAAGAAGCAAACTTAACAAAACTGCAGAAACAGAGAATACAAACCAAGGATCGCTAACAAGGATCGTTTACAAGGTTCGGGGATAACTTGCCCCTACTCCTTGGCGTGCCCGTGAGGTGGGCGATCCCTTGATCGTCGGCAGATCAAGCCCCGGTGAACACCGGATATCAAGCGCCTCCTTCTCGGTGGAGTAACCTCTCCACAAGCTGTCTCAGTAGATGAATACAAGATTAAGCACACGAGACACTCGAGAAGGGAAGCTCACAAAGCTCTCACAGGAATGCAACAAGATCGCTCAAGAACAAAGCAACAGAGAGCACGAACACAGCCCAGCAACAACTTCCCAAGTTTTCTGTCTTGTTCGCCTCCGCTCCTCTGCCTCAGCTTCGCCACTTAAGCTCTGCTCACCATCACAAGCTTCATCAGCATCCACTGAGCCAGCCTGAACCCACTGACCTCCCTGAGCACTCAGTCCACTGAAGACCTCCTCTCCAGCTGAGCCTCCGTCAGTCGCCAGCTGCGTCAGTTGCCCGTTGAAACCTGAGAATGAGAAACAGCCAAACCTGCTCAACGGAAAGCCTCCCATTGACCCTCCTTGAGTGTTTGAATCACCTGCTATCACCTGCACACTCCAACAGAGGCTTAGCAATGCATATCAAAACATATCAGCAGTGTATCAGAGAATCGGCAGTAAAAACAGACGCGATCAGAGCTTCTGACAGCGTATTTGAATTAAAGTTCTGCGCCTGATCGGTCACCAGACCGATCAGGGTGAAGCCTGATCGGTCACCAGACCGATCAGAATGGATCCTGATCGGTCACCCAGACCGATCAGGGCAGATGAACAATTGTTTATTAATCAATCCCAAGATCCCTGATCGGTCACCGGACCGATCCAAGACTTTGATCAGCAAGGGAACTCAACTCACCGTTTGCTCCCTGATCGGTCACCAGACCGATCAGGAGCTGTGCAGTGAGTGAAACACACACTCCCTGATCGGTCACCAAACCGATCAAACATCGCTGGATCGGTCACCAGACCGATCCACGAAGGAGCAGCGTGCCAAACTCCCTGATCGGTCACCAGACCGATCCAGGGACTCAACCTAGCCCTCCAAGCTAGGATTTCATCCACCCTAGCCCTCCAAGCTAGGGACCTGACCTTCCAAGTCAGGATTTCATCCAACCTAGCTTCACTCACTAGGACCTGGCTTCACTCACCAGGGTTTTTCACCTAACCCTCCAGTTGGGACTTTTCACCTAACCCTCCAAGTTAGGACTTTTCACCTAGCCCTCCAAGCTAGGACTTTTCACCCAACCTTCCAAGTTAGGACTTTTCCACACCTAGCCCTCCAAGCTAGGACCTGGCTTCACTCACCAGGATTTCTTCTAACCTGGCTTCACTCACCAGGACCCGGCTTCACTCACCGGGATTTCCACCACCTGGCTTCACTCACCAGGACCCGACTTCACTCACCGGGATTTCCAACACCTGGCTTCACTCACCAGGACCCGGCTTCACTCACCGGGATTTCCAACACCTGGCTTCACTCACCAGGACCCGGCTTCACTCACCGGGATTTCCAATCACCTGGCTTCACTCACCAGGACCCGGCTTCACTCACCGGGATTTCCAATCACCTGGCTTCACTCACCAGGACCCGGTTTCACTCACCGGGATTTCCATTACCTGCTTCACTCACCAGGACCCGGTTTCACTCACCGGGATTTCCATTACCTGGCTTCACTCACCAGGACTTTAACCCAAATTTGCTCAACCAAACTTAAATCATTGTCAAACACCAAAACAACAACCGGGCCAGACTGCATCAACAGTGCAGTCGTATTCCTAGTATTATATGTCGATGACATCTTACTTATAGGAAACGATATATCAGTCTTACAGACAGTTAAAATTTGGTTGTCCAAAACTTTCTCCATGAAAGACCTGGGAGAAGCAACCTATATCCTTGGGATTAGAATCTATAGAGATAGATCAAAACGGTTGCTTGGTCTTTCGCAGTCTACGTATATAGACCGAGTGCTAAAAAGGTTTAGCATGTCGGAATCCAAGAAAGGTTACCTTCCCATCAGGCATGGGATCAACCTTTCAAAGTCTATGTGTCCGCGCACAGAAGACGAGAGGATTTGCATAAATAAGATTCCCTATGCATCCGCAATAGGATCTATCATGTATGCTATGTTATGTACAAGGCCCGATGTATCGTATGCTTTGAGCGTCACAAGCAGATACTAGTCGGATCCGGGAATGGATCATTGGGCGGCTGTAAAGACAATCCTTAAGTACTTAAGAAGAACTAAGGATGTGTTCCTAATATATGGAGAAGGAGATGTGGTAATACGTGGGTATACAGATGCCAGTTTCCCGACAGATAAGGATGACTCCAAATCGCAGTCTGGATACGTATTTACTTTGAATGGAGGCGCAGTATGTTGGAAAAGTTCTAAACAAGACACCGTAGCGGATTCTACCACGGAAGCGGAATATATCTCAGCTTCGGAAGCAGCAAAGGAAGCAGTTTGGATCAAGAAGTTTGTCTCAGAACTTGGTGTGGTTCCAACCATTGATGAAGCAGTGCCGGTTTACTACGACAACAATGGAGCTATTGCACAAGCGAAGGAACCAAGGTCTCATCAGCGATCCAAACACGTGCTTCGACGCTATCATCTGATCAGAGAGATTATAAGTAGGAATGACATACAAATTGAGAGAGTTCCCACTGAAAGGAACATAGCGGATCCTTTAACTAAGGCCTTGCCTCAAAGCAAGTTTGAGGGTCATGTTAGAGCTTGTGGTATTGGATACCGTAGCGATTGGCATTAGGCCAAGTGGGAGTTTGTTAGTGATATGAGAGAAGTGTCCTAAGGCAATCGCCTTATGATTGTAAACATTTATTTTAATAAATGATAATTCACTATTTGAGTATACATGTTTATGTATTTGATTGGGATCTTAAACTCATCTACTGAATGTCCGCAATACAACTCACAGCATAAGAGAATTTGTGATGGGATCACAACTTGTGATTATCTCTAAATGTGCAAATGTGAAGTATTGAAAATATCCCTAGTCGATGAATTGATAAAAACGGACACTATCAATTCTGTTGAGACTAGCATGGGTTATTCTTTAATCAGCTGATTCTCACTGGCTGGTGACATTGGGATGTCCGGAGATAAACATGGATGCTAGTTAAGGGAACTAGTTCATTGGAGTGACTAGCTGTAAAACTTCATATGGTTATCTATATAGATATGTCAATGAAGTTCTTACTGCAGCTTAAGTGCGATGTTCCTTTGACTTGCGGTGTTCAAGTCATCTTGGTCATGGAGACTTATACTTTAACATCTTAAGCAAGCATCTCCAAGGAGGTGTGGACCCAGGATGATTGGGTATAAGCCAAAGTGCCTGAAGATGTTTGAACAGCCTACAAAGGATTCACCACTCCTTGCGAGGAGATGTATACCCAGGCCTATCGTCGGATTGTTACTCAAAACCTCTGGCCAGAGTATATCATGTTAAGAGTGCGAGTCTCTTAAATACATGAGAGTAATTAGAAATCCAAAGGACGAGAAAGACATTACTTGGGCTAGGTGTGACGTAGTCAGCCTAGTGGGGACTGACACAAATAGACCGTGTCCTGAACCAAGTGGGTATAAGATGGTGAAGGGAATGGGGCACGATTTAGTAGAGCTGCTGAAGGGTTTCAGAATAATTTCTTCTGAGGTCAAACCGTTGATCTTTCGATTAATTGGGGGTCATGATGTACTACTAGGTGCCACTCATGACCGTTCTATAATTGGTTAATTATAGACGGCCAACATAAATCGAAAGTCTATTTAGTCACACGCACTACGGGTAATCCGAGGGATTTAAAACGAGTTGAAAATTAGATTTTCCGATCAAGAGAAATAAGTCGAATCTGAGTTAATCAGAGGCGCAATGGAAGCTAAAAATGGCTAAGTCTTTTGAAGGCTTTTTGGGCGAATTAAATGAGTTTAATTCGCGTTAGTTCGGCTCGGTTTGGGCCGGCCAAAGAGGGTGCCAACCCTCCTTGGTTGGTCGGCCATTAAAAGGGAGAAAAACCAATTTAATTGGTTTAATTAATAAAATGAATCTAGTGCGATTTATTTTATAAATTATGGATAAATAAATTTGTATAAAGAAATTTATATAAATAAATTTGTAGAATTTTATTCTTTTATGGAAGTTAAAATAATCCATGAATTGGTTTATTTTAATTTTATAAAATCAATTATGAATTGATTTTTCCATAATAAGAAAGTTTATAAATTCCTTATAAAATTTATTCCATAATTTAAAGAGAAGAAGAATTTGTTTTATTATAAATTAGTTATAATAAGACTCGGCTTAAACGGAAGAATTAATAAGAGAATTTATAAGATAAATTTCTTATAACTAATTCCGTTAATTCCGTTAAGAGGGAGACTTAGCAAAGGAGTTGCTACTATATAAAGGAACCAAAGGCAAGCCCTTATTACGCATTACTAATTGAGATTAGTAACTTCCTCTCTCCCTCTCTCTTATTCTCTTCTCCCTCTCCTTTCCCTTAGGGCCGGCGCCCTTCTTGGAGAATTAGGGCCGGCTCCCACCTTCCTTGCTAGGGCCGGCGCACCCTATCAACACCAAGCAAGGTTGTCGTGAGCTTCAAGAAGAAGGAGAAACGAAACAAGAAGAAGAAGAAGCGGATAGCGACTCCTCTCTTCCCGGAATTCGATTCCGTTTTCTTGGTGGTTAGTTTCCCTTTCCTCTCTTGATCTTTCTTGTTGTGCCTATAGAGAATCTAGTAGTTCTCGTCGGCACAAAACTCGTGACTTTGCGAAGTCATCCCGAAGAGAACTCGGCGTAGACGCGAATAGAGGCGGAGCTTCCAAGGGACGCTACGGTTGGATCTCGTCCCTTACTTCGAGTTACGAAAGGTACTTAGTAAATTAGTTTACTTTTCCACAAAGTTTTATTTTATGATTAAGTCAACACATCATAAGGTTGCATGCTAGATACGTGGTTAAAATAATTTAGGAAATTATTTTATGCTAATTCTTCCGCTGCACGTAAAAATTTAAAATTTTACGAACCCGTATCCTTGTCAACATGCACCCGGTCCCAACAGAAATTTAAGAAAGTAAACTAACAGCTGATTACTAAAATGCAGGAATGAAACGTTGCAGAAATCGAAATTATAGTCAAAACAGCAGAAATTAACTAACTACACTACTCCTCAACCCTTCTCCAACTCAAGAGCTCCTTGGTCGTCAATCAAGGGAGAACCTCGGACCCGCAAGCTCAACAAATCAGTGGAAGAACTGTCTCTGCTACCGAATCAATTCAGACCCTGCTCAAGCCGAAAATTGCTTCCAACTTCTTCAAACTCGCTGTGGTGGCTTGCGATTGGGATTAGGGAATGATCCGAACCTTCCAGGGAACCCCTCTGGATAGCTCGGATGCAATGGCGATGGTGCACAGCTGAGCTCGCTGAAATCGGATAACAGAGCTGCTGAAACCTCACGCAGCCCTGCTATTGAGCAAAATCCAATCTGAAAACCTCACAGAGAACTCTCTCCACTGACCTAGCCCTTGTTTAGTGAAGGATTGAGTGATCACGCCTTCGATTGGATGAAAACTTGAAGAACACGAAGAAAAAACTGAAGGAAGCTACTGTTGCGGCGAAGACGCGATGATGGGAAGAGCTGCGCAGGTTTTTCCTTAAGTAATTAGCATTGAACGGCTCAGATTGATTTGAGGAAATCCAACGGCTGATCTTGCTCTGATTTGAGCCAAACTTTGAGGATGTTGATCAGGGGTCAGGATCTGCCTCGTGGTAGCTCGGATCCTCCAGATGTGCAACGGGTGGTCCAGATCAACCTAATCTTTGAATGGACGATCTAGAGCCCTCCGAGCTTGATCCAACGGTTGAATGAGCTCTGATTGGGATGAAACCTTCAGATCTTGATCAGAGTGCTTGATCAACCCTAACCCTAGCTCGGATTGCTTCAGATGGTCCCGGATGGCTCAGATCTAGCCGCTTTTGAATCGGACGACCCAGATTTAATCCTAATCTTGATAACTCGATCTGGGTCACTTCCGACTCAAGTTTGACCCAATATGCCCTAGGTCCATGAACCCTTCATGCCTACAAAAAATAGATCAAGAATTTAGTGGCCAAATAATCCAAATATGTGTAAATTTGCAATTAAGTCCAAAATAAGAGGAAATTCTAAAACCTAAGGCAATTTCACAATTAAGCGATAAAAACATAGGTCAAACATGAATTTTAGCAACTCAAATAATCACTAAAATGGTATCTATCAACTCCCCCACACTTAACCTTGAGCGTCTCGCGAAACCACTAAGTATGTATCCCCTAGACTTTCTTAAGCATAATTAGAAGCAAATGAAAAGAAATTACCTAAGGTTATCAATTCTCAAAGATCTAAGCTCTATGGATTAGTATCTTGTCCTTAAATCAACAACTTAGCCTTTTCATCCATCATGAGTCATTGAGATGAATTTAAATCACTAGCCTTTCAAGGAAAATTTTGGTGGCTCTCTCCTTAAGTTCTAAGTTGATGATAGAAGTGGAGCTCACTCAAACACACATGCTTCTTGCACTACCATAGGCTTGCTTATTATCTACTCTCCACCATTAGTCATGATTAGGATTCACATCTACAAAAATAAATGAAAGACATAGAAATAGTAAGAAATGGAGCAAAAATCAAGGAAATGGAAAAATTGATAAAGTGGAGGACTTGAGTGCTCAAGTATGTTTCCAATGTGCTTTGCCCCTCTTGTCAGTCCTCTAGTGATATCAAAAATGTGGTGGAGTTAATCTTGAACAATGACTTCGACTTGGATGAATAAAACCCTATTGATCTCAATGTGCCAACTTTCACCTTGCGTGCCAAATTTCTTTCTCCATCTTCTTTCCTGATTTTTCCTCTTTTCCTTTCTCTCTAGCAAGGTCAGAAATGAAATGAAATAAAACTTAAATCCGGATGAGAAAAACATTCAATGATTTTATAGTGCCAAGCCTTCAATTGTGTGCCACCTTTGTTTTTTCTCTCTTCTTTTTTTTTTTCAAACTGTTTTTCTTCTCTTTTTGTTTCCTGCTCTTAATCTTCTAATGGAGCCTTCCAGATCTTGCAAAACTCTAATTTTTTCATATCAGTTGGCATCTAGGAGTAGTGGAGCACTTTAACTGTTTCACTCTAAAAATTCTACTAAACAAGTTGAATTTCAGCCAACTTCATTCCATTCTCTGCTCTGCAATTGTTTCAAATTTTTCTTGCATTTTTCTGCATCAGATTCTAGCTCCTTGGCTTCAATCTCAGACCTTGCAAACTCCTGCATTTTTCTGGTTGGCAGTTAGCATCAAATAGAGATGGAAGGGTTGATCCCAGCTGTTTCGAATTCAGCCCACTGCATCCTTCTTTCTTTTTCTGTTCTTGATCTGAAAAATCCAATCAACCACATTTCTTTCTCCTTTGATCAGCAGTGGATGTGCCTAACAATTTCAGATACATTCCTATACCTACTGCCTTGATTCATAGCCTCAAAAACTCAAATTCGGTTGCAAGTTGATACAAACTGCCTTCATAGCATTTCTACTGGTTTTTCTCCTTTCATAACTGAATTTTCAGCTTAAGTATCAACTTGCTGCTCTCCAAAACCTCTTGGGCTTCGAGTGGGTTTGTTTTGAGTCCTTTTCAGCTACCCTTGCAGCAGCCACATTAGTTTCAACTCAATTCATTTGCACTTCAATTTTGGCACTGCACAGATTTTTGTTTCTCTTTTTTTTCTAAATGGCATAGATTTTTCCCTTGCTTCAGATGTATACAATTTCAATTGTGTTCAGCTACGCTTCCTTATCAAAACTAGCTTCCAATCACACTGCCGTGAGCATTCAAATGGACTAATCATCACATTTGGCACAAAGAAATGGCAACTCCAAGTACTCATTGCAGATTTTCTTCTTCTTTGTTCTTTACTAATTTTTTTTTCTTTAGGCCAGCTGCTTGTTCAGTCACTATGTACTTGAATTCTGATCAGAGTCAACTTCAACTCACCCTTGCCGTGAGCTTCCAATGAATAGCTACTCTCTTTGGCACAAACATTTCAGCATTTTCTTTTTTTCTTTTTGCAATGCTTTTATTCCACTCTTAAATTCTATACAGCTGTCCATACAGTCACCTTTCTTCTGTGTTGGTCAATAATGGATGAGTTCAACAAACTCTGGCATGTCATGTACTCAATTCCCGAATGCATAGCCAACCTAAACAAACCAATTCAATTCCAATTTGGTACAAAAACTGTCTCACTGCATTTTCTGTTTTGTTCTTCTCTGTTGCAATTGTTCCAGATTTTTTTCTGTATTTTCCTTCTTCTGATTTCAGCATCTACTCGGCTTCAATTCCAACTTCATCAGCTTTTCAATTCAGATTGTCTTCAGCTGGAGATCAGATTCCAGCACTCGGCAGCAATTTCAGACCTTTCAAACTCTGAATTCTCTTTTCATTTTGCAGCTGCAACAATTGTGCTCAGCTCCCAAATTTCACAGCTTCTTTGTTCTCAGCTTTTGTTCAGCCCCTTTCAAATTCTGAACAGCTGATTTCAGGCCTCCAACAAGGTGTGGCTGATTCCCTTCGCAAAGAACAGCTCCAATCCCAACATTTCTGCCCAAAGGTAGCTGCATAGAATTTTCTTTCTTTCTGGCACAAGCTTCCTTCATTTGGTGCCATTTTTCTCCTCATTGCAGATTTTGTCTCTTCTCTTTTTTTTTCGTGTGGGTCTTCAAAGAATGATGAGAATTCTAAATGCCTCAATTGCTTCCATACTCAACCACTCCTTCTTGGAATTCAAACTCACTCAAAATGTAATTGTTTCCATCCTTCCATTGCAAAAATTTTTTCTTTTTGGATCGAAATGCCTTCTTGATACAAAACTTTTCCAAAACACTAATCACTCCCCCACACATAAATCTTTGTCCGTCTCGGGCAAAGTAGCATCAAGAAAACATCCCAAGCAAACAAATCCATAGAAAAATGGGGTTAAGAGTAGGAGAATAGAAAGGAAAATTGAAAAGAGTATGTATCAAGTATGATCATTGCTAAGAATAACATGGAAAAGGGAAACAATTTGATTAGCCTTCATAGATGTGATCCAATCATTGAAATATGGTTTTGAAAAAACCTAAGTTCTAGAGTACAATAACATATGTGTATCACAAAAGTAAGGCTAATTCTCACTAGGCAAAATAATTCATCTCAAGTCCTCAATCAAGAATCTAAAACCAAGTAGTACTCAAGCATCCAAGAATTCATCCATGAGCTCAAATCCTAAGTTTTAACAACCAAATTTAATTTATTTTCAAAAGACTCTAAAATTCTATGGGATAACCTAGAGGGATACATTTATTCACTAAGAGCGAAAGTGCTAAAAGTCATAACATGGTATTTACAAAGTCTATTTATTCATGTTATGTTTCCTAAGAATTTATTATCAACTACTTACTCCAAAAAGAGAAAGAATTTATTCCTAGAACCATGAAAATGATATGTACAATAAAATGTAAATGTAGAGAAAGTGAACCCCCCCTTAAGTTGGGTAGATAGCGTCCTCAATGTACACATCCTCCACCTTTAGCTTCTTCAGTTCTTCAAAATACTTTTTGAGCCGGTGGCCATTAACTTTCCACACAAATCCATTAGCTTCGTCCCTAATTTCAACAACTCCATAGGGAAAAATGTCAGTTATAATAAATGGACCTTCCCACCTCGACCTCAACTTACCTCTTATCAATTTGAGCCTTGATTTATACAATAAAACCTTGTCGCCAATTTGGAAGTCCTTTTTCACAATATGTTTGTCATGGAAATTCTTGGTCTTTTCTTTGTAAATCCTTGAATTTTCGAATGCCTCTAGCCGAATTTCTTCAAGTTCTTGAAGTTGCAATTTTCTTTCTTCTCCCGCCTTGGTAGCATCGAAATTACAAGCTTTCACCGCCCAATACGCCTTGTGCTCTATTTCCACGGGGAGGTGACAAGCCTTACCATAAACCAAGCGGTAGGGTGACATACCAATCGGTGTCTTAAATGCTATTCTGTAGGCCCAGAGTGCGTCATCTAACCTTTTGCTCCAGACTTTTCTAGTGGGCCCAACTGTTTTCTCTAGAATGGATTTTATCTCTCTGTTGGAAATCTCAGCCTGTCCATTTGTTTGGGGATGATAGGATGTAAAGATTTTATGTACCACCCCATATTTGCTCAGCAGTGCCTTCATGTGTTTGTTACAGAAATGAGATCCTTGGTCACTAATTATTGCTCTTGGAATTCCAAACCTGCAGAAAATGTGTGACCTAACAAAACTACAAACAACAGAAGAATCATCAGTCTTGGAGGGAATGACCTCCACCCATTTTGAAACATAATCCACAGCAAGTAAAATATACAGATAACCATAAGATGCAGGAAAAGGTCCCATAAAATCTATCCCCCAAACATCAAAAATCTCACAATAAAGAATAGCATGTTGGGGCATCTCATGTCTCGCTCCTATGTTCCCAGTTCGCTGGCATCTATCACAATTTTTATAAAAAACATATGAATCATGAAAAAGGGCGGGCCAGTATAATCCACACTCTAGTACTTTCCTGGCAGTCCTCTGGGGTCCAAAATGCCCCCCACAAGCTGATGAATGACAAAAAGTAAGGACAGAAGAAAACTCATGATCTGGTACGCATCTCCTAATTATTTGGTCATTACAAAATTTCCACAAATAAGGATCATCCCACACATAAAACTTTGCATCACTTTTTAATTTATCTTTTTGAGCCTTAGAAAATTGAGTGGGGAAAACATGTGCAACTAGAAAATTAACTAGGTCAGCATACCACGGGGTCTCACCATGTACTGCAATCAAGTGCTCATCTCTGAAATCATCATCAATGGTGGTAGGAGATCCATCTCCTTCAAGTCTGCTCAAATGATCTGCAACTAAGTTCTCTTTTCCACTTCTATCCTTGATTTCCAGGTCGAATTCTTGGAGTAGGAGCATCCATCTGATCAATCTAGGTTTTGCATCAGGCTTTTTCAACAGATATTTGAGAGCTGCATGATCAGAAAAAATAATCACATGTGAGCACAATAAATAAGATCTGAATCTATCTAAAGCAAAAACAATGGCAAGAAGCTCCTTTTCAGTCGTGGTGTAGTTGGCTTGGGCGGCATCTAGGGTTTTGGAGGCGTAGCAAATGACATGTGGTGCTCCATCAACCCTCTGTGCTAAAACAGCTCCCACTGCAAAATTAGAAGCATCACACATTAATTAAAATGGTAGGGTCCAGTCAGGTGATGTAATAATAAGAGCTGAGGTAAGAGCCTCCCTGAGTCTATGAAAAGCTTCCTTGCATTTTTCATCAAAATGAAACTCAACATCCTTCTGCAAAAGTCGTGTCAAGGGTCAAGCAATCAAGCTGAAATCTCTAATAAATCTGCGGTAAAATCCTACATGCCCAAGAAAAGCACGAACATCCCGTACGCATACGGGGTCAGATAAAGAAGAAATAACACTGATTTTAGCATGATCTACCTCAATACCTTTCCGAGAGACTATGTATCCAAGTACAATCTCATGCTCTACCATAAAGTGGCATTTCTCAAAATTAAGAACAAGGTTAGTTTCAATTCAACGATGTAAAACCCTAGACAAATTATTTAAGCATGAATCAAAAGACGTGCCATAAACTGAAAAATCATCCATGAATACCTCCATACAGTCCTCTAGCAACTCACCGAATATACTTACCATGCATCTCTGAAATGTACCGGGTGCGTTGCAGAGTCCGAAGGGCATACGTCTGTAGGCAAATGTGCCAAAGGGGCAAGTGAAGGTGGTCTTCTCCTGGACCTCTGGATCTATGCAAATCTGAAAATAGCCTGAAAATCCATTCAAGAAACAATAGTGCGACTTCCCTGCCAGTCTCTCAAGCATCCGATCAATGAAGGGTAAAGGGAAGTGATCTTTCCTTGTGACCTTGTTGAGCTTCCTGTAATCAATGCAGACTCTCCAGGAATTCTTAACTCTGGTGGGCACTAGTTCATTGCTTTCATCTGCCACCACGGTCACTCCAGATTTCTTGGGCACCACGTGAATAGGACTAACCCACTGACTGTCAGAAATAGGGTAAATGATACCTGCCTGTAGAAGTCTAGTCACCTCTTTCTTCACAACATCCAAAATAAGTGGATTGAGTCTCCTTTGTGGTTGCCTCACAGGTTTGACATTTGTTGGGACCGGGTGCATGTCGACAAGGATACGAGTTCGTAAAATTTTAAATTTTTACGTGAAGCGGAAGAATTTGCATAAAATAATTTCCTAAATTATTTTAACTTCGTATCTAGCATGCAACCTTATAGTGTGTTGACATAATCATAAAATAAAACTTTGCGGAAAAGTAAACTAATTTACCAAGTACCTCGCGTAACTCGAAGTAAGGGACGAGATCCAACCGTAGCGTCCCTTGGAGTGCCTCTATTCGCGTCCACGCCAAGTTCTCTTCGGGATGACTTCACAAAGTCACGAGTTTTGTGCCGACGAGAACTACTAGATTCTCTATAGGCACAACAAAGAAGATCAAGAGAAGAAAAGGAAACTAACCACCAAGAAAACGGAATCGAATTCCGGGAAGAGAGGAGTCGCTATCCGCTTCTTCTTCTTCTTGCTTCGTTTCTTCTTCTTCTTGAAGCTCACGGCAACAACCTTGCTTGGGTGTAGGTTGGGGGCCGGCCCTAATAGAGCTAGGGTGGGCGCCGGGCCTAAGGGAGGGAGAGAAGAAGGAGAAGAGAATAAGAGGGAGAGAGGGAGCTACTTCTCTTGACAACTCAATTGGAATTAAGGGCTTGCCTTTGGTTCCTTTATATAGTAGCATCTCCCTTGCCAAGTCTCCCTCTTAACGGAATTAACGGAATTAACGGAATTAGTTATCATAAGAAATTTATCCTATAAATTCTCTTATGAATTATTCCGTTTAAACCAAGTTTTATTATAACTAACTTTATAATAAAACTAATTAGTTATCATAAGAAATTTATCCTATAAATTCTCTTATGAATTATTCCGTTTAAACCAAATTTTATTATAACTAACTTTATAATAAAACTAATTAGTTATCATAAGAAATTTATCCTATAAATTCTCTTATGAATTTTATTATAACTAACTTTATAATAAAACTAATTAATCTCTCCTTTTATTATGGAATAAATTTTATAAGAAATTTATAAACTTTCTTATTATGGAAAAATCAATTCATAATTGATTTTATAAAATTAAAATAAACCAATTCATGGATTATTTTAACTTCCATAAAAAGAATAAATTTCTATAAATTTATTTATATAAATTTCTTTATACAAATTTATTTATCCATAATTTATAAAATAAATCGCGCTAGATCTATTTTATTAATTAAACCAAAATTAAATGGTTTCTCCCTTTAATGTGGCCGGCCATCCAAGGAGGGTTAGCACCCTCTTTGGCCGGCCAAACCAACCCGAACCGGTCCCGAATTAAACTCATTTAATTCGCCCAATAAGCCTTCAAAAGACTTAGCCATTTTAGCTTCCATTGCGCCTCTGATTAACTCAGATTCGACTTATATCTCTTGATCGGAAAATCCAATTTTCAACTCGTTTTAAATCCCTCGGATTACTCGTAGTGCGTGTGACTAAATAGGCTTTCGATTTATGTTGGCCGTCTATAATCAACCAATTATAGAACGATCATGAGTGGCACCTAGTAGTACATCATGATCCCCAATTAATCGAAAGATCAACGGTTTGACCTCAGAAGAAATTATTCTGAAACCCTTCAGCAGCTCTAATGAATCGTGCCCCATTCCCTTCACCACCTTATACCCACTTGGTTCAGGACACGGTCTATGGTGTCAGTCCCCACTAGGCTGACTACGTCACACCTAGCCCAAGTAGTGTCTTTCTCGTCCATTGGATTTCTAATTACTCTCATGTATTTTAGAGACTCGCACTCTAAACATGATATACTCTGGCCAGAGATTTCTGAGTAACAATCCGACGATAGGCCTGGGTATACATCTCCTCGCAAGGAGTGGTGAATCCTTTGTAGGCTGTTCAAACATCTTCGGGCACTTCGGCTTATACCCAATCATCCTGGGTCCACACCTCCTTGGAGATGCTTGCTTAAGATGTTAAAGTATAAGTCTCCATGACCAAGATGACTTGAACACCGCAAGTCAAAGGAACATCGCACTTAAGCTACAGTAAGAACTTCATTGACATATCTACATGTAGATTCCCATATGAAGTCTTACAGCTAGTCACTCCAATGAACTAGTTCCCTTAACTAGCATCCATGTTTATCTCCGGACATCCCAATGTCACCAGCCAGTGAGAATCAGCTGATTAGAGAATAACCCATGCTAGTCTCAACAGAATTGATAGTGTCCGTTTTTATCAATTCATCGACTAGGGATATTTTCAATACTTCACATTTGCACATTTAGAGATAATCACTAGTTGTGATCCCATCACAAATTCTCTTATGCTGTGAGTTGTATTGCGGACATTCAGTAGATGAGTTTAAGATCCCAATCAAATACACAAAACATGTATACTCAAATAGTGAATTATCATTTATTAATATAAATGTTTACATCATAAGGCGATTGCCTTAGGACACTTCTCTCATATCACTAACAAACTCCCACTTGGCCTAATGTCAATCGCTACGGTATCCAATACCACAGGCTCTAACATGACCCTCAAACTTGTTTTGAGGCAAGGCCTTAGTTAAAGGATCCGCTATATTCCTTTCAGTGGGAACTCTCTCAATCTGTATGTCATTCCTACTTATAATCTCTCTGATCAGATGATAGCGTCGAAGCACGTGTTTGGATCGCTGATGAGACCTTGGTTCCTTCGCTTGTGCAATGGCTCCATTGTTGTCGCAGTATACCGGCACTGCTTCATCAATGGTTGGAACCACGCCAAGTTCGGAGACAAACTTCTTGATCCAGACTGCTTCCTTTGCTGCTTCCGATGTTGCGATATATTCCGCTTCCGTGGTAGAATCCGCTACGGTGTCTTGTTTGGAACTCTTCCAACTTACTGCGCCTCCATTCAAAGTAAATACGTATCCAGACTGCGATTTGGAGTCATCCTTATCTGTCTGGAAACTGACATCTGTATACCCACGTATTATCAAATCTCCTTCTCCATATATTAGAAATGCATCCTTAGTTCTTCTTAAGTACTTAAGGATTGTCTTAACAGCCGCCCAATGATCCATTCCTGGATCAGACTGGTATCTGCTCGTGACGCTCAGAGCATACGATACATCGGGCCTAGTACATAACATAGCATACATGATAGATCCTATTGCGGATGCATAGGGAATCTTATTCATGCTAATCCTCTCGTCTTCTGTGCGCGGACACATAGACTTCGAAAGGTTGATCCCATGCCTGATGGGAAGGTAACCTTTCTTGGATTCCGACATGCTAAACCTTTTTAGCACTCGGTCTATATATGTAGACTGCGAAAGACCAAGCAACCGTTTTGATCTATCTCTATAGATTCTAATCCCAAGGATATAGGTTGCTTCTCCCAGGTCTTTCATGGAGAAAGTTTTGGACAACCAAATCTTAACTGTCTGTAAAACTGATATATCGTTTCCTATAAGTAAGATGACATCGACATATAATACTAGGAATACGACTGCACTCCCACTAACCTTCTTGTACACACAAGGTTCGTCAGGATTTTGTGAGAAATCAAACTCTTTGATTGTCTCATCAAAACGGATATTCCAGCTCCTAGATACTTGCTTTAGTCCATATATGGATCGTCGAAGCTTGCATACCTTGGTTTTATCAACCGATGTGAAACCTTCAGGTTGTATCATGTATACATCCTCAAGTAGGTTTCCATTAAGGAAAGCTGTTTTCACATCCATTTGCCATATCTCATAATCATAATGAGCTGCTATGGCTAGGAGCATCCGAATGGATTTAAGCATAGCTACTGGCGAATAGGTTTCGTCATAATCAATTCCTTGTTTTTGACGATATCCTTTTGCCACTAATCTAGCCTTAAAGGTAACTACATTACCTTCCATGTCGGTTTTCTTCTTGAAAACCCACTTGCACCCTATGGGTTTAATCCCTTCAGGTGGGTTAACCAAGTCCCATACTTGATTTTCGTACATGGAATCCATTTCCGACTTCATGGCTTCAAGCCATTTGTCCCTTTCTGAACTTTTCAGAACATCTTCATAACTGATAGGTTCGTCATCGCCAATGAGTAACACGTCGTTCGATTCACTTACGAGAAATCCGTATCTCTCTGGAATGTTGCGTGTCCTATCAGACCTACGAAGAGGTGGTGTAGTTTTAGGTTCAACTGATAGCTCATCACTATGAATTATCGGTTGTGGGCCTAGACTAGGTGTCTCTGTGATGTCTATTGGAGTTTCTTGAACTTCATCAAGTTCAATCCCACTCCCACTGTTTTCTTGTAAAAGAAACTCTTTCTCTAGAAATACAGCATGCCTTGAAACAAACACCTTTTGTTCCAAGGGATGATAGAATTGGTAACCCTTCGTTTCCTTAGGGTATCCAATAAATAGACATTTATCAGACTTAGCATCCAATTTGTCTGATACAACCCGCTTCACATAAGCAGGACAACCCCATATCTTAAGGTGAGTTAAGTGAGGTTTCTTACTATTCCAGATCTCATATGGAGTAGTAGAGACTACCTTGGTCGGGACTCTGTTTAGCAAGTAAACAGCTGTCTTAAGTGCATAGCCCCAAAAGGATTTTGGAAGAGTTGCATGATTCATCATAGACCTAACCATGTCCATCAAGGTTCGGTTGCGCCTCTCAGATACACCATTATGCTGTGGTGTATACGGCGGAGTCCATTGGGACAATATCCCATTGTCCCTTAGATAATCTTGAAACTCTTGACTTAAGTATTCACCACCTCGATCGGATCGAAGTATCTTAATACTTTTGCCAAGCTGTTTCTCTACTTCATTTCTGAACTCTTTGAATTTCTCAAAGGCTTCAGATTTGTGTTTCATCAAGAACACATACCCGAATCGTGAGTGATCATCGATGAAGGTAATGAAGTAGCTATAGCCTCCTTGTGCAAGAGTTGACATTGGTCCACATACATCGGTATGTATTAGACCAAGCAATTCTCCCACTGGATTACCTTTTCCGGAAAAGGGTAATTTGGTCATCTTGCCTTTCAAGCATGATTCGCATGTATCAAATGAACCAGGTTCAAATGATTCCAAAATTCCACATCGGTGTAATTCGGTCATGCGTTTCTTACTTATATGGCCAAGACGACAGTGCCACGTGTAGGAGTCTATTCGATTATCTATTCGAGCACGTTTGTTGCTAACTTCGATATTGAAAACGTCACTGGATAAATCTAACGTGTAGATGCCATTGCACAAAGTTCCATTCCCATAAAGAACGTCATTTAAAGTTATGTAACAACAATTGTTACTGAAAGTTAAATGATAACCTTTTTCATTCAAACATGAAATAGATACAATGTTCTTTATTAACGAAGGAACAAAATAACAATTATCCAATTCTAAGACACGTCCAGTGGGGAGCTTTAGCAAATATGTTCCAATGGCAACAGCAGCAATCTTTGCTCCGTTTCCAACTCGCAAATTCGCTTCTCCTTTGACGAGTCTTCTTCTATTCCTTAGCCCTTGTATGTCATTACATATATGTGAGCTACACCCAGTATCAAGTACCCAAGTGTTTGAGGAAATAGAATGACATTCAATAACGAAGATACTTGAAGAGGATGGGGCATCGGATGCCTTCTCTTTCAAGGACTCTAGATAAACCTTGCAGTTTCTTCGCCAGTGACCCTCCTTGTCACAGTGATGGCAAGTGCCTTTTAGGGTATTTTCAGTCTTTTTGGCCTTTTTCTTCTTTCCCTTATTCTGTTCATTGGCCTTCCTCTTAGAACCTTTCTTCGAGGAACCAACTAACAGTACCGTCTTTTGATCCTGCTTCACAGAAGGCTCTACAGTCTTCAGCAGGTTGAGCAACTCAGGAAACTGGTCTGGAGTTGTGTTTTCAGGAGGACGGTTGGGAAGTTGATCTTCAAGGATATAAGCAAGCTTCTCTGCCTTGAGGACTATCCTCAGGTTTCGAAGCCAGTCCATGAAGTTTGGCCCAGTCAGTTTATTGGTGTCCAAAATGGAACGCAAGTTTAAAGAAGACATGATCGAGTGATTATCCTAGAAATTCAAATTGAGATTATGTGAGAAGAATGATTAAAGAATGTATCAATATACATAAATTGAAATCCTATTTATTTTTCAAATTGAATAACCCTTATTATCAATTCGGGAGATCGTAGGAACATCTCCAAATAGGTTGATATCCAACCATAGATAAGAACCACCATGGCTGTGGCCATCAAGTTTTTCTTAGCTATGAAGGTAGGTAATTATACCGATTACATATCACATATATGTAACTATCACATTATGCTATCAACTAATTGAATGTTTGCATAAATCATTGGGTTGTTAACTCATTAACAAGTATGCATCATATACATAGCACCCAACTGCACCTCTCTTTACATCGACCTTGGCTGTGGCACAACAAATCGATGCTCCAAGCTTAAGGCTGACCCATTAATCAAGAAATAGTTTTAATATGGTTGGAGCTCATTCAACCGTTTAGTCAGGCTGGATGTGTCCAACAACCAAAACTAAGGATTGACCTCTGACTCCAACTATATTATTCATAAACTAATTCCATGGTTTGAACATGTTGAGGTTCAAGTCGGGCATGGATGTGTCCATCAACCCAATCGAGAAACAAAACTCCGATTCTAACCATATTAATGGAAGGTGTTTGCCTTAATATTTTGTAAGGGGTTTTTGGTCTCATCTTTTCTAAGCACATTCATGACATGTGTCATGACTAACGATTTCCTTAATAAAGTATGTATGTGACTCAAGTTATCAAGTCTCATTAATTGAATTAGGAACCGGATTTCCTAATTCTATTTCATACTATATTGAAGGAATTGTTTTGGGAAACAATTTCCTAAATTGTCATAATTAATTTCGGAAATAATATGTTCAAGACTTTGATTTCTCTAAATCAAATCTTATTAAATTAAGAGACAAATCCCTTAATTCAACTACATATTATTTTCATGAAAATCTCATTTAAGAAAACTCTATAGGAAACCATTTTCCTAATTAATTTTGGAGACAACAATATGTAAGAGCATCACCTCTTAAAACATATTTTATTCATGGATTTAATTAATTACAACAAATCGTTTTCTAAGGGTGGCTCCCCGAGGCTCAGATACCCAAAGAAAAGTAATGTGTTGTAAATCCAATTGGACGGCTCCCCGAGGCTCAATCCAAATCAAACATGACAATTTCAATTAAAAATTGGGAAATTAAATTACAACAACTAACTTTAAATTGGACGGCTCCCCGAGGCTCAATCCAAAGTAAAGAATTTTGTTGTCAATTTAAAAACCAATTCAAATTTAATTGTCAATTAACTGTCCATGAATTTGTCTAGACTTTCTTAAAAGAAAGTGCCCAAAATTGCGAGATTTCAAAAATAGGTTTTCAGAATAATTGTAAGTTTCTGGTACAAAGAAAACTTACATATTTCCAAGATTGGAAAATTTCTAAAATAGAAAATTTTCCAAAATTGGAAAGTTTCCAGAGATGGGTAGTTTTCACAATTATTATAAAATTTCAGAAACTAGAAAATTTCAAACGTTTGCGAAATTTCATGAGGATTTCCAAACATTGAAATTCCTAAATCTAAAATTTATTATAATTTGAAAGCTTCCATAATTGGAAAAATTTTCCGAAATTGAGATCATGACAAAGTTTTCCACAAAGCAATTTATGATTATGTCGAACACTAACCGGCTCTGATACCACTGTTGGGACCGGGTGCATGTCGACAAGGATACGAGTTCGTAAAATTTTAAATTTTTACGTGAAGCGGAAGAATTTGCATAAAATAATTTCCTAAATTATTTTAACTTCGTATCTAGCATGCAACCTTATAGTGTGTTGACATAATCATAAAATAAAACTTTGCGGAAAAGTAAACTAATTTACCAAGTACCTCGCGTAACTCGAAGTAAGGGACGAGATCCAACCGTAGCGTCCCTTGGAAGCTCCGCCTCTATTCGCGTCCACGCCGAGTTCTCTTCGGGATGACTTCGCAAAGTCACGAGTTTTGTGCCGACGAGAACTACTAGATTCTCTATAGGCACAACAAAGAAGATCAAGAGAAGAAAAGGAAACTAATCACCAAGAAAACGGAATCGAATTCCGGGAAGAGAGGAGTCGCTATCCGCTTCTTCTTCTTCTTGAAGCTCACGGCAACAACCTTGCTTGGGTCTAGGTTGGGGGCCGGCCCTAATAGAGCTAGGGTGGACGCCGGCCCTAAGGGAGGGAGAGAAGAAGGAGAAGAGAATAAGAGGGAGAGAGGGAGCTACTTCTCTTGACAACTCAATTGGAATTAAGGGCTTGCCTTTGGTTCCTTTATATAGTAGCATCTCCCTTGCCAAGTCTCCCTCTTAACGGAATTAACGGAATTAACGGAATTAGTTATCATAAGAAATTTATCCTATAAATTCTCTTATGAATTATTCCGTTTAAACCAAGTTTTATTATAACTAACTTTATAATAAAACTAATTAGTTATCATAAGAAATTTATCCTATAAATTCTCTTATGAATTATTCCGTTTAAACCAAATTTTATTATAACTAACTTTATAATAAAACTAATTAGTTATCATAAGAAATTTATCCTATAAATTCTCTTATGAATTTTATTATAACTAACTTTATAATAAAACTAATTAATCTCTCCTTTTATTATGGAATAAATTTTATAAGAAATTTATAAACTTTCTTATTATGGAAAAATCAATTCATAATTGATTTTATAAAATTAAAATAAACCAATTCATGGATTATTTTAACTTCCATAAAAAGAATAAATTTCTATAAATTTATTTATATAAATTTCTTTATACAAATTTATTTATCCATAATTTATAAAATAAATCGCGCTAGATCTATTTTATTAATTAAACCAAAATTAATTGGTTTCTCCCTTTAATGTGGCCGGCCATCCAAGGGGGGTTAGCACCCTCTTTGGCCGGCCAAACCAACCCGAACCGGTCGCGAATTAAACTCATTTAATTCACCCAATAAGCCTTCAAAAGACTTAGCCATTTTTAGCTTCCATTGCGCCTCTGATTAACTCAGATTCTACTTATATCTCTTGATCGGAAAATCCAATTTTCAACTCGTTTTAAATCCCTCGGATTACTCGTAGTGCGCGTGACTAAATAGGCTTTCGATTTATGTTGGCCGTCTATAATCAACCAATTATAGAACGATCATGAGTGGCACCTAGTAGTACATCATGATCCCCAATTAATCGAAAGATCAACGGTTTGACCTCAGAAGAAATATTCTGAACCCTTCAGCAGCTCTAATGAATCGTGCCCCATTCCCTTCACCACTTATACCCACTTGGTTCAGGACACGGTCTATGGTGTCAGTCCCCACTAGGCTGACTACGTCACACCTAGCCCAAGTTAGTGTCTTTCTCGTCTATTAGATTCTAATTACTCTCATGTATTTTAGAGACTCGCACTCTAAACATGATATACTCTGGCCAGAGATTTCTGAGTAACAATCCGACGATAGGCCTGGGTATACATCTCCTCGCAAGGAGTGGTGAATCCTTTGTAGGCTGTTCAAACATCTTCGGGCACTTCGGGCTTATACCCAATCATCCTGGGTCCACACCTCCTTGGGAGATGCTTGCTTAAGATGTTAAAGTATAAGTTTCCATGACCAAGATGACTTGAACACCGCAAGTCAAAGGAACATCGCACTTAAGCTACAGTAAGAACTTCATTGACATATCTACATGTAGATTCCCATATGAAGTCTTACAGCTAGTCACTCCAATGAACTAGTTCCCTTAACTAGCATCCATGTTTATCTCCGGACATCCCAATGTCACCAGCCAGTGAGAATCAGCTGATTAGAGAATAACCCATGCTAGTCTCAACAGAATTGATAGTGTCA